>JAPKLW010001176.1:135048-165089 GCA_026898455.1 Plectranthus barbatus
CATATTTAAGGTTTTAGACATTAATTAATTAATTTGGCCTATGACAATTAGCCACAATTAATTAATCTCTTATTTCCTGAGTTACACCACTCACTCCTTTTCACTTATGCCTGAATTAAATAATTCAACCAGCAGGGTTTAGCATAATGAACCTTGTGAGCTCCTCAGGGAATGTCACCATCCTGAAACGGATATGCTTACCAAAATGTCCAGACTAAGCAGGCCACACACAAATTGCCAACACCCAAAAAACAAGTATTAGAGTACATGTAAGACTCGCCACTCTAGTAAATTAAAGTGTGGTCAATCTGTGTGTGCCCCTTATCTTTCAGTTAGGTTTAAGATCATAGGAAGGATGTTAGGGATCTGGCTCATTCGTATGTCAATGTGAATGGCACATCCCACTGTTGATCCCATCAATACATAACAATGTACCGACACATCAAGTAGCTAGGATAAGCCCACTTATGAACCGATGTGTCGCAGCTTAGACCGACAGCCTATCCAGGGACCGTCTCAGCTATGATACTGTTTATACCTCGCTAGGTCAAACGATTCATATGATCCTCTGTTATCTCCTACACACCATATGATCATCCCTATAGGCGAGATAATAGGATATTATAGTTCGTTGTATGTTTGTTCCATCAGACAGCGAGCATTGTTCCGGCAACATATATGAAGACCAGTGTACGAAACACTTAATCATATATGCTTTCAGTATATAATCCCAACAGTGAACACAAAACCCGTCAATGACTTCCTCGTATCTATACATCCTGCATAATCCGAGTCTACAAACCCTTCGACTGGGAGCCTCAAGCTCGAACCATCATCCTCGAAGACTATACCCTTTCCAACTGTTCCTCGAACATACCTGAGGACCCACTTCAGAGCTGCCCAATGCTCTTTCCTAGGTTCGGCCATGAACCTACTAACCATGCTGAGAGCATAAGCAAGATCCGGTCTCGTACAGACCATAGCATACATTAATGAACCGACAACGCTCGCATAAGGAACACCTCTCATAAGCTCCCGTTCCTCCTCGTCGAGTTTCCCAGCAGCACTCAACTTGAAATGAGCTGCTAATGGAGTGAGCACAGGCTTTACATCCTTCATTCCATGCCTCTCAAGAACTTTCATCAAGTATCCCTCTTGAGATAACGTGAGTCTTCTTCGAGCCCTATCTCGAACTATTTCCATACCCAGAATCCTTCGAGCACAACCGAGATCCTTCATCTCGAACCCTTGACTCAGAGCTTCCTTCAGTTCGGCTATCCCTTGCTTATCTCGACTCGATATCAACATATCATCTACATATATCAGTTGATAAATTCGAGTCTCCATATTTTCACCTCGAAAATACACACATGGGTCATGTTTGCAACGAACAAAGTCCTGTTTGATGGGTTTTGTATACTGAAAGCATTTATTATAATGAGTATACAACAATTAATTTCTCCTATCTCTGAAACAATCTTACATGTATGTAACAATTGTATCCTCTTGTCTCACCGATAGGGACGATCATACGGTGTGTAGTAGATCGCGGAAGACAGTATGATCACTTGAACTAGTGAGACATAAACCTATCACAGCCGAGACAATGTATGAGGATATGTCTGTCCGGATGGCTGCGGCATTGTCGGAATAAGTAGTCTGTCTTGGTTACTTGACATGCTTGTACGCAAGGGTGGCATATTGATGGACCGCAGTGAGATGTATTCGACTGTCTGACATCAGCGAATACAAGATCTCGTTATTGATTGAGTCCAAACCCTAACGAAGGTTCAGGGGTTTGTAGGGGTAGACTGTTGCTTTGACTTGCCATGGTGGAGAGCCTGAGTAACGTGCTCGTATATCTGTATCTTGGGTAACAACATTTCGTGTAGTACCACATGAGACTGGGTTTAGGTAACCATATCCGAGTAATAGGATGGGGACATTCCCTGAGGAGCTCAATGACATTCATCGTGCCAAAGTCCTGCGGGCTGATTAAGTTCAGGCACGAGTGATAAGGATAGAGTGGTACTACTCAGGAATAATAAGATATTAATTAATTGTAGAGAGATCTTGTCAGAGGCTCCAATTAATTAATGAATGTCTGGAAACCTTAAATATGGGGATTCTCAATTAATGCAGCCCGTTCTCCTAACGTGGTAATAAAGGGGTAGGTCAGTATTAATATTGTGGTGAAAAAGAATTAATATTAATTAATTAATTGTGTCATGGGTTGTGGACATGAGAACTAATTAATTTATAGGCCCACTTTATTATTTGCATTAGGTCCCAGGTCTGGCCCAAGTAATATATGCTGAATGGAGCCCATTAGCCCATTAGGGATAAAACCCTAGGTCTATAAATAGACCCCTCTCTCTTAGAAACCCTAGCCACTTCATAACATTCAAATCAGTTGAAACCCTAGGTTGAGAGAGAGAGTGGGTGATGGCTCTGTGCAGAGGGAGGAGAAATTCGATTCTGGCGTTGCACAACTAGAGATCTGTGGAGTCTTCACCAGTAGCAAATCTGAACAGCATTGGGATACAGCCCTGAAGATCTGATCTGGAGAATAGAGATTTCTCTTCTTCCTTATTCTTTGTTTTTGATTTTATCAAGAAATTAGGTTTCTAATTTCTGTTTCCGCAGATTTAATCGAATCGCGTGGTTGAATTAAAGTTGGATATTCAAACACGAAAGATTGGATCAGACTCTACGGAATTACGGTAATCTCTCAATCCACGAATCGCATTAAATTCATAGAAGCATGCTAGATTTTTGTGAATTTAGATTATGTGCAATATCCATAAATCGATCCGGTTCACATGGGATTTTGTGATTCGGTTCACTGAAAATCCCTACAATTGGTATCAGAGCCAGGTTTCTGATTTATGGCTCTATTGTATATCATAAATTCAAATATGCATGTATGAAATTTATTATATGACATGGATGGTTTTTGTTCCTCGTGGCAACCCGTTTGATTTAGCCCGCGTTGGTTGAATCTATTATGTAAAATCATGAGAAAATCTGTGATTAGTGTAGATTTGTATAAAAATTGTAATAGAATAGATTCTGTATTTTTTTTATTTCAAATCTGTAATTGGACGGGTCGAGGACGAAGAACGAAGACAAAGCTGACAAGCGGCGGGCCGCGGCGGCGCAGGTGACGGCGCGCGACGCGGGCAGCCTGCGGCAGCTGGCACGAGGCGCGCGTGCGGAGCTGTGCGCGCGGCGGCGGTGCTGGCGGCGACGTGAGTCGTCGTCGACGGCTGCTGTCCCGTCGCGGCGGGGGGGGGGGGGTTTCGTGTTTTGGTGGTTTGTACAATCCTGTGTAAACCCTAGGTTTGCATTAGGGTTTGGGGCCAATCATCAAATCTCAAAACCCTAAATCCCAAAAGATTTGGTGGATGAAGATTTGGAGGCCCTAGAAGATTTGAATTTATCCAATTAAATTCAAATTCAAATTGTAATAGATAGGATTTTATTTTTCCTTTGTTGTGGGGCCACGAGGAATTTTTGTTTGCCTTAATTGTCCTCGTATGTTATGTGATTTATTATGTGCGTAATTAAACATGTGTAGATAGTAAAAAAAGCATGATTTACTGCTTTTATTATTTACAGTTTTCCAAGCATGCTTATGTGATTAATTTTTTTGTTGGATTATATTTTGGGAATTTTTGGGCTTGTTTAATTACTTGCGAAAATTTGGAAAATATAATAACAAAGAAATTAATTATATGTGCGCATATAAGAAACCTTTTAAAAGAAAAATACTAAGCGAATTTTTTTTAAATCAATAGACCTCCACAAAGTGGTCCTGGCTGTAAGTGTATCTCTCGTTCTAGTAAACGTCTATGAGTGTAGCTTGCTAGTTCCTAGAGGTGCATGGGTACGGTTGTTGGGGTTTCTAGACAAACAATTTAAATCATGTGAATAGTAGGAGGGTTTTCCGTAAACGTCTACGAGTGTATCTTGCGTAGATCTCTTTCATAAGTATTCTAGGAATGATCTAAATTATAGATAACAAAAGCTTTAAGGGTTGTGCGGTATGGTTACGTGCCATGCTAAACTGTCTCTTCTGGCCGGAGTTAAATTTGTGGTTAATGGCTTAGAAGCATCTTAGAATATAATGCAAGAATTGCATCCCTGTTCTTGAGAGATGGCTTGGTCTAAGATTTTCACTAATTATTAATTTCTAGTGTCAAAAGGTTCCTGACATGGTAGTGAAATTAAATGAATTGGGGCTTAAAACCCGCAGTTCTGGTTGAGGGTGACATCGTAAACGTCTACGAGTGTAGCATGCGGTGGGAACTCTTGGGCAATTAGTGGAAAACATTTGTATTTGATTTATTAAAAGGTTTTCAATGTATTTGTTTTCGAAGTTCTACATGTATGTTCTTATTTAAGATTCTTTATTGTTTCAGATATGTCTATGTCTACTGTCGATCATTTACTTGCTCTCAATCATCTAACTGGTCCAAACTTCCATGAATGGAGATACTGCATTGCGTATATTCTCCTGACTAAGCAACACATGTTTGTTCATACTATGATGCCACTTGCCCAACGTTACCATAAAGTCTCTAGACGTGAGAAGGAGTTCTATGACAGATGGGTGGCATTTGAAGATTTTACTTACAGGTTAATCTCGGATAACCTGTCTAGAGAATTGAAGCTCAAGTACATGGGCTATTGTAGCTCTGTTACGATCTGGATAGACTTAGTGGCCACGTATGGCGAAGTGGAACGAACTATCAACTGTGATCTCGTGAAAGACCTTGTCTGTAAGAGAATGGTTGATGGGTGTTCGGTGACATTGCATGTGATGATGATGGATAACACCATGAATCGGTTCACACGTAGAGGTGGATGTATCAGTGATCGGGCTAAGATCGATATAATCCTGAACTCGTTACCACTTTCATTCTATGACTTTAAGAAGGATGTAGCTAAGAGCAGTGAGTACTCTTTCAAAGAGTTGCTTATTGATCTCATAGCAGGACAGTCTTTCGTACCTTCATGGGATTTTGAGTTATCAGATTTTGAGCATAGCTTGAGCACATTGAAAGATGTGGTTCATACTGTGTGCAAGAATATGATTGATCGCAGAACACGTGAGAGGAGGTCAAATGAGATAAAGAGGGTTGGTGTCACTTCAAGTAAGAACGCATGCGGAAGCAAAGGACAAGGTACGTCATTTGCATTTGTAACGGAAACATGTTTAGCATCGATTTCTACTCATTCGTGGATAGTGGATACTGGAGCTACTGATCATGCTTGTTACATTTTGCAGGGGTTCACACCGAGGAGGGTGCTGAAGAATGACGAGGTTACCATCTTAATGGGGAACGCAACACAAGTGAGTGCAGCTGCCATTGGAGATTTCACCTTGTACTTTGATGATTCTATTTTAACTTTGAGAGATGTTTTGTACGTGCCGGATTTTCGGCGAAACCTTATTTCAGTTTCCAAACTTTATGTTGATGAATATTCAGTTATTTTTTATAGTGGTGTTTCAATCATTGGTAATAACGGTGTTATCTGTCGTGGGATGCTGAATAACTCTCTCTATGTTATTAACTGTAATCATAAATCTTCCTCAAGTATTGCATGTAATTCATCTGTAATTGATAATCCTAGAAAGAGAAAACTTACTTCTTCTGATGAGGATCTTACATATCTCTGGCACTTGAGACTAGGTCACATCAGCTTGAAGCGAATTCAACGAATTGCAGATGACGGTACATTGGACTTAGTCCGGGCTGTACCTTATCAAGTCTACGAATCCTGCATCGAGGGCAAGATGTCAACTAGGCCTTTTAAGGCTAGTCAGTCTCAAGCAGAGGAAGTGTTGGAATTGATCCATTCTGACTTATGTGGACCGATGTCCATGCAGGCTCGTGGAGCCCAGTAGCACATTAGGGATAAAACCCTAGGTCTATAAATAGACCCCTCTCTCTTAGAAACCCTAGCCACTTCATAACATTCAAATCAGTTGAAACCCTAGGTTGAGAGAGAGAGTGGGCGACGGCTCTGTGCAGAGGGAGGAGAATTTCGATTCTGGCCTTGCACAACTAGAGATCTGTGGAGTCCTCACCAGTAGCAGATCTGAACAACATTGGGATACAGCCCTGAAGATCTGATCTGGAGAACAGAGATTTCTCTTCTTCCTTATTCTTTGTTTTCAATTTTATCAAGAAATTAGGTTTCTAATTTCTGTTTTCGCAGATTTAATCGAATCGCGTGGTTTAATTAAAGTTGGATATTCAAACGCGAAAGATCGGATCAGACTCTACGGAATTACGATAATCTCTCAATCCACGAATCACATTAAATTCATAAGAGCATGCTAGGTTTTTGTGAATTTAGATTATGTGCAATATCCATAAATCGATCCAGTTCACATGGGTTTTTGTGATTCGGTTCACTGAAAATCCCTACACTACTGAACCATAAACTTGTCGAACCGTCTATTCCACTGCCTTGGAGACTGCTTCAATCCATACAATGACTTCTTGAGAAGACACACCTTCTCCCTACTACCGGCTTCCTCGATGCCCTCGGGCTGTGTCATAAGGATCTTTTGCTCTAGCTCTCCGTACAGAAATGCGGTCTTCACATCCAGTTGCTCCAACTCCATGTCGTACCGAGCAACCAACGACAATATCAGCCTTATTGACCTTTGTTTCACCACCGGCGCAAACACCTCTCCATAATCCACACCTTCACGTTGTGTGAAGCCTCGAGCAACTAGTCTAGCCTTGAATCTAACCCCAGAAACCTCTTCTTTCTTCTTGAAGATCCACATACAACTAACTATCGATTGCTTCTCCCCCGACTTATTCACCATCTCCCAGGTGTTATTCTTCTTCAAGGAGTCCATCTCCTCCTTCATGGCATCGAGCCATTTGAGCCTCTCCTTATAGGTTATGGCCTCGGTATAGCTCTTCGGCTCAGTATCATCCAGCTCTACCTCTTTCGTCATAACAAAGGCATATGCTACCACATCAGTATATCCGAATCGAGTGGGAGGTCTTATCTATCTTCGTTCCCTATCTCTCGTGAGATTATAATCTTGAAGCGCACCTGACCCTCGAACCACCTTGATCTCTCCATCCACCTGAGGTACTCTCTTTGACCCACTGGTCGGCTCCACCTCAATCTCAGCAACTGATCTATCTCCTTCGACCTTGTCAGACTGTTCCTCCGAAGCACCACCTTGTTTCTCAAGGATATTTTCTCGTTCCTTGGCCCCTTTATCCAATTCTCCTACCAGCTCCTCCTTGAACGTCACATCCCTGCTAATGATGCACTTTATTACATCTGGCTCTAGACACCATCACTTGTACCCTTTCACACCTTCGGGGTACCCAATGAATATGCATTTCAATGCCCTCCTCCCAAGCTTATCTCCTTTGATGTTCGCATAAGCCACACAACCAAAAGCTTTGAGGTTGCTAAAATCCGGAGGATGACCAGACCATATTTCTTCCGGTGTCTTGAAACCTAGTGCAGTCGAGGGGTACCGGTTGATCAAATAAGCTGCAGTAGTTACTGCTTCTGCCCAGAACGACTTGGGTAACTTTGCACCGAACAGCATGCACCTCGTTCTTTCCAGCAACATCCGATTTTACCTCTCCGCCAATCCGTTCTGTTGAGGTGTTCCAGCCACTATCTTGGGCCTCACAATACCATGCTTCGAACAGTACCTCTCGAACTCCTTCGAGCAATACTCAAGGCCATTGTCAGTTTGCAACCTCTTCACCTTCCGTCCAGTCTAATTTTCGATAAGCACTTTCCACTTCTTAAAGGTCTCCGAAGCATCACTCTTATTCTTCAAGATGTAGACTCACACCTTCCTAGAGTGATCATCAATGAGGCTCATGAAGTACTTCACTCCTCCATTCGAACTGACCCTTGAAGGTCCCCATAGATCTGAGTGGATGTAGTCAAGAGTTCCTCGAGCTCTCTGTCGACCTACTCCGAACTTTACCCGGTGAGATTTCCCATAGATGCAATTCTCACAAAAATTCAGCTCTCTGATATTATCCCCGAGCAACAGATCTTGCTTCGATAACTCCTGCAGCCCCCTCTCACTAACGTGACCGAGTCGCCTGTGCCACAGTACTGACTTGTCAATCGTCACTATGGAAACCTTCCCGATCACCGTGCTCCCCATCAGAGTGTATATTCCATTTCTTCGAGCTCCTTTCATCAAGACCAGGGATCCTTTGCAAACCGTCAAAGTCCCAACTTCCATCTTGATCGTGTAACCCAGTTTGTTGAGCATCCCCAAAGAGATCAAGTTTCTCTTAAGCGCCGAAACGTACCTTACACCTCGAAGTACCCTTTCTGTATTTTCGTGCATATTAATCCTCACCGAACCCATTCCAACCACCTTGCATGGTTTATTGTTACCCAAAAGAACACTCGAGTTCTTCTGCTCCTCGAACCCTTCGAGCCATGACTTATTAGGTATCATGTGGAATGTACAACCTGAATCCAATATTCATTCCCTCTCCGAGCGCTCATTCGAAATCACTAATGCCTCTCCGGAGTCATATTCCTGCTCAACAATAGCTACATCCGCCTGCTGCTTCTGCTCTTGCTTTGTCTGCCTCCCCGAACAATCTCTTTTGATACGTCCCTTCTTTTGGCAGAGAAAGCACTTGACATTTAGCTGTGATCCTGGCTTTGGCCTCGACCTTGACCTCGAACTAGCCCTGTTGGAGTTCTTCATCTCCGGCTTCCTCGAGCCGCCCTAGCCACCAAGCCTTCTCCATGAGAGCTCTCACTCCTCGTTCTTCTCATTTAACTACTTCGAACTTAGAGCAGACTGAACCTCATCCATGGTCAATGACTCTCTTCCATACATTAAGGCTTCCTTGAAGTTCGAATAACTCTTTGGCAGCGCACTCAACAACATCAATGCCTGATCCTCATCTCTTATCGTCACATTGATATTTGCCAGATCGAGGATCAACTTATTGAACTCGTCGAGCTGCTCGTTGATCGGTCTTTTCTCTTGCATCTTAAACGAATACAACGACTGTTTAAGATAGAGCCGATTCGCTAGTGACTTATTCATATATAAGGATTCCAGTTTGGTCCATACTTCCGCTGCCATTTTCTCCTTCGACACCTTCCTCAGCACCGTACCTCCGAGACTCAGAATCAGTGCACTGTGCACCTTTGCCAGTGTATCTTTCTTCTGTTGCTCCGTCATCGTGTCAGGTAACCTAGCCTCTCCCTTCAAGGCACCATCCAAGCCTTGTTGCACAAACAATGCTTGCATCTTCAACTTCCACAAATCGAAGTCATTCGATCCCGTGAAGCGCTCCACCTCGAACTTGGCTGAACCCATCGCAATCCTTCCTACTCCACGTTCACCGCACCAATTTGTTGTGAATTGAAGCAATTGCAGACACAAATGACTAACAGAAAATAAATAACACAAAGAATTTATAGTGGTTCGAGCGTAAGCTCTACGTCCACTCTTCAAACCTCCTCGGTGATGATATTATTATGGTGAAGAAAATACAAAGTATGTGAGAATTACAATTGGTGGGGAGCAGGGGTATATAGGGAGATATTCCTAAATACATACGGAATATAAAACCTAGATATGCTAAGATATATCTAAAACTAAATCTATCTAATAGATTTATTCCTATCCAAATCTAATACCAATAAGGATAAATCTTGTCCAACAAGGAAACAAGATACACAAAATATATTTTCCATATCTATCCAATTCGAACTGCACCACGAGTTCCTCGACCTACATGGCTCAACCCACTTCCATCGAACTACATCAACCCAGTCTCGACCCACTAGCGAACTACTTTTCGAGCTAGATATTGAGACTACTCTAACAGCTCCATAACAAGTATTTCACTATATTGCTTCCAATATTTATCAAACTTTTCTTTCATATTCAAACTTAATTATCTCACCACTCCATCATCTGATAATGAATTCTTTTCTTACAAACATTCTCAAAACCATATAAAAGTTATCAAGATATACAACAAATATATCTTGACATCTTTGTAATAAAACGAATCTAAATTCTAACAAATCTAGAAATCAAATCAAATCAAATTAAAACTAAATCAAATCTTATCAAGATATATCAAATCTTTTATCATATCTTCAACAAATCTTCTTGAAATATCTTGATATGTCTTGTCAATTGGATCTCCATCAATAAATGTTTAAATGAAGAGTTACAAACCACAATATCTTCATCAACAAACTATGGAACTCTTTGAAAACTTGTACCAAATAGATCATCGCGATGAGTTCTACAAGTATATTGCACACATTTGAGCATCGGAGTCGTGGATTGATCGGGAATCAACTTTATAAGTGCTTAAATGAAGAGTTCGGTACAAACCACGATATCTTCATCAACAAACAATGGAATTCTTTGAAAACTTGTACCAAATCGATTGTCTCGATGAGTTCTACGAGTACGTTGCACACATTCGAGCATCATAGATGTGGATTGATCGGGAATCAACTTTTTAAGTACTTAAATGAAGAGTTCGGTACAAACTACGACATCTTCATCAACTAACAAGGGAACTCTTTGAAAACTTGTACCAAATCGATCGTCTCAAAGTGTTCTACAAGTATGTTGCACACAATCGAGCATCGAAATTGTGGATTGATAGGGAATCAACTTTATAAGTGCTTAAATGAAGAGTTCGACACAAACCAGGATATCTTCATCAACAAACATTAGAACCCTTTGAAAATTTGTACCAAATCGACTGTCTCGATGAGTTCTACAAGTATGATGCACACATTCAAGCATCGGAGTTGTGGATTGACCGGGAATCAAAAGATAAGTGCTTAAATAAAGAGTTCGGGACAAACCACGATATCTTCATCAACAAACGATGGAAATCTTTGAAAACATGTACCAAATTGATCGTCTCAATGAGTTCTACAAGTATGTTGCACACATTAGAGCATCGGAGTTGTGGATTGATCGGGAATCAACTTTATAAGTGTTTAAATGAAGAGTTTGGCACAAACCACGATATCTTCATCAACAAATGATGAAACTCTTTTAAAACTTGTATCAGATAGATCATCTTGATGAGTTCTACAAGTATATTGTACACATTCTAGCATCGTAGTAGTGGATTGATCGGGAATCAACTTTATAAGTACTTAAATAAAGAGTTCGGTACAAATCACGATATCTTCATCAACAAACGATGAAACTCTTTGAAAACTTGTACCAAATCGATCGTCCCGATGTATTCTACAAATATGTTGCACACATTCGAGCATCAAAATTGTGGATTGATAGGGAATCAACTTTATAAGTGTTTAAATGAAGAGTTCGACACAAACTACGATATCTTCATCAACAAACAATAGAACTCTTAGAAAACTTGTACCAAATCGATCGTCTCGATGAGTTCTACAAGTATGTTGCACACATTCCAGCATCGGAGTCGTGGATTCACTGGGAATCGAAAGATAAGAGCTTAAATGAAAAGTTTGGGACAAACCACAATATCTTCATCAACAAACGACAGAACTCTTTGAAATCATGTACCAAATCGATCGTCTCAATGAGTTCTACAAGTATTTTGCACACATTCGAGCATCGGAGTTTGGATTGATCGGGAATCAACTTTATAAGTGCTTAAATGAAGAGTTCGGCACAAACTATGATATGTTCATCAACAGACGATAAAACTCTTTGTAAACTTGTACCAGATCGATCGTCTCGATTAGTTCTACAAGTATGTTGCATACATTCGAGCATCGAAGTTGTGAATTGATCGGGAATCAACTTTATAAGTGCTTAAATGAAGAGTTTAACACATACCACGATATCTTCCAGACTTTCATAAAATACAAGTTGTAAGAAATCGCTCATTTTTTTCTCCTCTTTGCCATTCTTCGTAAGTTGGACAATGTTTGAAGAATTAATTTCAATACCAACTTTTTAGCAAATTCTCGAAATTTATTCATTCTTGCTTATGATTCTTTTAAATGTTCAACACTAACTCAAATTTTATCCTTAACATCTTTAGCAATTTTGACCCATCTTGAATTCTAAGATTCGGAATGTGCAAAATATTTCATATGAAAATTATCACCATCGTACAATAAAGAGTTTTGTAATAACAATCATGGCTTCAATATTCTCATCGTGTTATTATTAGCAAACACATTATCATAGTCAAAGAGAACACTTTTGTGTTTATTTCTCAATCTACAAAACAATCTTAAATTTTTTAAGCTAACTCAGGGTCGGCGTGTGGTAGAGGCAAAGCAAAAAATGCACGTAATTTGTTATTTAGCTTTTATTTTTCATCCACAAAGTGTACAGTCACACAAATACAACCAACATTCGTACAAGCAGTACAAATATCAAAAGTTAAACACACCTTACCGGAAATGTTTTTCATTGTCATCTTTAATTTCTCCTTCTCACAATCATACATCTTCAAAACATCCGAAAAAAAATTATTTATAGTTATAAATTAAAATTTTTGATTTAAATACATTAAAGATCCCCTCCTAATTTTTGTACTCAATCCACTTTAGCGGAAGTTCATGTGAAATTGACACATTAGTTATCCATTAACGACATGTTTTTTGAGTAATACCCTTACCCCTCAAACTCATCTTTCCTTCATGGTCAAGAAACATAGAACTTACATCTGATAAGCTCATTATTTTACTCGCTTATCTATATTATTTTCTACTATTTTATGAAGTTTTATTGAGTTTATATAAATATATATCCTATGCATGAGTCTATATTAGGTGGTATTATGCGCATTTTGGTGTTTTTGTTGGGTTTTAGGCCTAAGTTCACGAGAAAGCCGTTCCGAAAGCAGTGACGTGTAAGAGTAGCAGTGAAGATTTCTTCCACAAGAGGAATTAGGGCTATTGGCACATGGCAATGGATGATGCTTTGAGTTAGCTCTCCAACGCAACTGGAATCGGGTCAATCGGAGTTCGGAGGAGGAAGTTATGGCCAAAACCGTGAGACCGCGCAGAAGGGGCGAGAAGCTGCGTCGACAGACGCCAATCAACATCGATCGACGCCGACCAGGAAGCCACGTCGATCGACGTGGATCAGCCACGATCAACGCGAGCGAGTCTGCTGGAGCGGAAATCTGATAAAAATCGGATTTATTCATATCTTTAGCCCTAGATTTGATAGGATACATATCCACCTCTATAAATACCTATGTAAATTTGATTTTTCAGCATTCCTTTTCATATTTTTCATTCTACAATTTGGTTTTGAGAGTTTGGAGACTTGGGAGACACAAAACCCTTTTATTTTCTAGTAAGTTCTTTATGCTTATGCAATTTAATATGTTTTCTTTTGGATTTCTATCTGCGATGAGTGGCTAGAAACCCTAGCGGGTTCTAGGGGTTGACATTATTATGGATGCATGTTAGGATTAATTAATTAGGTTCATGATTCCTGTGTTTATTTTATAATTCTAATTTAATTCAAGGACCGAGAGGTGACGATTAATTTAGATGTCTAGCTATTGATAGAAGGACCGAGAGGTGAATATTAATAGTGGGAATATGAATGCATGATACAATCTACACTATCCAAACAGATGTACTAGACTGTAGGAATTGAACTAATTTGCTTATCAGATTGACTAATTTGGTGTATTTTGAGACCGAGCGGAGATAGTCACTAATTAGTAATCTAGGTTATACTTGCCAAACAAGGAAATATAGCATTGTTGCAGTATTCCACCTGTTAAATTAGTTGATTCCTACATGTTATCCATAATAAGAATTCTTCCCTAGAATCTGTGTTCTTTTAAAATTGCTTTCAAAACTACTTTAATTTTCAGCATTGTCATCTTTACTTTTATAAAACCCTGATTTTGGATCCCTCAAACAATGAATCTTAGGATCATAATTAGTACATAGGATAATTTCCCCACACAATTCCCCTGGATCGATAACCTTAGGGTTTACAAATTTATTTGCCACTGTTTCTATAATTAATCTGTAGATTTTACAGTGATCAACATCTAACTTTGGTTTCTTTCAAACATTTTTCTAAGTGATGGCTTAAAGTTGAAGTTCCTAATTTACTTCTCACATGAATACACTTCATCACAATAATTGCAAATTGCAATTAACTTATCATTATTTCTTTGTCAATTGAGGAATGATTCCTAACCTCTAATAATTTTCTATTTTTTTTAGCCGATTGAGATTCATTCATCTAATATGTAATATAAAACTTCTACAAAAAGAGAAAATCAGCAAAGATTTGGAACCATTTCTCAATTCACAAAGAGAAATAATGTTAAGTCAATTGCAAGCTGCAATTATTAACCATATTTATTCATACGAGGAAAGCAAATAAATGGAACTTCAACTTTAAGTTGTCACTTAGAAAAATATAAGATTAAGTCAAAGTTTAGGGATGAGACTTCTATGTTTCATGACCATGAAAGAAAGGTGAGAGTGAGGGGTAAGAGTATTACTAAAAAATATGTCATGAATGGATACCAAAGGTTTCAATCTCGTATGATCTTCCATTAAAGTGGATTGAGTACAAAACTATGAGGAGATTTTTAAAGAATTTGAATCCAAATATTCATTCTATAACTAGAACACTGTTTCTTAAGATATTTTTAAGATGTATGAATCTGAGAAGGAGAAATTAAATTTGACTTTGAAAAATATTTTTGGTATGGTATGTCTAACTTCTAATGTTCGAACTCCTTGCATGAATGTTGGTTATATTTGTGTGACTGCACGCTTTGTTGATAAAAAATGAAAGTTAAACAGTAAATTACTTGCATTTTGTACTTTGACTCCACCACACTCTGGCCTTGAGTTAGTTCAAAAGATTTATGACTGCATTGTGTTAGCTCAAAATATTTGACTGCTTGGTAGATTGAAAAATAAACACAAAAGTATTCTCTTTGATAATCCTTCTGCTAATAATAGCATGGTGAGAATTTTAAAGTCACGACTGTTATTGCAAAATTCTTTATTGTGCAGTTCAAGAAAAGTTAAAAATTATTAATGACACTTTAGAAAAAATTTAGACTAGTGTCAAATATATGAAATGATTATAAGCAATAATGAATAAATTTTGAGAATGTGCTAAGAAAGTGGTATTGAAAGGATTACAAGCAAGTATGAATTTTTTTTGGACTAGTTGTCCCCTCACTTAGGGAGGCGATGAAAGCACATTGCCTGGACCAAGAGGTCATAAATACGAGCTTTCCCCAGAAAATATGGGTGTGTGAGTTGAAATAAACGTGTTCTTATTAAAAATAAAAGAAAAAGAAAAAAAACTCTTTGGTATGCTTACTTTTGATGATTTGTCTTTCAAGCATTGTCCAACTAATGAAGAATGGAAAAAAACGAGAAAAAAATGATATTTGGTTCATTTTTTCTAACTTCTAATTCATATTTATGGAAGTATAAAAGATTCGATATTTATTGGAAATAGCTCACTATCAAATTATTAAGTGGTGATGAAAGTGAGTTTGAATATAAAAGAAATGTTTGACAAATATTGGGTGCTATATAATGAAATACTTGTTATGGGAGCACCTTTTGATCTACGGGTAAAATTGACAATGTTGAAGTATTGTTATTCAAAACTTGATGTTGCTATTCATTAATGATAATGATGCACTCCCTTTAAGATTAGTTCAATAAAAGAACTGTTACTTCATCTTTTACTGCACCTAGTTCTCAAATATGAGAATGAAATATTTTAAGTGTAGCAAATCGAAAAGAGAATGAAAATAAACTAAATTTGGGTTTGTTTGATTTTAGCGTAAGTTGTGTTTTTAACTTTGAGTTTATTCCTTTATTATGTATGTCTATTGATTAACTCGTATGTCAAGATGATGCAGGATTACAAGAACAAAAAAAAAGACATTCGTAGTGATGTAAATCACCATTAGACAAATACTAGGAGGAAGATCAAGCATATAAAAATAAAGATATAGATGTTTTTGAGCTTTGGAAAGCTAAAAAAATCAAGCTTTGGATCGCAATTTGCAAGGATGAAATGTGATGTGCTTTAACATTCCTATTACAACAGTAACTTCTGCGTCTAGCTTTAATATTGAAGCTCATATTTAAACAAACACAGAACTAGGCTCCATCACAAAAAGTGCAATTCTTATTCACACTTAACTGATTGCATGTATACGCTGTGAGGTGATAGTAGTATTTTCTTTTATTTACATTTAAATGATAAATTACATTATATTTTAATGTTATGATCCATTTAGATGATAAAGACTACAAAATTTGATATCAAAGAGGAACAAAGAAGCTTCAAATGTTGTTGAAGAATGTACTTGTATTGCTTAAATTAGTGGATGTATAAGGGTTGGTGTGTTTTTTTCCAACTATAATTGACTTAACTTTTTGTCCACTTATCACCAACTTCCTTTGCGACCACTTATTTGTTTGACATTGATTATTTTTGTTTGTTCATCTTTCCTTTTTTATTTTAGGATTTCTTAAAGTATTTTAAGAAAGTATGTATAAAACTTAAGAAAGTATGTATAAAAACAAACTAATAAATCTTATCAGCTAGACGGGCTAGTCTGAAAACCGATGAGTTAGGGTTAAAGTTATGAATTTTTAGTCAGATACAAATTTAGTTCGAACCAACTAGAACCAAAAAGCCATAGCCTGATAAAGTTAGACTGAAATCAGTGGGTTTGCCCAATATATACCCCAGTTGGGACCCATGGATGAAGACATGGTCTAGATCCCATTAGATTTCATTAAGAGAGAAGCCCTATACTATCATAATGATGATTCTTACCAAAGAAAAACAAAATTAACTCAACTTGTTCGAACAAGCATACACCAACGCAATATGGATTTATTAATTAATCCTCTATTGCATTTTTCTTTTCTATTTTCAAACTTTGCATGTTTCTTTAAGTTCAAACAAATGATGGTTATTTCAAACTCTCCAATATGCATTTCTAATAACCCCAGCAAGTAACTAAAGGTGTGAGAAGCATAAGTGATTCATCTATATATATACATGTTATACTAAGACAATCCAATTCATGGTTATTTTGGAGAAGAAACAGTTTTCAGCAAGAGGATGCCGATACCTGCAACAGCCAAGGAGAGAAGCAAAGGAATGCCTATTGATGATCCTAAATCTGATTTACCGCCTGCTGGATCTTGATGAGACCTTTCCCCATAATATTCATGGAGCATACGGCTTAGGTTGTCAATCTGATGCACGATTTGACGTTGCCCACGAGAAATGAGTAATACCTGATTGCAAACACAAAGAATTTATTCAGTCGAGGTCTAGGACCAGAAAACTTAACGTTTTGGACACAAAATGGAAAATGATAGAGATCAGTAGCAAAATTACAGAATACCTAGGATTATATGAACTAATAAACTCGAACGCATTAGGAATCCTAAACACAAAACCGAACAATAAGATTCCTTTGGTCCCCGATGTCGGAGCACAAGTGGTTAAATATTTTGCCAATGACCAATGGTCATGGGGTTCTAATTACCATGGGTACACCCCCCCTCTCATTTAAAATATTCCTTCATGTGTGACAAGTTGACATTTCGTGAAAGTGTAACCCCAAGATACTCAAAAAGCCAGAACTTAAATACGAAAAGGGGTCGTGGCCAATGCAAGGCACAAAGGTCCTCAACCCACACTAACAGAAATAACTAACACTCAAATAAGTAAACTCCTCGGCATGTTAATAAGACATCAGTCTCACTCTTTATAACACCTAAAACATGGTTTGAAACAAGTTGTCAGAAAAAAGAACATCTAGAAAAAGAAATCAAATGGTTAATCCGAACAATCAGTTTTTCCCAAACTATAAATGTAGTTCCTACATAGCCAAATGTGACCTATATGAAGGGACAAACTATATATTCTTGTCCCCTTACTCAGCGCAGTGGTGAAAGTGCTTTTGCCTATTACCAAGAGCTCAATGATTTGAGATACCCAGGTCTGGGTGTGTGTCCTAAATTAATGCATTCTAGTTCCCAAAATAAGAAACTAAATATTCTTAGATGAGCATACATCTATCTACTCTCTCTTTGAGATATCTGACCTGCCAAATACTGTAAATGCAACTAGCTTTAGCATCAAAAGTCAATGATATCTAGCAATCAAGTATGCCAAAGAGAAACTATAATATTCATCTGCATGATTTTTTTTAATTTTTTTTCCATAACTCTTATAAGTAATATATTGTGTAACCAACTAGAATAAATCAATTTTTTCTCAAACAAATGAAGAGTATGTGCCTTCACATTTACAACAAGTGTAACAAAAAAAATTGCGTAGTTTTTGACCTGACGACTTTGCATATTTTGATTAATTAAGAATTTTCATAGTAATAATATTTATAGTAACCACAAGAAAAGTTTATTGTAGAATAATTTTAAAACTAAAAAATTTGACGAGTTCATATTGTAATTAAATAAGGAAAACATAAATAATGAACATCAGGGAATAGTAATGATGAATCAATATATAATTAAAAATATACACTATTACAATAGAGTCTTTTGTAGATGAACAAGTCCAATGAATACTATTAAAATAAAAATATAAATGATATTTTAGAGATAATAACATAATCATATAATGGATAAAATTAACATATTAATATAAACCGTATTCTAGGTATTACTGTAAAATAAAGTATTTGAGAGGAATAAAGAACTTACTTTTTGGAAGAAAAAAGGTACTTTTATAATAGGTACAAAAGAAGTTAAATAATACCATAAGAAAACGAAATACAAAATGAATGAGTTATGCACTTCTCCTATTTGTTCCTCTTGTTTTTGAGTGGAACAATGAATCCAAGTCAAGTTCTGCTTGTGTTAATTATTTGGTATTTTCCTCTGTCAAGAAGGAATTGGTTTAGAGTAAGCATTTTAAGCAGTAAAAGAGAGATTTAATAAATGACCTCTTCCATGAAAGCAGACTCCCTCGCCAATTGGGAGGATGAGGAGGAATTGGGCAGAAGTGAACCACTCAACATCCCATTGCCTACACCAGAAACCAAAAGAGAAGATGGTGCATTTGCAACGCACGCATCGGCATGCAATGCCAAATTCTGTTGGCTAGTCGACATTTTCGTGATCGAAACTTTTGAGTTTAGTTCTTCAATTCGTGAAGTAAACTCATCCATGCGCTCATTTAGTGTGGAGATTTGTTCAGACAGCTGAGTTACAATGCCCTGAAACAGATATTAAAATTGATCAGTAAAAACTGGATCACATATGACTAATTAGAGAATCTAGCAAATAATTTAAATGCAAAAGAGAGAAAATGTCAAAATGGAAAAAGGTTTAATTGGAATTTTATAAATTTTTGGCTCTTTTAAACAAGTTTCACTTGGATTGTATCGTACAATCCTAATCAGTATGATATCTAAGTATTTTTCTTTGGAACAAAAAGAGTCTAGGATAGTAGTGAGGTGAATAAAGTGTAGTAGTTGGACAAATGAAACACTAATCTTAGCAAATCAATATAGAATATTAAAAATGATTTAGACAATAGGATAATCCACCAATAATAGCAAGACTCGCCTGATTAGCAAGTGCAGCTGGAGAATCTGGAGTTCTTCCATCATACCTTCGATTGTTAACAGCAAGTTTTGTCAACTTAGTTAGATTTTTATCACGCTGCATTGTGTATGACTGAGAAACCCCACTGTGGATAGTGAAATAATCAACAAGTTCAGATGATGATAAGACAAAATCCAGGAGTTTGACAGAAAATGGCTAGGAGTATGGAAGAAAAATTAAATGTACGACTGGAAAAACTCAATCAACTAATTAAATCAGTGAGAATGTCAGTAAACTTTAAAGTACCTGCAGCTCCGAAATAAAAAAGAATTTTTTATCAGCTTATACCAGCAAACAAAGCATACCGATTCAGAAACTTCATTCTTCTGTCTGCGGAGGCTCGGGATAGAGCTTCTTTAGGACTTGAGACCACATCATCATCAATGCTTAATTTTGTCTTCAAGTCATCAGGCAGTGCCTGTGGAATTTGGATGAGAAAAGATAACCAAGAATGGAAAATAATCAAAGCTAATTGTTTTCAAGTATATGATACCATGACATCATTTGTGAGTTTCTCCAACTGAATTTGTTCTATGTATGTGCGTGGAATATAAGAACCATCCAAGCCCAGCTCTTTAGCAACAAATTTGACATACATACGATCTCTTCCTTGTACCTATAAAATATCATTCAAAGACATAGCAATTATCAATCAGATGATCAAATGTTCTTCAAGCTCTAACTCAAATCTAGAGATAAAACAGAACTGATGAAAACTGAACTTTTAACTCCAAATATGTGAAGAGGGATAGAAATCTTTGGCATCTCAAACGATTAATTTAGGAATGATACACTCTTTCCATTCCAGTGTGGAAGAACTAGTATTTTAAATTTCCTAGATCATACTTGAGCAATATGACCACTTATAAACATCATGCAAATGAAATTAACAAGAAAACAGGTCTACCCCAATGCAAGAAATTAAAAAAAAAGTAATATAGTATAGACTCTCGTGTCATACTAATAATCTACTATCACAACTGAGCATGAAGTAAAGATAACTAGCAAGAACAATAAATACCTGGACATATTTGCGGTTGAGTTGCTCCAACCAGTCAGTTTTTACACAAACTTTATCATTGGAGAAGACATGGCTGCTTCTTTTGAGGATGGAGGCAATTGTATACCCTAGTGCCATCAGTCCACCGAGAAGACGCACACTCACTTCAAATGTGATTCTTGGTGATATGATGAAAGGGCTGTCAGTGACCCATTCCTACAATTTAAATATATGACTTTATCATCTTTTTAGATCTCTATACAAATTGCAGCAAACAATGATGGAAAATACAGATCTAGTAAGGCTTAAATAGTGCACTTAGAAAATAAAAAGTAAAGAAGCCTCGGAGCTATGAGATAGGCCATAATGCTTACATTAATGCTAGTATATTGAACTCTAAGATCTTTATGTTATCTTTTCCATATAAATTATATTTTGGCTTTTGGTTTATCTTCTCATCATACATTGAAACTCCTCATATATCAAATCAGGTAATGAGTCTAAGTCTACAAAGGGACATTGCTACTATGTCAAGAGTCAAAGTTGTTGTATGTAGGCATGAAGTACATGCTTATAATTACAACCTCCACGTGGCCAGACAGAAATTATACACTTGTATGCAAAGACTCACAAACTATGTAGTTCAAGGGAGAAAGACGTAAACTGTTACGGAATAAGGGAGAGTTTTATTTATATTATTCAATTAACCATTACATAAATATATAGAAGAAAAACTAATATAAACTAGAAAAAAAATCTCACAATTTACTAGGAGACAAATCACTACCATAAATACTATCTAACATAAGCAAATAAAACTCAGGAATCTTGAGAACTTTTATAGGTAATACTGAGAGGGAAGCTGGAAAAGAAAGATATCTTCATAGGTGGACTTTCAATGAATAATATAGTGAAGACAAGATTGTGGATTTATTTTTGTTATTTGTTACTGGGTTTTAATAAAGAAGAGCTAAAAGAATGCTTTAAATGCCAAATAGCTAACCAAACCTCAAACATAAGACTGTACTTTCCATCTCTGTTCCTCATCCTCAGGTATGATTGACATGCTTCAGGATCTTCACCGGGTGGGAGAAGATAAATATCATAAGTTTCCTCAGTGCTTTCACTATAATCCTCAGAAAAGACAGCCTTAATTTGATCCTCAGTCACAGGCCTAGTTGACTTGAACAGTAAACAGAATAAACCAAAACTTCAAAATGTGAGATACACATGTGTAACATATTTTACTTTGATTTACCCAGAAACTGACTGCTCACCTTTAATATGTAGGTGGGGTTTTGAAATCCAGAGAATGGATTAAATTTATTAATAATTTTTATATGGGCAGTTTGCAGATCTGGTTCAATAAAAGCTTTGTACATTGGATATACCTGTACACAAGGACGCCATAAGACTTCTATAATTCATCTCTAAACTAAAAATCATTGCATGTAACTCATGTATACATTTAAGTATTATATAAGCAAGGGATAGAGGTCACCGTTTCAGATATCTGGTGAATTATTTCTTCAGGCTCTTGTCCAGCACGTTGAATGTCCCTCAGGACACGTTTTACAAGGTCAAAGTGCACTCCACCAGTAACAGATACACGGAGGTCTAGGAGAGGCCTTAACTTTTCACTCAAGGCATATATTCCTTCAATGATTACAATGCGGGAGCTGGGAACTTCCAGAGTCCTGCTAAAAGTTGAGAGAATGGGACTGAATATTTCAATACTTTTCTGGGGGATTATTTCCAAAAACACGCATCATACACCAAAGTTCTTGTAACAACACTCCACAACAGAATGGGATCGCTGAAAGAAAAAATAAACATATTCTAGAAGTAGCACACACCCTACTGTTCTCTACAAACATGGCTATTAGATTATGGGGGATGCTATCCTAACTGCCACATTTCTTATAAATAGTATGCCCAGCCGGGTCCTTTCCTTTCAAACCCCACTTCAAACTCTCACCTCAAATTTTCCTCGCCATAAATTGGGAACAACCTTACCCTTAAAAGTGTTCGGATGAACAACATTTGTTCACATTCACCCTCAGCACCAAAGCAAATTTGATCCCAGAGCACGAAAATGTATTTTCATAGGCTATTTTCCCACACAAAAAGGGTACAAGTGTTATGATCCTACTACAAAACAATTATTTGTTAGTCGTGATGTAACATTCTTTGAAAACACACCTTTCTTTAAAAAAACCACTCTTCAGGGGGAGAACATAGATGAAGCTGATTTTTTGGAAATCAAAATGAACTCAGAGTTAGTCCCAGAAACATCAAACTCTAAATTCTCCTTCAATATTGACCCAAAAGATTTCATCACCTCTATTCCAAACTCACCTTCTAGAATGTTTGTTCCAAACTCACCTTCTAGAATGCCACATACAAAATGGAACAAAAACTCAGGGGGAGATGGAGAAAATCAAACTGTTAAGGAAATGTTGGTGTACTCTCGAAGTCCAAAATCAAAGTACAAAGAGCACCTCACATCTGAAGCACCAAGAGAGTCTGAACCAATGACAGGTCCGCCTTCTCATGAGTCATCAACGACAAAGTTCACAGACCTTGATCTTCCAATTGCTTTACTCTTCACCCTCTTAATAAATTTGTATCTTACAAAACCCTATCTTCAAATTTTCAAGCCTTCACTGCTAACCTTGATGAGACAGATATTCCAAAGAACATTGATGAGGCTCTTCGAGATCCAAAATGGAAAAAGGCGGTTATGGAGAAAATTAATGCTCTAGAAAAGAATGAAACTTGGGAGCTAACTGAATTACCGAGGGGAAAGAAACCAGTTGGCTACAAATGGGTATTTACTGTGAAATATTCCGCAGATGGGAAGATTGACCGCTACAAGGCTCGTCTCGTAGCTAAAGGGTTCTCACAAACCTATGGTGTGGATTACACACACATTTGCTCCTGTGGCAAAACCGAATACAATACGAGTCCTCTTATCTCTAGCAGCTAATTAGGATTGGCCACTTCAACAATTAGATATAAAAAATGCTTTCTTGAATGGCAAATTGGAAGAAAAAGTCTTCATGAATCTACCTCTTGGTTTTGAAAAACAAGAGAACCAAGTGTGTAGACTCAAAAAATCCTTCTATGGTCTCAAGCAATCACCAAGAGCTTGGTTTGAAAGATTTACTAAGGTAGTGAAGAGCCAAGGATATAAGCAAGGCCACTCAGATCACACCATGTTCATTCGTGAAGTTGGTGATGGGAAGAAAACAATTTTGATTGTGTATGTTGATGATATAATTCTCACGAGTGACAATATAGATTAAATGAGAGGCTCAAGAGGATTCTAGCTTCAGAGTTTGAAGTAAGAGATCTTGGAGAAATGCGATACTTTCTGGGAATGGAGGTTGCTAGGTCGAAAAAGGGAATTAGCATTTCCCAACGAAAGTATGTTCTTAATTTGCTAACTGAAACAAGTATGCTTGGATGTAAACCCAGCGATACTCCAATAGAAGTTGGAAAGAAGACCGGGGACACAGGTGGTGATGCAGTTGACAAAGATAGATACCAAAGATTGGTGGGCAAACTTATCTATCTATCTCATACCAGACCTCATATAGTCTTTGCAGTAAGGGTTGTCAGCCAGCACATGCAGTCTCCAAAAGAAACTCATCTGGAAGCAGTATATAAAGTACTCAAGTACCTCAAAGGATCCCCGGGAAAAGGTTTGTTGTTTAAGATGAACGAAAGCAGAGAAGTAAAAGTGTTCACGGATGCAGACTGGGCAGGTTCAACTGAGGATAGAAGATCTACCACTGGATATTGTTCCTATGTGTGGGGCAATCTAGTCACTTTGGAGGAGTGAAAAATAGAATGTAGTCGCTAGAAGCAGTGCCGAAGCAAAATTTAGAACAGTGGCACACAAGGAATATGTGAAGGGTTATGGTTGAAGAAATTATTGGAGAACTCCAAGTTAAAGTTAGTTACCCAATGAAGCTCTTTCGTGACAACAAGGCTGCTTTAAGCATTGCACACAATCCAGTCCAACATGATCGGACAAAACATGTGGAGGTTGATCGGCATTTTATCAAGGAAAAGATCAATACATGAATCATCTGTGTGACATACATCCCTACCAAGGAGCAAATAGCAGACATCTTTACTAAAGGGTTGCCTCGACAAACTTTTGAGAACTTCAACTACAAGTTGGACATGATTAACATCTATGGTCCAACTTGAGGGGGAGTGTTGCAATATCTTAATTGTTAATTATTTCCTAGATTGTAACTCTAAATTGACAGGTGGATTAGAAGATTTTAGGGGATTTAGAAGATTAGTTTTTTCCTTCCTTTTTTAGACTTCTTTTTAGTGTATAAATCTGCACTTTGTATTTGATAAAAGATCAATGAAATACAGAAAATATTTTGTCTTCAAGTTCTAATCTATCTCTGACAATAATTTAACAAATCTAATCAAATATAAATACTAGTGTGTCTCTAACAACAATTAAATAAAATGTCTCCTAATCTAATCCTAATATATCTTCATTCTTCTTCCCATAATACATGCATATCATTATTGGCCTATAAAAAATAGTCTTGTTCCAAAGATGCTATACAAAAGAAATTGTTGTGGCTGCGACATTGATTTGCATTTAGGGGTACTCAAGGGGGACTCGTGCCAAAGGATGGTCATCATTCACAACATGTTCATACTCCATTTGATTTTCCTAGCAAACTAGGACGAACTCATCGTAAATGGCACTCTAAGAAGGCGATGCCAAAGTTTTTCGAGGTAAGGATTTTCCCACGGGACAATTATGCACAGCTTCAAAAGTGGATGTTATGGTTGATTGACTTATGCAAAATTATGTTGAATCCTTTGGATCAGTATGTTTTGTTTGTTGCTCCAACTCTGACACTACAATATCAATACCAATCCTAGCTTTCATAATCTTCACTTCCTATCTATATCTATATAATGTACAAAAGAGTTCCATTTTTCCCTTCAAAATTCTTTAAAAATGTGTACATGCAAAAAAAATATTAAATGAAGTAATGATATTATTTTCATCACATGTATTGCGTAAGGCATGATGTTTCATATACTTGATCATAATGCCATCATTAGAAATACTATGATTACTGCAAAAGTTATACTTGGAAACAAAGCAATGAAACACTCATTAAAAGGTAACAGTACGGACTGTGTATGCCACAAAGTTGGAGAACACTTAACCTGTAGCCTATGCGAGAGCTAGACTTAAAATCATATATGGGGATTTGAACAGGGCTCCCTGATTTCAGACCACGGATATTTTCAAGTAGAGTGTCATAGTCTGTCAAGCGTGGATCTGCTCAGATGATAATAAAATACTCGGTCATAATGAGGATATTGATGCTGAATAATTTACTAGTAATTGATGTTTAATACATTCTTAGAAAAACTTAAAGAATGGGAAGTGAGAAAAAGAATTGGTAAGCACATCACAATAAAATTAATACCAAATTTATGCATCACAAATTTTGACGCAGACAAGAACCAAAAGAAAATTTTTAGCTTATGTGGAAACCATTTCATTGAAGCAGAAAGAAAAACTCTTCACTCACTCACAATTGCAGAATAAAGGGGGCTGTTCAATCTTGTACTTTCCAGCCATATATATAACTGAACCAGATAAAAGACATGACTTGAAAAATGTTCCATTTCCAGCCAAAAGCTATGCAAGTAAAATTGATTTGAAAGAAAAAAAAAGGTTTAAAAAACTTCAGTTTACATACCTTTAATGGTCAACATTAAGAAAGTGAATAAAGAGAGGGAAAACACATCTGTAAATTTTGTTTTAGCAAGATCTATAATTCTGACACCATAATGATTAAGTACTTCAGTATATATATAAAAAAAAAAGCTTTCATAATGAGGCAAAATTGAAAAGTTAGGCAAGAGTTCTCTAAAGTTATCATTAATAGAACCTATTGGAATGAATTCTTAATCAGTTTGGGCAGAAATATGACCAGAGTTAACTGGACGTGTCCAAATTATCCATAAAATACAAAAGAGACGCATTCAAGCCAAATAGAGTAGAATAAGAGTGGCTGCAACTAGGATTTCAGGCATGTGATTTATTCATTGCACACACACAAACTGATGCAGATGCTACTAAAGATCCAAAAATCAGTTTGTACCACAAGATTAATCAAAAGTGAGAAACATAAAGGAGGTTCAATTTACCGTCAAAGTTGCCATCAATTATACGGGAAGCATCATTGTAGTTATCCATATTTATCATAGCAATGCTAGGCATAAAGGTAAGGATCTTCTCAGTGAACACTGATTTTCCAGCTCCAGAGGGACCTGCCACCCCCACTAATACAATCCCTTCATTCTTTTGAGCCAATAATTGACATGCTCGAACAACTACAAAGAAACCCTTCTCGAATGACAGTGGGTCTTGAATGGGAACAATCTCAAAACGATCAGCATCTTTTCTCTTTATTAACTGAACTTGATCTCTTAATAGGCCAGACCGTCTCCTAGGTGATTCAGCGCTAGGAACAGCAGTATCCTGAGTCATACTTCTCCAACAGTGTAAAAAGCCTTACCTGCAACAAATGAAAATAAAAAAGTCTCCGATTTCTCATACATGTGGAGGTAATTAGCAACACAATTTACCTTTTTAACATTTCCTAAGATTAATTATCATCAAAATAAGAACTTTTGTGAACGATTGAAATCCTAGAAAATATTTATTTTGAAGAAATCAACAACAAAAAACGTACTTTAAGTGAACTGAAGATTCAATTTACTAAAGTAACAACTGATTGGAATGTATGAGTCAACTGAAACCTACTGTTATGCAA
This sequence comes from Plectranthus barbatus, assembly GCA_026898455.1. Classification (NCBI taxonomy): domain Eukaryota; kingdom Viridiplantae; phylum Streptophyta; class Magnoliopsida; order Lamiales; family Lamiaceae; genus Plectranthus; species Plectranthus barbatus. The sequence goes on from JAPKLW010001176.1 coordinate 162,535, forward strand.
CTAATTGAGGGAAGCAGATGGCAAAGAAGAAGGGACAAGCACACACGGCATGGTCTCTCTGCAGACTCTACCCAGGATCATGAAAGAAGAAGGGATGGAGGGAGAAAGTGGCGGTTTTTTAATCAGGAGAGATAGAGAGAGAGAGGGCTGCTGGAAGCTTGGAAAACGGGACTTGATAGTTCAGTGGAAAAGACAGCGTAGGAAATGTTGTGGAAGCAAAACGACATCGTCAACTATTTTTTTCTTTTTTGAAAAATATTAATTTTATGTAATTATGATGATAAGTTTAATACTTTGTGTTTAATATTTGAGAATTTATTATTTCATGATTTTATCTTATATCATTATAATTTTAAAATTAACCAATCATATTATTTTTAGAGATGGCCTTGTAAGGAACATCATTCATAACAGTATGCGTAATGATTTTCACAAGATTCTATTATTAAAGAAGATTTATATATCATTTAATGGTAAAATATATTATTTAATGAATAAATTCTAAAAATACATAATAAAGATCTATCATTTATTAAAAAAGTCTTATTAAAATATATGGATAAATTTAGATTTATATCACAAAAAAACTGTGAGTTCATCAGTTTTGTCTTACTTTTATTATGTTTTATAAACATTATAAATAATAAATTTATTAAACATAACTATATAAATATACTCAAATTCTTAAAATAATTTTTATTTAAATAAAGGTATCAAAAGATTGTGGAATGGTGTTGCTTTTTCTCCACGATAAAGGGGTCTTTGAAAACTAGATTGGGGGAGAAAATGAGATACACGATTAAAAAACGAGAAAATATCAAATATATTACGGCTATAAAATATAATGCATGTTGTCGAAATTATAACTTGAGTCCGAACGTCATTTGGGCCGAGCAAGAGCATAATGCTATAAAACACTTTTTGACCCCAAGAAGCCTACAACAGAAAGAGTCGAAACAGGATCGGTGATATTCGAGGTACCAGTTTCGACCCACTTATCAACCAGTTCGCAGAAAAGGTAGGTCGAAACGAGCACTTGGCGTGTAAAAGTCTCAACGACCTGCTAAAGTCGGACCCCAGCAACTGTTCGTACCAATGCAACGACCCTGGGATTGTTGGAGCACATGCAACCACCACCACGACCTAAGGTTAGCGTTTTTGTAAATTTTGGGCCCTATATCTCTATAAATAAGCAACCTTGGATCGGTGATAGGGTATTATGTCCTCTACTTTAGCTATACTACAACTCTGCTGAAATACTCTCATGCGCATGTGTTTTTGAGTGATTATTCTTTAATCATAATTGGATTTTTTTGCCTTCATTGCTTTACAATTGCAGTTTATCAGTTACGAAATTCTTGACTTCATTTACTTTTTCATTGTTATTATTGTTGTCTTTTATAGTTGTTTCCTCTCTTGTTCCTAGGCCTTGTATCTGTTATGAATCAACCTCAATAATTTAGCACCCACCGTGGGGCCTTTTGGAACGAGTTTATCTAGTTTTTGCAGAAAATGGATGATGTAGCACCTACACAAACCGGTAAGAGTACCCCCTCCAATGAAAAGAACAAATGAGTACAAGTCCTCGCCTACACTACCTATTTGACAAAGAACCTGATTGACACGATGACTTTCACAACTCCACCTCTATCGAGAATGGTGGATCTAGCGTTGGCTCAAATGATGAAGCAAATGAGAGCCGCACAACAAGAGATGACCAAAATCAACAAGCAGATGGAAACCCTAATCTGGGGAAACCTCAGCCTTCGAGAGGAAAACTAATGCATGCATAGGCAACCACCGACATTCAGAGTCCAATTGATAATTACCAAACTAAAGAGCTTGAACTTGACACAATGTGTCACTCCGCAGAACTTGAATTACGAATTTGATCTGGATGTCGAGGAAACACTCCAAACAAGATACATAAGAGCCGAACTCGTCAAGACTAATGTTGAAGACAATGAAAGTTGAGAAGTTGAAATAACAAAGGAGGTTAGACCAAGGAACGAGGTTGCAACCCTGAATATGCTGGAGAACAGGTTCGAACAATAGATGAGTTATGTTGGTCCTCAATTATCAGAGTCGTCGTGAATACAACTTAACACGAGATGCAGCGGAATAAATGTTCGTCACTTACACTTATCGTTGTTTACAAAATGTTTCTTAGCTCAAGTTATGTTTTAAGTTAGTTTTCAGATATACACTAGCAACTCTGTTGCTAGGTTTCAAATCAGCTTTAAACAGTGAGTTATAAAACAGTAAATGAACACAAGACTTTATAGTGGTTCGATCCAAATAGATCTACGTCCACTCCTTAGCCAGTATGCTAAGTATTTCACTAGAAAAGTATACAATCAGTACAAGGATTCGCCAACACTAGCAGTAGGCGGCGAACTTTCGAACCGGCCACAGCACAACTATCATCCGATACTTTGCACTTTTCCGATCACAGCTCCAGCCAAGTCAAGGGCACACCTTCGTAAAACTTGTCCTTCGCTAATGAGGCTTTTATAGTTTGCCCCTGAACTCAATAAATATGCGGCTAACGCCCG
>JAPKLW010001176.1:181519-198623 GCA_026898455.1 Plectranthus barbatus
CTTGTGTAGTTGAGAGTTTAATTCGATTGAACTTTTAGCCGCATCAATGAACAGGGGAGGATACCCCAACAAGAACCAGCAAAGGAATGGGGGATATCAATATCCACCGAGGAACCACCATGGTTTCTCCTACTCTCACCCTGAGGCAGCCGAGCTACCACCACCAGGAATTGAAGTTCAGAACGGAGAAGTGGTGGAGAAAAGGAAGGATTGCTTGGATGATTTGTTGGCCAAATTCATCAAGGCCTCAGACCAGCGGTTCGGAAAGCTGGAACAGGAGGTGGCTGGAATACACACTAAGGTTGACCGAATGGGAAAACACCTGCAGATGGTTGAGACACAGGTCAGCCAGGTAGCCAACACAATTGGTGCACACCACAAGAAAGGGCAGCTGCCGAGCACAACCTAGGTGAACCCAATGGTTCAAAAAGAATGCAAAGCTGTTACACTGAGGTCCGAGACGAGTTACAAGGGTCCCGAGAAGGTTCGGGACAAAGATGAAGCTGAAGAGGCGCAAAAACGCGCCACTGAAGGCTCGACTTTGATTGACGCACGTCCCGTATCGATCGAAGTCGAGGAGGATGGAGGAAACTCGAGCGATAAAGAAGGCTCGAGATTGATCGTCGCATCTGACATTGATCAATGTGCATGGAATTTGATGTCGATCGACACCCCTCTGCATCAATCGAAGTCGAGGCCCACCTCCGGTAAAATTCCGGCAAAATCTGATGATCCAAACCCACCTATGACATTCCCACAGAGGTTCTCAAAGCAAAAGGAGGACTCCAAGTTCTCCAGATTTGTGGAGAATTTGAGGAAGGTCAGCATCAACATTCCATTGATCGAGGCGTTGAAGGAGATCCCGGGGTACATGAAGTACCTCAAGAAGCTGATGAGTGGAAAGAAGCAGTACGTGGAGAACAAGACTGTGAAGGTCCACGAGCAGTGCAGCCTGCTACTTCAAAAGCAGGTGCCCATTAAGAGAAGCAATGTTGGATGCTTCTCTATCCTGGTGGAGATTGGAGGCCACACTTTCCATCGAGTACTGTGTGATACTGGGTCCAATATCAATTTGATGCCGTACTCGATGTACAAATGCCTCAACATCGGAGAGATGAGGCCCACAACAATCACTGTGCAACTGGCGGATCGGTCCTTGACCCATCCCAAGGGAATTCTGGAAGATGTGCTCATTCAAGTTGGCTATCTAATCTTCCCAGCAGATTTCGTGGTGCACGAAATGAGAGAAGACGAGAACATGCCCATGATATTAAGGCGTGAGTTTCTCGATACTAGTGCCATGCTCATTGACTGCCGAGGCAGCAAGATCACACTTCGAGCCAATGACGAGAAGATCACATTCGTGATCGACAAAAGCAAGAGAAGGGCGGAGTGCAACCGGATCACCAACACTGAAGGGGATGAGTTTGAGGAAGAAGAGGCTGCGACAATGGAGTGGGAGCGCGGTAACGAGGGGGTGAAATCATCAACTAAGCCTCCTCAACCCAAGCTTACCACCATCATCAAGGACCGCAAAGTCTATATGGTGGATGCCAAGGGTCGGCGAGTCTGGACCCGACCCCCTTGGTTTTGATCTGAGGTATCGTCGAGCTACGACGTTAAACAACGCACTTGTTGGGAGGTAACCCAACCTTTTAAATATTTGTCCTTTTTAATTTTTGTTTTTCAATTATTTTATTTTCGAATTTGGTCTGCACTAACTTTGTTTTGCAGCATAAAAAAATGCAAGGATTGCTCGACTTCGATTGATGTAGCCTAGCATCGATCGAAGTCGAGACCGGCGATGTGTTATACTTCGACCCGTGGAAGGAGTCGGCAAGAAGGCTTCCGTTGACCGAAGAAAACATGCGACAATTGATGCGAAGTGCCAGCCGCCCAACATTCATGCTGCACGAGTTCCGAAGCCTCCAGGGATAAAAAGTTGATGTTTGAGATCAACTGCCAGGTATATTCCTTCCCTTTGTCTGATTCTCAAACTTTTTCCACTCTAGAGTTGGAAATAAGTTTGGGGTGATGTGGACAAAAGGAGGAATATTTTATCTTTATTCGCTTTCAGTATTTCAATTTTTGCATGCATAAATTTTAAAATTTTATTCTATTTTTCTGGGGAAATTTTTTTAATTTTGAGATAACCCGAACGAGAACTAAGACTAGAATTGGTTGATAGTTGAGTTGAATTGATTGGGATTGTGATTAGATGTCTATGAATGTAGAAGACCACATGATAGGGTCAGTTTGAAACTTATACTTGCATGATGATTGAGCTGATTTGAAATTAGTTGTGGAAGAAAATTTTTAAGCCCTTGTGTGAGACTTGAGCCTTAATTCGTTTGATGTGAGATTCTCATGTGTGTTTTAATTTCTCTAGAACTTGCTTATTTTCTTTCTCGAGACTGCATAGTGTGCACAAGTTTAGGAAATGATCTTAGGCCATCTTTGTTAGCCCAATTTCCTAAACATTGTCCCTTCACATGAAATTTTCCCAAGTTAGCCACTTTGAGCCTTTACAATTTTCTTTCCTTGTCTATGAGAGTAAGAAAGTATTATCTCTCTCGTGTTTTGAGTTGTGGTACATGGGGTGGATTGATTGTGAGTTGGAGATAAGAAAATATAAATTAGTGGTGAAAAGATGTGTGAAAAAGAAGCTCAAGGAAATAATTAGAATTCCCATAAGCTCTCTGAAAATAAAAGAATACAAAATTATCAAAAAGAGCATAAGAGATTCAAATGAGCTAGAAAGAAAAAAGTGATGATAAGTTTGTTGATATATTTGAGGAGAAGGGTGAATGAAGTGAGATGGTGGTTTAGATTGATTGAGGTGCGCACTCAATTTAATTTAGTCACTTGGCCAAATTTTCCTACCCTTCACAAAAGCCTACATTACAACACTTATAAAAGTCCTTTTTGATTCTAGACTTGTGTGCACATTTTAGCAGTGGAGATAGTAGAAAATTTGAAAGCCTATGGTAGAAATTCATTCATACATATGTTGAGTGCTTTCATCTTTATCCTATACACTTGTGAGTTGAGCGAAACACTTCCCGTGAGTTCTTCCATTATTAATGGATTTTTTGTCTCTTTCAAACTGCGAGTGAATAGTGGAATTTTTACCCTTGATTGTGATGTTTCTTGCGAGGCATTGCACTCTAATTACATGACGTTTTGATTTTTTCTTGCCTATTGATTGAGGACAATCAAACGTTCAAGTTTGGGGGGTTTGATAAGCTCATTATTTCACTCACTTATCTATATTATTTTCTACTATTTTATATATTTTTATTAAGTTTATATATATAATTCGTGCATGAGTCTATTATATGTGGTGTTATGCTTGTCTTGGTGTGTTTTAGGCCTAAATTCACCAGAAAATCGTTCCAAACGCAGTTGACATGCAAGAGTAGCAGTGAATGATTTCTTCACACAAGGAATTTGGGCTATTGGCGCATGAAAATGGATAGAGCTTCGAGTTAGCTTTCCAACGCAACTGGGTTAAACGGAGTTCAGGAGTGAATGTTATGGCCAAAATCGTGAGACTGTGCAGACGGGGCAGAGCTCGACTTTGACTGATAGGATTTCGACCTAGATCGACGCAGAACACGCGCATCGATCGAAGTCCAGCCACCTTCATTAAATTTGAATCAAATCATATCTCCAGCCCTAGATTTGATAGGATACACATCCACAACTATAAATAGGCCTTATTTTCGAGTTTTATTCATCATATATCATCCTGGATCATACTTTACAACTTTCAACATTCAGCATACTTTATTTTCCAACACGAACCTTTATTTTCTTGTAAGTTATTTTATGCACTTTAATAATAAGTTTGTTTTTTGTTTTCTATCTGCGATGTGTGGCTAGAAACCCTAGCGGGTTCTAGGGCAACGAGTATCTATCAAATGCATGTTTAATTGATTAACAACAATTGCTTGGTTTTGAATTCCTGTTTGAATTGTTAGGATTTAGAATTAATCAGATCGAGAGATAAAATTAATTGTAGGTTTATAGTTATTGATTGCAGGACTGAAAAGTGAAAATTGATAATAGGAAAAGGATTTCAACTACAATTAACAATCTGTCCAAGGGGAAGATAATAATTGTAGGGTTTAATATGAGGATTTATGAAAGATTGATTAGTATTGTGCAATTCAGGCCGACAAAGCATATACATTCACATACTAGTAATCTAGGCAATAATTGTCCGACCAAGAAGTTATAGTACATTAAGATTTCCCATCAAAGCAAGTTAATTGATTATGTGTATTTTGATTGATAGTTCGCCCTAGGATCTATGTCTCTTTAAATCTGCTTTCAAAATCTTTAAATTTCCGTTTTGTTTCTTTTAATTCCAAAACTCAAAACCCCTGATTTATGATAACTCAAGCAATAGATTTTAGGATCATGGCTAGTACATGAAGTAATTTCGTTATACAATTCCTCTGGGTTCGACACAACCTTAGGGTTAACTATAAATTTATTTGCTGATGTATTTGCAATTAGTCTGTGCGATCATTCATAAACCTATCGTGTAGATCGATATCAACTTCGGCCAATCTACACTAGCTGAGGCAATATTCACACAGGAGGAGGCTTGATAAACACCCGGACAACCTCTACTATTATGTAAAGGCTATAGGAGTCCTTGCGGTCATACTTAGCCACGTTCAACAAGGAGCTAGTCTCGGTGCCTAGGGGTGGGAATAGGCAAGCTACTCGACAGGAGCTTTTGACCTAGCCTACCACAGGCCAGGCCAGACAGGACCGATTTCGTAAATAGGTCAGGTTTAGGCTATTTAAAAAGCCTCTTTAGTTACACAAATCCAAGCTAAGGCTTCAAAATAGGTTTACGAAGCCTAATAAACCGACCTATTTAAATAAAAATATAGTATATAATTGATTAAATATAGTTAGTATTTGAAATATATATATATATATATATATATATATATATACTCCCGTATGTTATATTAGGCCAAATCTCATCCCTTAATTGTTTTGATCTTGTGGTCCTCATTTTTTATCAAATTATATATTTTAATTTATATTTCCTTATTCTTAATTCATTAAGGGTTATATGGTCATTTAACAATATAATTAAAATAGATTTCATAAAAGAGTTTCCAAATCAGAGTTTTAGAATTTCTATTTTACGGATCTGCTCTAGATTTTTTCTTCACCTTCGTGTTGAGATTTCTCGTTGTTTTTCCTCTTTGCACGAGAATTATCGTCAGTGTTTGCCATCGTGTAATTCAGTTGTTATTGTCCACTGTTTGATTCGTCTGGTTCATCGTCGATGGAAATCGTTGATTTGTCTACGTTTGGTTCGCTGGGTTGCGATCGCTGATTGTAATCTACCGTGGTTCGTCGACAATTTCAAAGAAATTTGTGAATTCAATTATCTTATAATCATCAACACAAGTGATGAAGGTTTGATATTTTATAATTCAGTTTAAAAAACACATTCGTTGATTGTTCTTCACGTTAGTTTATTGTTTTTGCTTATTTTCATTTCGTTGATTATGCAATTGTTGTTTTGTGTTAATAGTACTTTTTAGTATAAGATTTTATGTTATTACAATCATGTGATGCTCATTTTCACAATTTTTTTTATTGAACAGTTAACCGTGGATGTTTCACGTTGCATGATTCATGTAGATGCATATTTAATTCATGTATATGGCACATTAAATTATGTTAGTGATACACTATTCAATATTTAAGTATTACATTATGTTCATTTATGTTATTATTGTATTATAAGTTTACATTATTATAGGTTTGTATGTTACATTATCTTTCATGTTGATGTTACATTATTAAACATAACATTTTATTCAATTTGTGTGTTTTGCTGTTCTTTTTGTCCCTGTTTGTGAGATGTCCTTAAAACCATATAATGGATAGAATTTTCGTACATTAGATGAAGGAGTGGAATTTTATAAACTATATGCTACAACAATTGGTTTTGAAATAAGACTGTCAAGAGCGAAGAAAGTTGGTGATTTTTATACATGGAGGTATGTAGTCTGCAGTAGAGAGGGAGAAAAGTTTGTTGTTTCAAATAGTGAGATTGGATTTGCACCTGATTACCATCCTAATTGTCGGAGACGTGTTAGTAATAGATGTGGTTGCAAAGCAAAAATTTCTTTTAAATATGTTGCATACCTTGGTTATGTTGTTCATCCGTTTATTGAAGCTCACAATCATGAACTTGTAGAAATCGAGCATAGAAAGTTCATGAAAGTGAATCGTAGTCTTGATATTACACATCAAACTTTCATTTTCGATTGCACTAAGGCAAACATTGGTCCAACAGCTTCTAAAAAATTACTAGTTGAACTTATGGGGGGTAATGTTGTTGTGGGGTGTTCTATTATGGAGGTGCGCAATTTCTCCCGTGATATGAAAGCCTTTGTTGAGGGATGTGATGCTCAAATGCTATTGAATGAAATGAAGAAAAAAAATAGAGATGTGTGATTCCTTTACTTTTGATTTTGAGACTGATGCAGAAGATAAACTCACAAGGTTGTTCTGGTGCGACCCAATATCACGAAGAAACTATCATTTGTTTGGTGATGTGGTTGCATTTGATACAACGTACTCAACAAACAGGTATATGTTTTTACTTGTTTTATATTACATTATTTGTGTACTATTAGTTACATTATCTTTATGGTACTAATACATTATCTACTGGAATTTATATTTTTACTTGTCAATTTTGTATTATGTTAAATAGCATGTTTGTTACATTATGTTTGTTATTTTTAGTACATTATCTAGAATATCAATACTACATCTGTTTATTGTTTTTTTTTAATATAGGTATTGTATGATATTTGTACCATTCTCTGGTAAAGACAACCATGGGAAGCCTGTTACCTTTGCCACTGGATTGTTGTCTAGAGAGGATGCTGCATCTTGCTTGGCTGTTTGAGAAATTAGTGGCATGTATGGGTTCGATACCAAGCCTTATCATAACGGATCAAGATTTAGGAATGAAGCTTGTTGTTGAACAGGTTCTTGTAGGGGCACGTCATCGCTGGTGCATGTGGCATATCATGCTCAAATTGGCAGATAAGATTACTAAAAAGTTACGTGTTGATGAAGGGTTTAAAAAAGAACTAAATGCATGTGTCTGGTCCGAGATTATTGAGCCTGAATTTTTTGATCAGTCGTGGTATGATATTATGATCAGGTATGGGCTTGCTTTTCAATCATTGTTTATATCAATGTTTGGGAATAGACATTTTTGGGTTCCTGCCTTTTTTCGAGACTTTAGTATGAGTGGCTTGGTTAAATCTACTTCTATTTCAGAGTGTGAGAACAGTTTCTTCAAGAGGTATACGAAGTGCATGTCAAGTGTATACGAAGTGCTTTTAAAAATAATTTAAGACTCTAAATTCCATAGTGGGTACCTTATTGGCGATGTCGATGTGAGGCGTTGTGGAGGGGTACTAGAGTCGATAATGCTTAGAAATTCTATATACAAACAAATAGGCTCAAATAGATCATTATCCAAAAATAGGTCAAGAAATTGACATGTAATCTAGTTAACATGGAGTATAAATAGGTATTTCAATTCAAGTAGCATAAGATGCATTGTCTTTAAAATCAAGGCATGGTTTCGAAGATTGGTTATGCTAAGAATCAATGAATGGTTTAAACACTAACATGAACTCAATAAAGATTTTCAAGTAGGCTATTTAAGAAAATAGCATGCTCATTTCAAACAATTATTCCAATCAAGGATAGATTTCAATAATACATAGAATAGCAATTGAGCATGCATAGAAGTTTTAAAGACCTCGAATCAATGAGGTTACGGTATTGGGTCAATTAAACTAATGTTTTGATACCACCTTCTATAGCGCCCCCAAACCGGCCTAAGCGATAATCCCACGTGCGACACAATGCACGCTAAGAGAGAAGTCATATTTTATAGATATCTATCAAAATAAGCAAGTAGCAAGATTCGTACGAAATGAATTTGATTTTGATTTCTAATATGCAATGGAAATTTCTAAATCAATAATCATTTTAAGCATATTGGAATTAACATAATATCATGCTTAAAATTTGCAAAATGAAGAAGATCAAGAATAGCCAACCGACCTTACTTCAACCGCAATATCAATTTAATCTTTTATTCAAATACCCCAAGTGAAATTGAAACTATGTATGAAGACTTGCTCGTAACATCGATACCGTAATCACAACAAGACAAACATGTGGGTGAATCAAAATAATTTATCAAGTGCATGAGAAGCAATTCCATAGGATGAATATAAAAGAGTCACATGTTTGAATTAATTCAAGAAGGAACATATCTAGATTTATTACATGTCATAGTTCAAGCGACTTCAAAGAAAGGATAGGGATTCGAATTTTATTACAAACCAACAAACATAAGTTTAACAAGGAGTAATCCACATATAATTTTTTTTGATCCCTCACCACAATCCACCTTCATCGCTTCACCCGGTACCTACACGTAGGGAAAACACGCATAGGGGCTAAGTACACAAAAGTACCCAGTGGACACGGTGACCCAAAAACAGTTACATAAATAGATATTCATGAAATACACCGCACACTCATGCATTGTACAAGATTTTCGTTAAATGGCTCGCACATGCACAAAACAATTTAGCTCATGAGGAACCCCACTCATTAGGCACCACATAATCAATCACAACCATCACACCACCATATTTCGTCATACTCCGATAATCATTTTAAATGGTAAGATATGAGTGGCCCCTCGCTATCTACCTGTAAGGTTCATTTTTCCCTTACATAACATACTAATGCATTAAGTTCTTCAAGCTGCCACCGTCCCTTTACCATAACCTCCATCAAACCCTTACAAATCCCTTCGATTCCTACACCAAAACACTCCACTCGTTCCCCTCTTCGTCTTGATAGAAAAAGCCCCATCAAAATCCAACATTCAAAATTCAACCTAGTTGCAAAATCAAAGGAAAAAGGGTGGAATCGGGTAGGCATATGAGCTACGAGTGGATTGGAGTTAAAGAGACGAAGATTGGATCTAAAGGAACCGGATTTCGGCCGAAGAATAAAGGGTCATGAATCTAAAAATTTTCCCCATTCAAGTAGGATCCTTCCTACCCATTTTTGCCTTCTAATCACGAATCTTAAATTGCATGTATGATATATAGACTAGAGATGTGATTCTAGTTAAGTAGTCGATTGAAAATGAATGAATCATGCTCATATCTGAATGGTTGATGTTATGCTGCGAAAATATGCTATTGGGGTTCTCATGAGTATGAAGTTAATTAATATGAGTTGAAGAATGGTTTTGGTGGAAATGTGTGAAAACCCGATTTTCTGCCCATTCTGTTGGGGCACGGTAGATAGGGTAAACGATTATGGAATATGCTAATTTTGTAATAAGATAAATTATGATAAGTTAGGATCATGTGGGATTTGGAATTTTTTAAAAATGTTGTGTGATTTGTGAGTTATGCATTCTGCAATTTCGTGTGGCAAATTTGTGGCTGAACTTGTTTATGTGTACATGAAAAATACTTATACTTGGTGAAAATAATCCTAATAATTATGAAACATATTAGAAATAATTTAGTATGTTTCATATGAATTTTAGACCCCATCTCCTCTTGTAAAAATTATTATAGTCCATTGAAGTAAGTTTCCTTGATGTTGCTTCCACCCAGTTTTCTTCATGTATTAGAAACAGTCCAGCCATATTTATCCAATCAAGAACCCATTTTAAGAGCTTAAAATTATGTAATCCTCTTTTTTATATTGTTTAAAATGTTAGGATAAATCTCCGTTTGGTTTCACCCAAAAATGTTAAGTAAAATGAAAGTTATAACTTGTGCAAGACAAAGTGTCAAATTGTGGCAATAAGTGTTGTTGATTGTGTGTAGGACATTGTCCTTGGTATTTGGCTTTGAAATTTAACATGCATACACTAGACTTACTTAGAAATATTCCCACCAATTTTCAGCTTAAAATGCCCTATTTTGGAACCATGATGACTTTTACAAAACAGCACCCTATTTTCATCTACTAGTAGACCCCTAAAATTCATTCCACTCCCCCGACCAAACCGTAATCCCTTTTCGAGCATCTATGATATGAGCTTGATACGTGAAACGAGCATGAAGTTGTGGTTTTGTTGTAGTGGCTGCCCACATATGAGCTTTTGCAGTACTTTTCTAAAAATGTGCATTTTTTCACAAAATCATGTTTTTGCATACAATGATTTCTTAAATTGCATAAACATTCTTTTAACGACATGAACATTGTAAATTTCTTAAGTCATAGTAAAAAGATAAAAAAATAAATAATAAAAATCAAATTTAAATTTTATTTTAACTTCAAGAAATTGACATCGCAAGTCATGCATTATCTTTTCATTCAAAAGCACATCTAGTCTAGACCTTAAAACTAGAAAACTAAACTACTTTCAAATTTCTATTTAAACTATATAGAATCATATTGCATGATTTAAAAATCCCATTTCTTTTCTTCCTTAGATGTTTGTAGTTAAAAAGCATGACCTTTGATTTTAATTACTTGGTTATCTTAGATGGTTGAAAGTCTTAATGATTAGTTGATGTGAATTGAAAATAGAGAAGCATGAGTTTTTGAATAAAATATGGGCATGAATTACATGTTGGATAGTTTGAAATAAACTAATATTGAGCATGCTGCATGTTAGACAATTATGATGCAAAGATAGACATAGAAATGAGCATGAATATGTTGATATACCAAGCATGTTTAATCAATTCTAGCTAAGCATAAATGAAACCTAAATCATGAAAGATGTTAGATAAATTAGATAATGTGCATGAGCATAATTGAACACCTAGTAATTTCATGTTATTGTTTAACTAGGTAATATTGGTTGTGGAATGAGAGCACCACTTAGAGGAGCAAGTTGAACAACACCTCAAAACAAGGTGGACACTACTTTATCCTACAAATGATTTTTGCAAATGTTTTCAAATGAAAATGAAAATATTTTCGTTTTAAAGTATGGAGCACCGTATAAATGTTTTGGCACCTTTTCAATTGTTATTGATGATGATGGATGGCCAATTGAATTTGGGTTGAGTTTACTCACCCTTGTATGATGAATGATATTGGAGATGTGTTGGATCGGGGAATTGCTACCCCCGTGGTTTATGTGTAATACTAATGCATTAGCCCGGAGGTTGTGTGAAAGTCTACCGATTGGGTAAGGACTTGGATCCCCTTACCGGGTGGATGGTGAGTGGTCACTCCCATCTTAACCCATATGTGAATTATGTGTTGAGATGATAAATATGTTGGTGATGTGATTGTTAGAAGTGATGATTGTGTTGGTGCCACAAAAACGAGTGGGTTGCCCTTGTGAGGTAAATTGTTTTGTGCATTCACAAGTTCATTTCAATAAAACCCTTGTGCTATGCATATCTGATACAAGGCATTTCCATAATACTATATATGTAATCTACTTTCGGGACACTGTGAACACTGGGTACGCGGAGTACTCAGCCCCTGTGTGTATTTTTTTTCCACATGCAGGTGACAGGTGAAGAGGTGTAGCAGCGGTGTTGTGGTAAAGGGGGATGGGTGTTGAAATAGTGGTGGTTCCTACTTGAGAGAATGCAAAACTTGTATACAAATTTCCTCATTGCTAATTATTCAAACTTCATTGATCAATGGAATGTCTTTTGGAACCCTTTAATATGTTGGTTATGAGTTCGAGCCGAATTATTTACTCTTATTTTCTATTATTGTTTGGATCCCTATTGAGTTGAATATTTCCTTAGCATGCTATTCATGACCTTTGTTATTGTTCCGGTACATGAGCTGCGGACTATGTCTTCATACACATATCCAAATTTAGGTTCCTTAATTTCGAGTCAGTGTTTGTTTGTTCCAAGTTGTACTTGGCGTAAGACCCACGTGGAGGTCATTATTTGAAATTATATGTGTTCCTCTTCCAGCATGCATATGTCATGTTTGTTTTCCACACATACTGATGAATATTTCATTTCGCTTCCGCTATGCTTCAATCATTATTCATGTCGAGATTCATTTATTTCAAATTCAATTAAGCATATCCAAATCTCATTTCAAATCATTTCCATGCGAATCGCTTCCACCACTGCATATGTTGAATTCGAACGATTTCTAAAACTAATTGGTTTCATTGTGGTCAAAAGTGTTTTGAATTGATAAAACCCTTAGCGTGCATTGTTCGCACGTGGGTATGTCGCATAGACCCGGTTTGGGAGCGTGACAATATAGGTATGTCTCCAAACCAATTAGTGTTTGGGAAGGCATGTCATTTGCCAGTGGAGTTGGAGCATAGAGCATTTTGGGCTGTAAAGAAGATTAACTAGGATTTGAAAGCTGTATAGGAGAAGCAAATTCTTCAGCTTACAAAGATTGAAGAATTATGGAATGAGGCGTATGAGAGTTCAAGGCAGTACAAAGAGCGTTCAATGAAATTTCATGATCAACACATTCGAAACCGTTATTTTGCTCAGGTATTAGTGTTTAATTCTCGTTTGCGATTGTTTCCATGAAAACTAAAGTCTAGGTGGATTGGTCCCTGATAAGTGCGTTATTTCATTCACTTATCAATGGATTTTTAGGTTGTTTTGATGATATTAATGTGTGTTTACTTTATTTTCCCTGCATCGTACCTGTTTTATGTCTAGTTTGTTTGTCATAGTGAAAATGCAGGTTTTGGAGTACAAAATCAACTAATTTGGAGATTGCAGTTTTTTCAGCCGTGCGCTCTATTTCGACCGACATGCAGGATGTCGGTCAACACAGAAGCAAGGAAGAGTTGATATCGAGAGCTGCCTTGGATAAATATGTAATGCCCATGTCGATCGACATCCGCCATGTCGATCGACATGGCACCCGGGGAAGCACATCGATAGAGATTTAGAGGCCGATCGAAGCAGGAGCCGTGTGTCGATCGATACACACCCTGTCGATCGACTCACAGGCAAAACTGGTGGAATTTCTTAAGTTATTATTTATTTCCATGTTGGAACGATTATAATTAGTATATATAGTTTTGTTTTGGCGAAATTTGACATTCAAGACACTTTTTAGACCTAGACTTAGAATTTTATTTGTTCTTCAATTATTATTGCTTTTATTGAAGATTGGGATCGAATTTCTTCAAGACTAGGTTCAATTCAAGACTTGTTTTATTTATGAAGAACAATTACATGTTTTATCCTTTCATATTTTTGTTCAACATGAATATGTGTAGGTAATCCTTCATTTAGATTCTAGGGTTTATGTGATTTTCTTGGATGCATGTTTAGGTTATCAAATCGATCAATATCTTTAATTGGTTTATCAATTCTTTTGCTTTCTTAATCTGATTAAATTGACCATTTGATTAGGTTTTCATAATTAATTAACTTGAGACTGAAAAGTGAAAATTGATTAATAGATTTAAGAATTGATAATATGGATTTTCATTATGTCTGAAAAGAAGAATTTAATCCCTAGGAATAAATTGATGTTTTTGGGAGTTGTAATTTTTCTAGAGACCGAAAGGATATAGGAAATTGATAATCAACTTTATGAATTGCCAAACCCTGGAATTTGTAATACTTTTCCGATGTTCCACCATAATCTATATTTTTAATTGATCGATTGATTTTCTTGCATGCTATCCAAGATATGAACTTGCCCTGGAATCTGAACTTTTGTCTCTTGTCTGAAAACCCGGTGTAATCATTGCTTTAATTTAATTTTTTGCAAAATTTAGTTTTAAGTTTCAAAACCCCTTCAAATTTCTACTTACTTAGACAATAAACTGAAAATTAAATATTTCAGTATATAGGATGTTCATTTATACAATCTACGTGGGATGGATAATTTTAATTTGCCACTAGATTATAGTATTACTAATAATTTAGTGATCAAATTTTGGCACCGTTGACGGGTATTGTTTAGAATTATCTTGTTATTGAATTTGTTTTAAGGTTATTGATTTGAGTTGTAATTTTAATTTCCCTTTTAATTTTCGTAAGATTTTCTGTTATTTTCCTTTAAATTTTCGCCAGATTTTTCTTTTTAATTTTACTTCTGTTTCGACCGACAGGGAGGCATATCGATCGAAACAGCTGCTGCGGCCGTGTCGATCGACATACAGCCCATCGACCGACACAGAAGTAGGCTTTTGAAAAACTTTCAATTTTCTTAATTGTTTAAGTTGTTATTTAATTTCTTTTCTTTTCTTTGCTATTTTCTTGTTACTCACTCTTCTCATTTAATTATTTCAGGTAGTTTATGAACACGAGGAGGGGTGGTAAGCACCGATTCCATTCGACCCTGAAATTTAGGCCACGTGCATAAGAAAAAACAACAGGAGAAACCGGGAGGAAACCACTTCAAGCAGTCAGAGTGTCAAAATGGTTAAAGGCAATCAACAGAATGTCCCTGATCTTACTCCAGAGCAGACAACTGAGCTTTTGAGAGAGATGCACGCCATGCGGGAGCGCATGAGGATTTTGGAGCAGAAAAGAGCCAATAACAGAAATCCTCGGGGCAATAATCCGCGCGGGAGACCCCTCGGATGACGAAGATGATGAGGCCGAGCCTAGATTTGATGCTGATGAGGATGAGGATGCTATCCAGAAAAGATACAGGCCAAAGTTCCAGGAGACTGATTTCAGCATTGACATCAATGCCAATAATTTTGAGCTGAAGACTAATTTGGTGCAGATGGTTCAGCAGAACCAATACGGGACCGAGCTGCTGAGGGCCCCTATTCCCACCTTGACAAATTTATCATGCTCTACAACACTGTCAAAATCAATGGAGTCAGTAAGAGTGCCATGCGGATGAGGCTCTTTGCCTTTTCTCTGCGAGACAAAGCTCAATCATGGTTTTCTGCTTTGGACAACAGCAATATCAGTACTTGGACGGAATTGAGGAATGAGTTTCTGATGCACTTCTTTCCCCCCAGTGTCATCAGACAAAAGAGGAAAGATATTACCAGGTTTTCTCATAGGCATGATGAGAACTTTCACGAGGCATGGGAGAGATACAAAGAGCTGCTGAGAGTGTGTCATGGCCATGGTTTATCTTGGGGGAGCAAGCTGAGACCTTCTATGAGGGATTGAATGAAAAGACTATCGAATTGGTGGATTTTACATTGGGGGACTCTATCATGACAAAGGGTCCCAAGAGAGCCATGGATTTCTTTCAGAAGATGGCTAATAACAACCAAAGATGGTCTAATATTCGAAGGAGCCAGTCAAAGCTGTGGAGAAGGTAGCAACCCCAAAGGTAGATTTTATAGGAGAGATCAAGAAGCTGAGAGAGGACTTTTCCAGAATGGAATCTGGATGAACCGTTGTTGCTGTCGATCCAGTTCCATCTTCTTCTTGTGATGTTGATGCTGCAGATGTTAATTTTGTCCAATGAGGTGGTTATCAGAATAACTACCGAGGAGGATACTCACAAAATCAAGGCCACAATCAGAACTACAATCAAAGCTACAATCCCAATAGAGGAAGGAATCACCCAGGTTTCTCATATTCAAATCCTGATGCTGCCGAGCAACCGCCTGCTGGATTAAATGTGCAAGATGGAGCTATTGTGGAGCCGAAGAAGCTGAACCTCGAGGAGATCTTAGCGAAGTTCATGCAAGGTTCCGATAAAAGGGTTGGACAGTTGGAGCAAGATGTGGCAGGAATCAACAACAAAGTGGATATAGTGGAAAAGCATGTGCAGATGATTGAGACACAGGTCAGTCAGATTGCCACTTCCCTTGGATCGCAACACAAACAAGGGCAGCCAAGCAACACTCAGGTGAACTCAAAGAATCAAAGAAATCAGGTTAATTTAATCACCTTGAGGGGTTGCAAGTCTTACAATGGACCCGAACTGAAAGGGGCCGAGTCTGAGGCTAAAGAAGGAAGTGAAAAGGAGGACGAGCCCGCGGCTGATTCCTCTATTTTGATCGATAGGGCCCCTGTCGATCGACACAGAGGCAAGGACCCAACAATCGAAATGGACACAGGCGTGTCGATCGACACACCTCCACGTCGACCAACACAGCCGCCAGGCCCTGGTGAAAAGCTACCCCCGATGCCGTTTCCGCAACGATTCACTAAGAAAAAGATGAATGAGAGGTATGCACGGTTTCTAGAGAATATGAAGAAGGTGCACATCAACATCCCTCTCGTGGAAGCTTTGCAGGAGATGTCGGGGTACATCAAATTCCTGAAGGATATGGTCGCTCAGAAGAGGCCTATGTTGCAGCACGAGACGGTGAACCTGTTTGAGGAATGCAGTGCAATTATTTAGAAGAATTTGCCTCTGAAAAGAGAAGATCCAGGTTCATTCACTATATCTTGTGTTATAGGTGGTGAGACATTCGGCAAGGTTCTTTGTGATTCTGGAGCAAGCATCAATCTGATGCCGCTGTCAATTTTCAAAAGACTGGAGATTGGAGACATCAAGCCGACTACCATTACTCTTCAGATGGCTGATAGATCGAACTCTTATCCTAGAGAAATTGTGGAGGATGTCTTGGTAAAGGTGAAAGATTTTATACTTCCTGCTGACTTCATTGTTTTAGACATGGAGGAGGATCATAATATCCCACTGATTATGGGGAGACCATTTCTGAGGACCGGAGGAGCCCTAATCAATATTCAAGATGGGCAGCTGACATTCCGAGTCAACAATGAGTCTGTGACCTTCTCGGTCTATAAATCCATGCAAAAACACGATGATGGAAGTTACCAAGAGGAATGCCATGCGATAGACAGCTTTGATTCGGTGATTTCTTCTCCTTTACTTTCTGTTGATTCTGATACTGATTATTTGGAACAATGTCTACACCACTCTCTGTTTTCTTTTTCAGAGTTAGATGAAGCTTGTGAGGAGATTCTGGACATTATTATGGAGCTTGATTGTAGCATCCGGAAATTAATAATAATAATAATAATAATAATAATAATAATAATAATAATAATAATAAAAATAATAATAATAATAATAAATTAATTAAATTAAATTTAAATTATTATTTAAGTTTGTTACTCTC
>JAPKLW010001176.1:198633-248299 GCA_026898455.1 Plectranthus barbatus
AATCTTGAAAACCCTAACTAATTAGTATAAATGTACCCCTCCACCCATCATATTTTCACACAACGAAGGAAATAGGAAGAAGAAGTCTGAGTATCGATAGGAAGAAGTCGCAAGGTATTTCACGAATACCTTAATGAGTGTTTCTTGTTTCAGTACTTAGTTGATAAATCCTACGCATGAAATTTATTAGTTGATAAATCCTACGCATGAAATTTATTATTAGCCCTTATAGATAACAATTTTGTTGCAGGATTTCTTATACCCATAAAAACATAATGATAATATATTATAATTTATTTGAAGTACTTCTCGGCTAGATTTTCCCTTTCTTTTGAGAGTTCAATTAATTACTCATAAAATTTGGGCTACGGTGATGCAAATTTATTTAAGGGGATATTTAAGTGTTTTAAGCATTTTTTTTCATGTCTAATATTTTATTATTATTATTTAATTTAACATATTCTATTAATTGGTTATGCAACCTGCGTATAGGGCTTTAATTCAAGGCTAATTGATTAGTTCATTGAACTAAATTAATACTAATTTTATATGTTAGTTACGGAAATATTCTAATTAATTATTCAAACACGAATTACTTATTTTATTCTAAAGTTTATGATTTATAAATAACTATGAATTTATGAATTTAATAAATTGCTAGGTGCGCAAGACATAATCGCTTAATATTTGTCAGTTTCATTCAAGCAACTCAACGTCCAGGTGGGGTGTCATGTGGTGACTCTACATTATCCATTTTATATGCTTTACTTTAATTTATGCATGTTTCTATGACAACAGTTTGGTCTTCGGACTATTTATAGCAACAGTTAAGCCTGCGGGCTATCTATAACAACAGTTTAGCCTTCGGGCTTGGTCTTCGGACTATCTATAGCAACAGTTAAGCCTACGGGCTCTCTCTATAGCAACAGAATGGGTCTACGGACCACGACGGTTAATTGCATGCATTTTATTTATGTATTGTATATAATTGTGGATATATGTACCCCCACTGAGTCCATAGAACTCACCCCAATCTATTAACTATTTTTCAGGCAATGGCTCGGGCGATGAGGAGTGATGCGCGATGATGGTGGTCAATAGATGGTCAAAGCTTTCAATGCAAAAGTTTTATATTCCTTTTAAGCTTCCGCAATTTAGAGTCAAACTATGTTTTATTTAAAGTTGCGTTTTTATTTCTCAAGACTGTGAATATTTCCCTTTTATTTCTATGAAAAGTATGCATGGTTCACTCCTCTTTTATTTATGAAAATTGGGGCGTGACATTGATGTGAAGGAGGAGTTACCCAGGGCAAAGGAGAACAAAAGGGAGCCCCTGCTGAGCTAATATATTGAAGAAGGAAGGAAAAATCGAGCAAAAGCCTCTGTTTTGCTCGACACAGTGGCCGTGTCAACTGTTGGAGCTTTACCTCATTGTCGATCGACAGATAGCCTGTCAATTGACATGGCCACCAAAACCCACCCAATCGACATGCTGTCCAGGAAGAAGAAGAAGAAGAAGAAGAAGAAGAAGAAACAACTTGCTTCTGTTTCAGTCGACACAACGACTGTGTCGGTCGACACAGCTGCACCTGGGCAGAAAAATGGACCGAACCACCTGTTTTGGAGCTGAAACCTCTTCCCTCTAACTTACAATATGCTTTCTTGGGTCCTGACGATACATTTCCGGTAATTGTGTATTCTTTTCTCACTTCTACAGAGTTGGAGAAGCTGCTACGAGTTTTGAGGGACCACAAGTCAGCTATTGGATGGACACTGGTAGATATCAAAGGAATCAGTCCAACTGTATGCCAACACAATATCAATTTGGAAGAAGAGCCTAAGACGAAGAGACAATCTCAAAGAAGACTCAATCCTACAATGCAAGAAGTTGTGAAGAAGGAAGTACTGAAGCTTCTAGACAATGGGATGATCTATCCCATCTCCGACAGTCATTGGGTGAGTCCAACATAGGTTGTTGCCAAGAAAGGGGAGATGCAGATTGTGAAGAACGAGGATGGCAAAGAGGTGGCGACGAGACCAGTCACAGGATGGCAGTTTTGAATCGACTACCGAGCTCTGAATGTCACCACATGCAAAGACCACTTCCCTATACCCTTCATCGATCAGATGCTCGACAGATTGGCAAGTTATCCTTACTACTGTTTCCTTGATGGATATTCTGGTTATAATCAAATTGTAGTGGCCCCGGAGGATCAGCATAAGACGGCTTTCACTTGCCTAGATGGAGTATTCGCCTACCGGAGAATGCCCTTTAGTTTGTGTAATGCACCTGCTACTTTTCAGCGGTGTATGATGACTATTTTTCATGATTTTATTGAGCATATTATGGATGTTTCCATGGATGACTTTTCTGTCTTTGGTAGCTCTTTTGATGCTTGCTTGTAGAATTTAGCTAATGTGATGGAGAGGTGTACTAAGACAAACTTGTGCCTAAAATGGAAGAAGTGCCACTTCATGGTGACGGAAGAGATTGTACTCAAAAGGCTTAGAAGTGGACAAGGCAAAGATCATGACAATTGAGAAGATGCCGCTGCCACTGAATGTGAAAGGAGTTAGGAGTTTCCTAGGCCATGCCGGGTTCTACTGAAGATTCATACAGGATTTCTCTAAACTCTCTAGACCCCTTTGTAATCTGCTAGAAAAAGATGTTTCTTTTATTTGTGATGCAGATTGTCTGAAGGCCTTCGAGCAGCTGAAGAAGACATTGGTGACTGCTCCAGTCCTCACTTCTCCAGATTGGGATGAGCCCTTTGTGCTCATGTGTGATGCTAGTGACTATGCAGTTGGAGCGGTTCTAGGGCAGCTGAAAGGGAAGCTATTCCATGTCATCCATTATGCCAGCAAGACCATGAATCCTGCCCAATACAACTACACCACCAGGGATGTTAGGAACAATTCCTTGATTTATGTTGTAAATCTCCCTTTAGGATCAAATTGTAAAGGTTTTGTTGAATCAAAGCCTTAGTTAGTTTGGCCGATCATTGCTGAATTCTAGATAGTCTAACAACTCTGTGTAAAGTCCTATTTAGGAAATATTTCGACTTGTAATAGATTAGAAGTGCTTGCGAAAGACTGCTGAAGGAGTCAGCAGTTGAAACGAAGACTTCAGAAATTCTGGATGCTAGGAACATTCTCAGCAGTCAAGCTGATTGCTAAAGAAGTCAGCAGACAGGATGACTGCTAAGGAGATAGCTAACAAGTGCTAAGAAGAATGACTGCTAAGGCGTTAGTAGTCATGTGCTGAGAAGAAGTGATTGCTAGGAGTATTTACTTAGCAGTCGGAAGAAATGAGACAACAACATGCTAAAGGAGTCAGCATTCACTATTTACTCAGAATATTGGTAGAAGTAATAGCAATAAAGACCCAAGTGCTAAATACGCAATTGCTGAGGAGTCAGCAATTGGATACAAAGCAGATTGCTAGAAGAGTTCAGCAGTCAAAAAGGTCGAAGTACTTAGCAGAGTGCTCCCAGCATTCTCTGAGAGAATGCTAAGCAAGGAGATACTCAGCAAATACTTGCTAATACTACCGTTCTGATAGAAGTTACAACCAAGGACGAATAGCCTTCCTGAAGTGGGTAAAAAGGCACTGTACATGCCGGAAAGGACGAAAAAGCAAGTAGCTCTTTTGGACAATGAAGTCGTTGTGTCTAACGGGTCTGGAGATTCAAAGTTTGAATCTCCAGATATAAAGAGAAGTCCAAACAAGAGAGACCCCCCTTATGACTACTCAGAGATTCCTCTACGAAAACAAACACTTCAAACACATTCGTAAAGGCAATTATTGAGAGATACATTTGACAAGCGAAGTAAAGTAGTCGGTTGAGAGCTCATTAAAGACAAGGAGAATCTTAAGCTCTCAACAACAAGTATCAACCATTGAATATCTGACACTGCATTTAAGTGGAGATTCCTTAACTCTATTCATGGAACAATCATTGTGATAACTTCCATCCTAGGAAGCATCCAACAGTCACATCTCTGAAAAGAGGTTGACTATGACGGGTTGTTACCAAAACCCCCAGGAAAGTTCGGAAGGAGCTATAAAGCTTCCATTGTAGCAAGGTTAAGTTTTACGAAGGTGCGCCCTTGACTTAGCCACAATTGTCGACCGAAAGATCCAAGTAACGGAGGATAGCTTTGTAGTGGCTGGCTCGTAAGCTCACCACCTGCTACAAGAGATAGGCAAATCCTTGTACTTGAATATATCTTTTTAGTGAATTCTCAGTGTTCGACTGAAGAGTGGTCGTAGATCTTTAAGGATTGAACCACTATAAACCTTGTGTTCTTGTTATTGTTTTATTGTTTCTGCTTGTTGATTTAAAACCTAGCAACCTCAAATTGCTAGAGTATATCTGAAACAAACGTAACACCTACCTCGAGCTAAACATTTGGAAAAAAAACTAAGTGCATGATAACTTTAACATTCCGATGCATTTGCTAAGTAGCTTTCGGCTGCTTATCACGACTCTGATCAGGGACTAACAAGTGGTATCTGAGCAGGAGGTCGTAAGACTTACTGCTTCTGAGTTGCTTTTGACCAGATCTATATTTTCCTTGCACTGTTTTTTTTTTTGTTTAGCTTAGGAACACAAAGCTTGCCGAGATGAATCATAATCTTCCAAAGTATAACAAGGAGAAGTTCAACTCCTGGCAGAAGATGGCCACCATTCAGCTCGAAAGTATACATCAATAGATGGTGGACGTTCTCTCTGTTTGTCCCGGATCAGAGTTGTCGTGGTGAGTATCGAACAACAAACACACACGAATGCAACGGAAGTCTAAATATTATCTTGCACTTAGGTTCTTGTTAAATGTTTAAGCTCAGAACCTTACTTAGGGTTTTCTTACAGTTATACTCTAGCAACTTGATTGCTAGGTTTCAAATCGATGAATAGAACCCAATAAAACAGTAAAGAACACTCAATGTTTATAGTGGTTCGATCCAATAGATCTACGTCCACTCCTTAGCAATGTTTCTAAGAATTCCACTAAAAAGATATATGGAGTACAAGGAATCGCCGTTCACTTGTATTAGGTAGTGAGCTTTCGACCTAGCCCCTACAAAGCTATCCTCCGATCCTCCAATCTCTTAGCAGCAGCAGCTCCGATCAAGTCAAGGGCGCACCTTTGTAAAACTTGTCCTTGGCTGGAATAGAGATTTTATAGTTTTCTCCAAACTTTGTCTGATTTGCGGCTAATGCCTGTCGGAGTCAATCCTTTCCAGAAATGACTGCTGGATGCTTCCAGATTTGAAAGGTATCCCAATGATTGAAGATTCTTGAGCTAAGTCAAGGAATCTCTTCAATGTAGTGTCAGATATTGAATGGGGACACTGTTGGGAAATTATTCCTAAAATCTCCCTTAGGATGTATTTGTAAAAGGTTTTGGTGAATCAAACCTTAGTAGTTGGTCGATCATTTGCTGAAATCTAAATAGTCTAGCGTACTCTGTAAAGTCCTGTATAGGTTTTATATTAGGTTGTAATAGACTAGTATGCTTGAAGAAGTCCTAGTAGTCACGGAGAAGATGATGTTTGCTAAAAGACATCGAAAAACAGAATGCTAAGATATTAGCATTCATCAATAACCAGCAAACTGCTAGAGAAATGAGCAAACAAAGGATAATAGAGTCATGCATCAACGAGAGTCTTCAGCTTCTAAACAAAGGATCCTAGCAGAGCAATACACAGGATGCTGAAGTCTCACTGCCGTTCTGACAAAAAGCTCACACAAAGGACGAGACCTTCCCGAAGTAGTTAGGGAAGTACTCCCTCCGTCCCACTACAATTGGCACACTTACCAAATTGGGCGTCCCAATCAAATTGACACATTTCCAAAAATGGCAACTTTTTCACACTCAAAAATAAAATATTAATCCCACTAACTTATTCTACACTCACAACTCTTAATTTCCGTGCCGAAAAGAAACATGCCAATTGTAGTGGGACGGAGGGAGTACAAGTCAAAGACAAAAGCGACTGTCACAAACCAAACACTCTCGGATCAAGGAGCCGTTGAGTCTAACGGATATGGAGATTCAAAGTTTGAATCTCCATCTATAAAAGACAGGTCCGAAAGTAGAGAAAAGAGCTGCTTCTATCACTACCAACATTCGCAAACTATACAAGTGTGAGATTCCTTTGACAAAGCGAACAAGTGAAAAGTAGTCAGTTGAGAGCTCGTGATAAAAAGCGCATTCAAAGCTTTCAACAACCTAGAGTGTCTTCTCATTGAATATCTGATACACATCCTTGAAGATTCTTGAACTTCCGTTAAGAATCTTCAATCATTGGGATAACTTCCTTACTAGGAGTATCCAACAGTCATTCTTGAAAAAGATTGACTCTGACGGGCGTTAGCCGCATATTTATTGAGTTCAGGGGCAAACTATAAAAGCCTCATTAGCGAAGGACAAGTTTTACGAAGGTGTGCCCTTGACTTGGCCGGAGCTGTGATCGGAAAATTGCAAAGTATCGGAGGATAGCTGTGCTGTGGCCGGTTCGAAAGTTCGCCGCCTACTGCAAGTGTTGGCGAATCCTTGTACTGATTGTATACTTTTCTAGTGAAATACTTAGCATACTGGCTAAGGAGTGGACGTAGATCTATTTGGATCGAACCACTATAAAATCTTGTGTTCATTTACTGTTTTATTATTTACTGTTTAAAGCTGATTTGAAACCTAGCAACAGAGTTGCTAGTGTATATCTGAAAACTAACTTAAAACATAACTTGAGCTAAGAAACATTTTGTAAACAACGATAAGTGTAAGTGACGAACATTTTTTCCGCTGCATTTCGTGTTAAGTTGTATTCACGACGACTCTGATATTTGAGGACCAACAGACACTACATCGGTTGTTGAGAGCTTTGAATATTCTCAAATGTGAGCTCTCAACTTTATGACTACTCTCTTTTGCCTTTTTCGTTTTGTCAAATGAATCCTTTTTGGTTCGCTCTGTAAGTGTGCGAGTTGATTCGAGAGAAGAGTACTTGGAGTTGTTGTTTTCTCTCTATTTGGACTTGTCTTTTATATCTGGAGATTCAAACTTTGAATCTCCATACCCGTTAGACACAACGGTTCCTTCGTCCAAGAGAGTAACTTGCTTTTTCGTCCTATTCGGCGTGTACAGTGCCTTTTTACCTACTTCGAGTAAGGCTTTTGTCCTTGGTTGTACTTTCTGTCACAACGAGCATCTTTCGCAAGTATCTATTGAGTATCTTCTACTAGGCATTCTATCGGAAAATGCTAGGAGTACTCTGCTAAGCCTTTTGATTGCTAGAATCTTCTAGCAATCTGCTCTTCAACCTGCTGACTCCTTCAGGAGATGCGTCTTTAGCACTTAAGTCTTTATCTGTTGACTGCTAATGCTTAGCAATCTGCTAGAATGCTAGCGAATGCTGACTCCTTCAGCATACTGCTATCACTTGATTCCGAGTGCTGACCACTTGTCCTCAGTAGTCTCTTCCTTCAGCATGTGATTGCTAACGCCTTAGCAATCATTCTTTTTAGCATTTGACCGCTAACGTCTCTAGCAATCATTCTCGTCTGCTGATATCTCTAGTAGTTACCATCTGCTGAGGATACTTCTAGCATTCCAAAGTTGCTTGAACTTGATATTCTTCGTTCCATGTGTTGAATCCTTTAGCAGTCTTCTCAAGCACTTCCTAATCTATTACAAGTCGCTATTTTTCCTAAACAGGACATTATATGGAGTTGCTAGACTATGCTAGAATTCAGCAATGATCGACCGACTAAATAAGCTTTGATTCAACAAAAATTTAAAAAATTGGTCCTAAAGGAGGAATTCACAATTAATTACCTACAATTTCCCCGTTTTTGGTGCGATCAAAGCTTACTATCGCTTGCTGAATCTAAGAGGAAGAATATCTGAGTTTACAAGAATTTTCTAAGTACAGAGCTATGCTAATCTAGCAGTCTAACTCAGAGTTTATCCATCTTAGTTCTAGCTGGATTGGTTTTAGAAATTCCCTCTCGACAAGTGCTGGGAATAATTCTCGATTTAAAACATAAGTAAAAATGCTACTTAGCAATGTGCTAGAATCTAGCACTCAAATAATCAACAGACATTTTACTTAACCAATCACTCATCAAATGACTCAGTATACAAATGTAAATTCGCTGAATACACTCAAGGTGTATATCAACTTAGACACGCAGCAAAAACTCAGAAATGGACAATGAGAAATTGTCTAAATCTGATCCATTTTCATTCATATGATATGATCAATACAAGTACAAGTGAAAAGGATAAGATCAAAAGGAATACTAGAGAAGATTTGCTAATGTAAGAAATTAAAGATCAAGAGTCGGGAGCAGGCTTCTTTGACTTGTCATACACGTCAAATTTGTCGATGGCCAACTGCACGAACTTCTCCAGATACTCCTTGCTAGCTTCACGTTCGGCAGCCTCCCTCTCAAGCTTCTTAGCCACCTTCTCGTTCTCCATCTCTAGCATATTGATCTTCAGCTCCATTTCCTTCTTGTTCAACTCCTCCAGAGCTCTTCTCTTTTCTTCCTTAGCAGCAGCCAGAGCCTCTTCTTCCTTCTTCCTCTGCTCGGCTTCAGCAAGTCTCCTCTCTTCCCCCTCTTTGAGAGCGGCCAAAAAGGTGGTCGAGAAGGATTGAACAGTTTGCGCCATTTGCTGCTTGGCATCTGCTATGTCCTCCTTCAGCATTTCCATATTTGTCTTTACCTCAGCAACATCAGTTTTAACCTCAGCAACCTCGGTTCGGACTTCAGAAACTCCACTCCTGACCTCTTCAACCTCCCTCCGTATATAAGCAGCCTCCATCGCCATTCGCTCATTGATGGAAGATATAGCAGTTTGTACAGCGAATTGGACAGTAGAGTTCAAGTAGGATGGAAAGTCGTGAGTGCTTACCGGGGTAGCATCGAAGGAAGAAGTTGTGGCAATCACAAGCTCCCAACTTCCAGCAGTGTTTACTTCTTCTATCTTAGCATTCACTCTTCCGTAAGCAGCCAGATAATGAGCTTCTTCATCAATTATCTGCTCTGCTGACTCCATGGCTTGGACAAGCTCTCCTTGAGCAGCAGAGTAGCGAGCCTCTTCAACAAATAAGAGCATGGCACCGCTCTTGGATTGAGCTATAGCAGCTTGGGCATCCAAGTGTAGGGTTTGAGTCTACGATGGACAACATAAGTTGCCATTATTAAATTTTTCCAAGGATCATTCTTAGGATACCAGGAATAAATTTCAATTAAATAAATCGTGCGAACCTATGCATGCTCCTACAAAATTAATTGCAGAGGATGGACTTTAGGAATACTTGATCTTCACCGTTTGATCTACAGATCTAGATCGGAGCCAATAACGATGAAGTAAATCTGGATCTGAATCTGAACAATGGCTTTGAAAGTTGTTCCTACAGATCTGATCTTCTGATCTGTTCCCTTGATCCTTGGAAATCTGGTGAGGATTATCTACCAAGTTGGATCAAATATCTGGAGAAATCGATCAGTTTCTCCCTTCGGATCAGCCGCGCTGTTCTCTCTCAATTTGCTCAATATACTGAAAATCACTTGATTTGATAGAGAGAAGGCATATATATATAGTGTTAGGGTTTTGAGAAACCCTAACCCTAATGGGCTTGAGCAGTTCATGGGCCAGAACAGGGATCAGATGCAAATAATAAAGTGGGCCCTCTTTATTAATTAATTCTTCCTTGTTCAACC
Source organism: Plectranthus barbatus (assembly GCA_026898455.1). Taxonomy (NCBI): domain Eukaryota; kingdom Viridiplantae; phylum Streptophyta; class Magnoliopsida; order Lamiales; family Lamiaceae; genus Plectranthus; species Plectranthus barbatus. The sequence goes on from JAPKLW010001176.1 coordinate 208,371, forward strand.
CAGAACATAATTAATAAATAAAACATTATTTTAACCTTCACCACGATAACAATGCTGACTCACCCCTTTATTACCACGTTATTAGAAACGGGTTGCACCAAACTAACATGATCCACATATTTAAGGTTTTGGACATTCATTAATTAATTTGGCTAATGACAATCAGCCACAATTAATTAATCTCTTATTTCCTGAGTAATACCACTCACTCCTTTTCACTTATGCCTGAATTAAATAATTCAACCTACAGGGTTTAGCATAATGAACCTTGTGAGCTCCTCAGGGAATGTCACCATCCTGAAACGGATATGCTTACCTAAACGTCCAGCCTAAGCAGGCCACACACAAATTTCAAACACCCAAAATACGGGTATAAGAGTACATGTAAGACTTGCCACCGTGGTAAATCAAAGTGTGGTCAATCTGTGTGTGCCCCTTATCCTTCAGTTAGGTTTAAGATCATAGGAAGTATGTTAGGGATCTGGCTCATTCATATGTCAATGAGAATGGCACATCCCACTGTTGATCCCATCAATACACAACCATGTACCGACACATCAAGTAGCTAGGATAAGCCCACTTATGAACCGATGTGCCGCAGCTTAGACCGACAACCTATCCAGGGACTATCTCAGCTGTGATACTATTTATATCTCGCTAGGTCAAACGATTCATATGATCCTCTGTGATCTCCTACACACCATATGGTCATCCCTATAGGCGAGATAGTAGGATATAATGGTTCGTTGTATGTTGGTTTCATCAGACAGCGAGCATTGTTGTAGCAACACATATATGAAGACAAGTGTACAAAACACTTAATCATATATGCTTTCAGTATACAATCCCAACAACTTCCCACTTATACTTAAAGAATAATACCATTGCTTTACCAAAGTATTAAGTGTGTCTATACTGGTCCTAGCCTATTTTCACATCTACGATCAACTAGTGATCGATCTTACCTTTAGACTCAGACTATATGCATAACGCTCACGAGTCTTCTGAGACAGGCATTGTGTTAACATATCCACTAGACCTTCATGTCAATCACTCCCACTGCATTCACGTCACCTCTTGTCACGATTTCTCGTATGATGTGATACCACACATCCTATGTGTTTTACCACCTTGTGAGTCTTTGGTTCCCTTGAGTTTGTCATTGCACCAACATGATCACAATTCCAAGTGATTTTATTAGGCGAACTCAGAACACACACCTCTAGAGGATAACATCGGAGTTATACTGCTTCTTGCGAAGCTAATGAAGCTGTCAAAAACTCAGCCTTCATACCGAAATCCGCAACACACTTCTGTGTTAGATTCGTATAACTCCTCCTTCAAGGCTAACACATAGTTAGAGGTCGATTTCCTTTCCTTATGATCCTCCTGGATATCAGATGCCATTCAACTCACATGGCGCATTTGTAAACCAATGTGCTTGTCCCAAGTTGAATTGATATCTGTTTAACATGCTTATAGCATTACATATATCTTCGTTCATTTACAATATAGAAAGACAACAATCTTTCTTGCTATGAACGACTCACCACATAATCAATTTAAGCGACTTGAGATACCTGAACATCCTTTCCTTGTGACAACACAAGACCTTAATTAAAAGATGTTCCAAAATCTCATAAGTCCTACTTCTGAAACTGTTTGGATAACCATCTCTTTATGCCTGATAATATCTCCACTCCATTTCCGAATGTGAAAATACCATCTACATAATGTGCAAGGAGAACCACGTTTTCGCTGACACATAACTGGTACATGAAACAATCATTTTCGATAGACAATATCGAAGTGTCTGTTACATGACCTTGAAGCTCCTTTAAGTTCATACTTGAACTACTTTGGCTTCCAGACATGATGCATTTCACTTTACTGCACATAACTTATCTGGTTGTTGCATACAAATGTCGTCACCTTTTATCAAGGTACCCGTTTATAAAATTCGGATGACGTCATCTATCTTCCAGATAGTTAGATTCATATGTGTTGTTATGGTTAAAAGAATTCGAATGGGTTTAATAGTTGCAACTAGTGAGAAAGTCTTGTTGTGAAACATACCTTACTCACTAACCTAGACACTCGAATATACTAGGTTACCATTCGAGCATTTTTCTTGTATATCAATCAGTTTCCTATAGCTGGAAAGTTATTTGGCAAATCACTGATCCTGATACACAGCCATAACCTTTACTGATTCATTTCTGAATTCATGACTTGACGTCATTAAACTGCATCGTTTGTCTTAATAGCTTCGTTGCACTTTAAGGGATGAGTACGATGTTGTTTGTTAAGCTGGGAACAAGTCCAGAGACTGTTTCTACGAACTAGTACCATTAAGCCTGTTAAGGCAACCTCCCACTGCAACGATGCTCCTTTTACATTGTTAGTTAATGGTGCATTAATTTGTGGTTTACCACCTTACACAGGTGACTGTGCAATTGGTACCATACCTTCCAAGGTATGCTCAATATGCCACGGGGTATTTCCCAATGGATTTGAATTGTCTTCTCTAAAACGTTAGAGAACAATCTCACATTTGGATTCATGGTTACATCCTATACAACTTGCTTGTGTCTAGGATACACAAAGCAACCATCTTTTTCGTTTACCTGGAATAGCCCACAAAGCAGTACTATCTTAAACCTTTCTTCCTACAAATCTAACTATATCAGCTTAACAGCCGAATTACCCATCATTGCCCTTTTGATAGAGTCAAGGTCTGCTAGGGTATTTGGAACTGATTTAGAAGACACTAGATTAAACAAACATACAACAACTTTTGGCACTGATCCCAAAATGAAAATTTGGTAAAGCTGGCATAACTTATAAACTTTTAAAGAATCTTATTTCTTTTTAACCTACACTATCCCAATCGAGAGATAATAGGTGTAGTTAACTGGGATGCAATCCCTTTGCTCTGCCAGATACTGTAAAAAACCCATCACTTAAGATACACCATTATGAATGAACCATAATGTTTTTACGGTCTTGTTTAACTTATTCAATACCTTAGTATTGAACTCTCTTGATTAAACCAAGAGACTAGGACTTGTAGTGAACTAGATAAACATATCCAAATCTTAAATGATTATTGTATCAATGCCTGTTAAGGCAACTGCGGAAGTAGACTCAAACCAGCAAACCAGAGCAAACACAAAATAACCTATAGAGATACAATCGCCTATTAAAAGGCCTGATTACCATGTTATACCTCTAAGTAGTTGTCATAAGTACCATTCTTAGGAATACCTGGATTGAATCTATAATTCCATGAATTACTTAAAACTACTTAGACTGATGTAACCTATCTCTATAGAGATTCTTTAAATTATACCTTAGAACACTGATAGTTTATCTAATCAAGTAGTGAAGAGATAAACATCCATAATAGAAAACACTGTTATTCATCATGATAGAAAAACTCTATCGAATAATTGATAATCCATAAATATAGATGAAAAATATTGTTTCTCAAAACAAAACAACATCTCTTCAGCAACAGAGTTTTAACATAAACTTAAAGCAAATAACTCCAACAGCTTGAGAACAATCTCCAGCATCTTCCTTGGAGTTGGTAGTCCCGTCATCCTCAAGCATTATCATCAGCTTGATTCTCTGCATAGCACAACCAAATCATGATTAGTACTCACAGTAACCACTACTCACAAGGAGTAGAAAACTGATACTAAACATGTAAACGATGACGTACCTCGTCCATTGGTGTTAACACCTGGACAATTTGCTTTCCAGTGTCCTAGCTTGCCACAGCGCTAACACTTGCCCTTCTTTTAACTTTCCCAACCTTTTTCTTTGGAGCATAAACTCCATTGTACCCACCAGCAATTTTCTTGTTCTTATTCCTAGCTGTTCTCTTAGGTTTTGCTCGTTTAGGAGCAGCAGACCGGCTACCGAAAGAAACCAAAACTACTTTTTCGGGTTCCATCAGGGACTGTGCTGCCATCAAGTCACTGAGTAACTCATTAAGAGTATGCTCCTTCTTGTTCATCACAGCATTCAACCTGAAGTTTTCAAAGGACTTGGGAAGAGAGTTTAGTATGATATCGACTTGGGCTTCCGCGTCAATACCACCACCATGCAATGTTAGTTCATCCATGAGTTGAGTCATGGCAACCACGTGCTCTCTCATTGAACTTCTTTTAGACATTTTCTTACTCACAATCTCCCTCATGAGATTGAATCTGACAGTTCTGTCTGTCTCCCCATAAGTCGCTGTTAGATTATCCATAATATAACAGGCCTTATCATAATGCTGATGCTGCAGCTGCAGTACCTTACTTATAGTGGTCATCATATTGCATTTCACTACATTATTAGACTTGATCCACTTATCGTAAGACTGCTGCCGCTCGGCAGTAGCGTCAGCAGCTGGGACTGGCGGACAAGGATCAGTAAGGACAAACTTGTGTTCTTCCGCAACAAGGATATAATCCAAATTACGTTTCCATTCAAGGAAATTCGAACCATTGAGAGGATTTTGAGCGAGGATATTAATGACATTGTTCATAGACATATCTATAAACAAATAAGCTAAATTAAAGTAAGCACATACTACGAATAATTGAAACAAATATGCATAGAACCTTTAGATAAAACAATGCAATTTGCTTCCTCCAATTGCCCAAGTTAATTTACCGCAAACTATTTGAGTAGACGTTTACGGCAAACGCTCAACCAGACCAAAATAAGTCCTTTAATTTCTTAACATGCCAGGTATCTTTATCAAAAGAAATTAATATTGGAGATCTTAAGACCATGTTCACAAATCCGGAGCAGGGACATCATTCATAAGTTATACTCCAGGCAACATCTAATCCAAAAATAACCACAAGCCTAACTCTGGACGTTTAGGGCGATTTAGCATACGTACTGGACCCATGCCGCATGCCCCTCACATCCTTTGTTACCTCATTTAGTTTAATCTTAGAGACAAGGGAAAGTTGTCTCAATGCAAGCTACTTGAGTAGACGTTTGCTCAGAGGCTCCCACTTCTCATCTCAAACTAAACGTTTTATTTAGAAACCTCATCGCACTAGAACTGGTGAGGGACCACTAACACAAGCTACTTGAGTGGACGTTTACGCTTCAAGATGCCTCACTTCTAGTGAGAGGTCATATTTGTGGAGTGATCGCTAAATTATTTAACAGCGACTTAGCAAAGCTAATAATATAGCGGCAAATGAAAATTATCGATCCCACAAGGAATGAAACGACGAAAAATCCTAAATACTAAATCAGGCGTTCTTAAAATACTGGTTAGGAGAATCAAAGTTTTGGATTTTGGTTGTTTTGCAAATCATAATCCTTGCGAATAAAAAGTAAATAGTAAATTAAAATACTTTGGTTGAAAACGGTTATGAGAAATACAGATTCTAGGGAAATCTACCTGTCAAGTATGACATGGATGAATGAATTGATTATTTCCCAATTTAATTCCTCTTCGTAGTGAAACATCAGAAAAGTATTACGAACTTCTTTGTTGGACAATTCGTAAAGTAGATTAATTAATTACCTATCTCCGCTCGGTCTCAAGATAAATTAACTAACTCCAAAGATCTATAGATTTATCCCTACAATCAATCTCCTTCAGTTACGACAAGAAATCAGATCATATTGTGTAAATCTCTTTCGATTGAAAACTATTACAGTTACGTCTCAAGTAATCAACTAGTTAATCCTAAGATGTGGCCAACAAACTCAAGGTCATGGAATAAACTCAGATTTCACAAACTACGAAGGGAAAGGGAAATTAATTCAATTAATCAAACATGCATACAATGATAATTCGAACCCTAGAATCTGAAGAAGAGATTAGTTACACATATTCGGAATACTATTCATCATAGAAGAATAAAACCTGAATTGTATAAAAATCGGAATCCGAAAATTATTCCACAGAACTCTGTCTTCAAACATAAACTTCAAAAACCTTGGGAATCTCTAATCAATCTTCAATACTAAAATCTTGTAACTACTCTAATGAATTCCCCCTTCTAAAAAACGAATTTACATGGCTATATATAATAGTGGAGAATGTATCATAAAATATCTAGGTGTAGATATGTCTTTATCTTCAAAATAGATACAGATTAGGAATCCCGAACTCAAGTCGATCGTGGAAGAGTGGCGTCGATCGACGCTGGTGAAGTACCCTCGTCGATCGACGTGGAATGTCATCGATCGACGTGGTTGCTGCCTCCGTCGATCTTTTTTTCTTCCTTCGTCGATCGCTCCTTCCCCAATTTCCTCGTCGATCGACGAGACATCCTCGTCGATCGACGTGGACCTGAAACTGGAAATCCGACTCTTCTCTGTTTGTGACTAAAAACCTGCATGATTAATCAAACACAACATTACGGGTACAAAAGCCAATTCATGCACGAAAATAAGTACAAAAATGATCTGAACGTTACAAAATCAGTCAAAGAACAATCAGATAAGTTGGTGAAAATCCTAACTTATCAACTCTCCCTAACTTAAACCATTGATCGTCCTAGATCAATTCACAGAAAAGAAATCTAATCAAATGCGGATACAAGTGTGCAATGCCTCACAAGCTTCTTTTGCAATTTAAGTATCACTTATTCACATAATTTATGCAATCCAAACAAATTCTCATTGTTGAATTATTGAGGAGGAAACTCACCGGGAAGTGTTTGCACTCATCGCTCAATCAAGTAAAAGGACTTTGAAATTCACTCATTCAAAGTTTTAGTTTACCTCACCATAGGTTTGACTAATTTCTCATCTCTCCACTGCTTGTTAGTGTGGGTTTTCAGTGAATCAGAAAGGTAATGATTTGGTTGTAATGTGGCTTACCTAAGAGGTATGATATTTTTGGCTAAGTGACTCAAAATATTACATTCAAACACCAAGTCTTTAGCATATCTTGCCCACATGATTTTTTTTTCTTCTAACACACAATCTTGTTCCTTCTCTTTTGTAATTTTCAGGGTTCGAAATTTATTTTGGCTTTTGTGAACTACACATATGAAGTTTTTCTTCTCAATTTTCTTTTTTTTTCTTCTCTTTTCATTCATATTCACCAATGTTCACTCATCATCATTTTTTTTTCTAATTTACCCTCAGGAACCCCTAATTTTGCACATCACCTCATATCACAATCCCACAGCTTACACCATCCAATAAATCACAGTTTCTAGTTCATCAACCCTCCTAATTAAAGAAAGAAATTTTTTCAAGGCTCAAAGGGCTACAAGTGGAAATTAAAGGCGAGTGTATGGGAGATGGGCTATGAAAGAACATGCCTAAAATCATTTTCACCCTATTACCACACTTAATGCAACCTAAAGAGAGAAATTCGTCAAATTCTAGGAAGTAAATCTAATAACTTTGTCACTCATCAAACGAAAAGATGGCACAAATTTCTCACAAGGTAGAAATTTTTCGTTACTCCTCAATAATTGCCCAAATTCTGAACAGTTATCATGCAAAGATTTATACTTCAAAGATCAACTTGTCAAGCAAAATTAGCTCCTATCATCGGCTACTCTATCACACGGATTATCATTCTTAACCAACAAATATCTCGATTATCAATCAACAATTCAATTCCAAGGAAAGACAAATATTCAATTCCAACACCAACATAATCAAAAGTAGTTCCGACTGCCCTATGTTCAAAAGCTCCTAAAACAATACTTACGACTATTCAACTCAGAACAAGTACCACAAATCAAGAGTTCAAAACTTATTCAACACAGAACAAGTATCACAAATCAAGAGTTCAAAAATACTAATTTTGAGTAAAAAGCCTCGTAGAGAGCAATTGTTCACACTGAAGCAAAAGAACAAGGATGGTGATGGTTCAGAAAAAACAAAAATCAAAAACAGAAAAACAACGAAACAATGAAAAATTAAAATAAAGCAGAAAATGAAATAAAAACAAACAAACGTTTCCCTTTTCCTATCCTCATCCCCCCAAACTTGTTTCACTCGAAGGAGTGGACAAGTTTGAAAGTTAGATAAGGAAAAAGGAAACGGTACCTCATTCCTCCTCCGGAGGATCCTCCATCTCAACATCGGGGGCAGGCCAAACTGACAATCGCCGCCGGCGGTCCTGGTGCTCTCTGTGGCTTCGGAGGTAGACGGAGTCGGCCTCGGTGTTCAAGAGGAGGCGCTGCATCTGCCTGTTGAGGGTGTTGAGCCTCGTGTTCACGTGCTGGCGAAATTCCGCCTGCCGGGTATGCTCCTCGGAATGCAAAACAGCCTGCTGCTGCATGAATTGGTAGATCATCGCAGATCCACTCCTCCGGAAGATGAAGACTCTCCCGCAAAGTGGCCGAACAAATGTCCTTTGGTCTGATCATGAATCTACTCTCCTCCTACCTCATGTTCCTCATCCTCGTGCTCCTCCTCCTCAGGCCCTTCTGGGGGCGTCTGTGGTGGTCGCTGGTCGGGCTGAGTCAGCGGTCGATGACAAAGTCTGGAGGTGCCGGGACCTCCATTTGCTCCGACCATGAGCCTCAAGTGGGCGGGTGTGCTCATCAACCAATTATCACGAAAGTGATAATCAGTGACGCGAGTGAGGATCCTCTGTGGAAGTGGGAACCTGTCCCCATTGGACATCCGCAGGGACCAACCCGCATCCCGTGGTGACAGCATCAACATTTTTACTAAGGCCCTGGTGCCGAGTCCTTGGCTGTCATCCTCAAGTGACTCGATCTGTGATAAATTGATGCCCACATACTCCGCAATCGGGGTAATCAATCCCCCGCTCCAGATGTTGCCCTTGGAGGCCTTGATCTGATGCCTCCAATGGTCCATGACCAACGCCGCAAAACTGAACTCCTCGTCGGTCAGCTTGCAGTAAATGGCGTACAATTCCCCCACTCTCACCTTGCCGCTCTCGTGTCTGCCGGTGATGGACACCCCCATGCATTTCTGGAGATATCGGAAAACTGGTTGTCAATGGAGGAAGCCTTCAGATTCCCCGAGTTAAACTCCCGCAAATCCTCCTTAGCATTGGCTGCTATCTAGCTCCAGAAGCGGGCAATGTTAGAATTCGGGGGAAGGAAGCCGTCTCCCCCTTTCCGGACGCCCCAAATCTCTTCAAGCTTGTCCCTTGGCATCTCGTAGTGCTTGTTCAGAAGCTGGAAGGCGATGGTGGTAGGCTCCGACTCTGGCTGAACCTCATAAACATGGAGTGAGGCAAGAAACTCCAGGACAAGCGACGGATAGGTCGGCCACCGTGCTGTCATCCAAGCACTCCAGTCTACTCGCTGCAGAAGAGCCTCCACATCAGCTCGAATTCCCAACCGATGCATTGTTTCCGGGCATGGGTAGAGTGTCTGTCGGACGGCGAATGCATCACCGGAGAGCTTCCGAAAGCATCTCTCATAAGCTCTTTTGGCGAAGGTGGGTTAGAAGTCCATAATCAATCTTCAAGGGTAGTAGAAAAAAAATGTCAAAGCTCATCAAAATAACTTCATCAAATTCCCAACATTACAACAATCTAATGTGCAATTGTCCACAAAATGTATCTACCCATGCAAAATTGATTTGATATTTACGCAATTCACTCTCTATCCTAGCATATTACATCATTGATTGAAAGAATTTATCTCAAAAATAGCAGGACAGGAACAACACCCCCAACAAGAATTATCCCCCAAACTACGATCATAAAATTCAAAGTAATCCAAGCAACCCATCCAAGATAAAGAAGTATATCGACTAAAATAATCAACCATATCGAATAATCATCATGGAAACCAACGAAATCGTCAAAAATGCAAAAATGGACACAAGGGTTACAAGCTCAATTTCTAACAAAAATCATGCTCAAATCCTTCAACATATGAAATAATCGAAGAGGAGAGTGTTAGGATACATACCGTGGGTGGAAGCATCGAATTTGGAGAGAAAAAATTTGAGTGGGTGTTTGGAGAGAAAAAGAAATTGTGCAAGTGTGTTTGTGAGTGAAAGGAATGAGGGTTTTGGGTTTTAAACCCGTCTCTGTCCGGCCTCAGTATTGTTCGCATCGATCGACGAGGCATTCCCATCGATCGACAAAGACAAAGTTTCCTCGTCGATCGACGTGGTCAAGACTTCCTCGTCGATCGCTGCCAAGAAGCATCGATCGACGTGTTCCGACAGAGGACTGGAACCAAAACAACTCGAAAATTTTCTTAAAAAAAAACAAAACTCGACTGACTCGACTCGACTGAATTGGAAATAGCAGAAATAAAGAAAACAGTAAACTGTTGGGTTACCTCCTGACCAGTGCTTGGTTTTATGTCACTAGCTCGACAATACCTGTGTCTTCAAGGATGGTTCAAGTAGTACTTCTCCACCGCTTTGATTTGAAGTGGGGTGAAGTATGGTTTCAGGTTCTGTCCATTCACCTTGAAGTTCTTCCCATCTTGGCCAGCTAGTTCAACTACACCGTTCATGAATTGGCAAATCAAGGTGTATGGTCCGGCCCACTTTGACTGTAGCTTCCTAGGCATGAATCAAAGACGGGATTTAAAGAGAAGAACCTTGTCACCTGAATGGAAAACATGTGAGCGAATCCTTTTGTCGTGGAACCTCTTCGCTCGATTCTTGTAGATGACATTGTTCTCATAAGCTTCATCTCGAAAATCTTCTAATTCGTTCAATGCCATGGCGCGCTCCTCTGCGGCTGTCCTCCAATCTAGGTTTAGTTCTTTCAATGCTCTCCAAGCCTTGTGCTCCATCTCCACCGGCAAGTGACAGGACTTTCCAAAAATCAGCTAGTATGGTGACGTCCCAATTGGTGTTTTGTAGGCGGTGCGGTATGCCCATAATGCATCATCAAGCACTGCCGCCCACTCCTTTCTTTGCTTCACCGTCTTCTCCAAGATTTGCTTGATTTCTCGGTTGGACAGCTCTGTCAGCCCATTCCCTTGTGGATGATATGGAGTGGTGACTCGATGTTTGACTCCGTATCTAGCGAGAAGAGTAGCAAGCCATTTGTTGCAGAAGTGGGATCCCCCATCGCTTACCAAGGCTCTTGGCGTCCCAAATCGCGTTATCAGCTTCTGTAGGAACTTGATGACCACTTTGGAGTCATTTGTGACTGTTGGAGTAGCCTCGACCCATCGTGATACGTAGTCTACTGCCAGGAGGATGTATGAGAACCCTTGGGATGGTGGAAAGGGTCCCATGAAGTCGATCCCCCAAACATCAAAGATCTCGGCTTCGATGACCGGCGTTTGTGGCATTTCGTTCCTTCGCGAGATGTTGCCGGTCCTCTGGCTGCGATCACAACCCGTTATCCATCCACGACAGATCTTATAGATGGATGGCCAATAGAACCCACTGGCAAGGATCTTGAATGCAGTCCGGTTGGCTGAGTGATGGCCACCACTAGGAGATGAGTGGCAGGCTTCGAAGATTTGTTGCCACTCGGACTGGGGCACGCAGCGGCGAATGACGCCATTAGCACATCTACGCCATAAGTAGGGGTCCTCCCAATAGTAGAATCTGACGTCATGCAGAAACTTCTTCTTTGCATATGGAGAGGAGTCCGAAGAAAGAACACCGCCAACCAAGTAGTTGGCAAAATCTGCATACCAATGTGTCTTGGACTCGTACATCTCTTTCAATTCCCTAGTGGCGTAGATCTATTCGTCGGGGAATGTCTCTTGGATCATCATCTGCTGATCATCCCCTTCGACCGGTGGCTCGAGTCTTGATAGGTGGTCGGCAATCACGTTCTCGCTTCCTTTTCTGTCCTTGACCTCCAAGTCAAACTCTTGTAGTAACAGTATCCACCGGATGAGTCTAGGCTTGGCATCTTGCTTTGCGAACAGGTATCTGATGGCTGTATGGTGGGTGAAGACGATTGTCTTTGAGCCTATCAAATATGGTCGGAACTTGTCAAAGGTATAAACAACTACGAGCATCTCCTTCTCCGTGGTGGTGTAGTTGCATTGGGCTGGATTCACGCTCTTGCTGGCGTACTGAATCACATGGAAGAGTCTTCCTTTCAGTTGACCCAAGACTGCCCCAACAGCGTAGTCACTAGCATCGCACATCAATGTGAAGGGCTCATCCCAATCTGGTGATGTCAGAACTGGTGCAGTTACCAGTGCCTCTTTCAATTTCTCGAAGGCCTTCAAACAATCGTCATCAAAAATGAAGGAGACATCCTTCTCTAGAAGGTTGCATAAGGGCCGAGATATCTTTAAGAAATCCTTGAAGAACCTCCTATAGAATCCGGCATGGCCTAGGAAACTTCGGACAGCTTTCACATTTTTCGGCGGTGGCATCTTTTCAATGGCTATCACTTTGGCCTGGTCCACTTCTAGTCATTCGCTGATACTCGATGTCCTAACACAATCCCCTCTCGCACCATGAATTGGCATTTCTCCCAATTGAGGCATAAGATTGTCTCGGTGCATCTCTCAAGTACAGTAGCCAGATTCTACAGACAAACTTCGAATGAGCTACCAAAAACTTAGAAATCATCCATAAATACCTCCATGACATCTTCGATCAGATCATGGAAGATTGCTATCATGCATCTCTGGAAGGTAGCCGGTGCATTGCATAATCCAAATGGCATCCGACGGTAGGCGAATACTTCATATGGACAGGTGAATGAAGTCTTGTGTTGATCTTCAGGCACCACAGTTATCTGGTTGTACCCTGAGTAACCATCAAGAAAACAATAGAAAGGGTAACCGGATAATCTATCAAGCATTTGATCGATGAAGGGTAGGGGAAAGTGATCCTTGCACGTGGCGGTGTTCAAAGCTCGGTAGTCAATGCAGAACCGCCATCCCGTGGCTGGTCTTGTCGCAACTTCCTCTCCATCATCATTGTTCACTATCTGCATCCCCCCTTTCTTGGCTACTACTTGTGTAGGGCTCACCCATTTGCTGTCGGAGATTGAGTAGATCATGCCATGGTCAAGGAGTTTGAGAATCTCCTTCTTTACAACTTCTTGCATGATGGGGTTCAATGGTCGCTGTGCTTGCCTCTTCGGTTTGGCCTCTTCTTCAAGGATGATTTTATGCATGCACATCATAGGGCTGATTCCCTTTATATCCCCCAAAGTCCATCCGATGGCGGACTTGTATTTTCGCAGAATTCGCAGCAGTTTGTCCAACTCCCCCTGTGTAAGATAGGCAAAAACAATAACAGGGTAAGTATCATCAAAACCCAGAAATGCGTACCTGAGATGTGCCGGAAGTGTCTTGAGTTCCAGAACTGGTGGACAGGGCTGGAGCACGGCTGCCTCAGGTCGCCGTCGATCGATGAAGACCCTCCATCGATCGACGTGGTCTTCGCAGCGGCCTCGATCAATGATGCAGTGGCGTCGATCGACGGGAGCTTGTTTTCCTCCCTTGCTGATTTGTTCTGGCTGTATTGATTAGGCAGCGGTTCTCTTTTGATTTCTTTTTCCCGAGTTATTTCTTCGAACACGTCCAGCTCCATGACCAAATCTAAGATTTCCTCGGTTTCCTCGTCCAGATTTGTTGACGAGAAAAGAGAGTGTTGCAAGCAGTTCTCCAGGAAGTCTGGTTCGCTTTTGAGAGAGGTGAATGGAGAAGACATAACCGGGCTGAAGCAGTTGATCATGTGGCATTCTTCTGTGTAGCTTCCATCATTGTGCTTCTGCATTGCCTTGTAGATCGAGAATGTCACCGAATCATTGTTCACTCTGCATGTGAGTTTTCCGTCGCGAATATCGATCAATGCTCCTCTGGTTTTCAGGAATGGTCTTCTAAGGATCAGAGGGATGTTGCGATCCTCTTCAATATCGAGCACCACGAAATCGGCTGGGATAATGAAATCTTTCACCTTCATCAGCACATCTTCCACAATGCCTTTCGGGTAAGTGACTGATCGATCGGCCATCTAAAGTTAGATTGTTGTGGGCTTGATGCTTTCGATCTACAACCGCTTGAAGATTGACAACGGCATCAGGTTGATTCAAGCATCGGAATCGCAGAGGACTTTCCCAAAGGTCTCCCCTCCGATGACGCAAGAGATTGTGAAGGAGCCTGGGTCTTCCCTATTGATTGACATCTTCTTTTGGATAATAGCGCTGCACTCTTCGAACAGGTTGACCGTCTCATGCTCTAAGAAGGGTCGTTTCTGAGAGACCATGTCTTTCAGGAACTTGATGTATCCGGGCATTTCCTGTAAGGCTTTGACCAATGGAATGTTGATGTGCACCTTCTTCATCGTCTCCAAAAATTGTGCATACCTTTCATTCATCTTGGTCTTGGCAAACCGCTGCGGAAATGGAAGAGGCGGTTTCCTCGGAGGTGGAGTAGGGGAAGACGTCGATCGACAAGGATCATCATCGATCGACGGGGCCTTTGGTGCTTCGTCTATCGATGGGACTTCGTCTGCGCTGACCTCTTCATCTTGCTCGATTTCTCCTTCATCCTGGGTATTTGTCCCTGCTTGCGTTGGCCCTTCATAGGACTTACCCCCGCTCAGATTTATTGCGTTCACTTGATTCCTCTGATTCTGGTTCTTGGGGTTGACCTGAGTGTTGCTCGGGAGTTGTCCCGGCTTGTGTTTCGTTCCAAGGGCATCGGCGATCTGGCTGACTTGATTCTCAATGATCTACACATGCTTCTGCACTTGATCAACCTTGGTGTTCACGCCCGATATTTCTTGGTTGAGCATGGCTACCATATCGGTGGAGCCTTCGATGAACTTAGCCAAAATCTCCTTAAGATTTGGCTTCTTCTTCTCCACTATTGCCCCATCCTGTACGGCAAATCCTGGTGGTGGTTGCTCTGCAGCTTGAGGGTTTGCGTATTAAAGGTATAGGGTGGTTATGCTGCTGATTGTGTTGCTGAAATCCTCCTCGGTAATTGCTTTGATAGCCGCCCCTTTGAATGAAGTTTACCTCAACATTGTCCCCCTCAGTATGAGCCTGTACCGCCTCAACAGCAGCGACTGCTTTCTCTTGCTTTAGAGTTGCGAATTCTTCCTTTAGCTTCTTCAGTTCAGTTGCCAGATCAGGTTGTTCGGCGACTTTTTCCACTACTTTCTCGATTACTTTCACAGGCCGAGTTCGGCATGAGGACCACCTTTGAGTGTTGTTAGCCATCTTTTGGAAGAATTCCATGGCTTTCTTTCCGCTCTTCGTCATGACGGAGTCACCTAGTGTGGTATCCACCAATTTGATGGTGTTTTCATTGAGTCCTTCGTAAAATGCTTCTGCCTGTTCTCCTGGCGGAAAACCATGTCCGGGGCATGATCTCAGCAGCTCTTTTCTTCGCTGCCTGATGACGTTTGGAGGGAAGAAGTTCTCCAAGAACTCATTCCTCAGTTCAGTCCACATACTTATGCTCTCCTTGTCCAATGCAGTGAACCATGATTGTGCCTTATCCCGCAGAGAGAATGCGAACAGACGCATTCGGATGGCACTCTTGCTGACTCCTCCAATTTTGATAGTGTTGCACAACATCAGGAATTTATCCAGATGTGCATAGGGATCTTCAGTTGGTCTTCCTCCGAATTGGTTTTGCTGCATCATCTGCACCAATCCAGTTTTCAGCTCAAAATTATTGGCATTTATGCTAATCCTGAAGTCTGTTTCCTTGAACTGAGGTTTGTACCGGTTCTGCATGGCATCCTCTTCTTCCTCATTGTCAGATTCCCCTGGCGGATCCTAGTTGTCATCCTCTTCATTGTCGGGATTATCCTCAAACCATGGGTTACGGCGGACATCCCTTCCATTCGGATTGTTCCTGTCGAGGTCTCTTTCCAGGTTGAACTGTTGGATCTGTGCCCTCATAGCTTGAACTTCTTGGAGAAGCACAACTTGTTCCTCTGCAGTTAGCATTGGTGGTTGCTGTTGAATAATTGGTGGTTGTTCGTCCATTGCTTGACTGCTTGAGCTTTCCTGATTACGCTTATTCTTTCGGATCTTCTTGCACGTGGCCTCAATGTCCAAATAAAAATAAAGTGGATCCTTCCCTCTAGCTCTTGTACTCATGTACTACCTGTACAGCAAAGGAGGTAGTGAAGTAAGACTAAAAAGAAAACAAAAAGAAGCACTGGAATATTAAAAACTAAAATTCTGAAAACAGGTACGGCGTCGATCGACGAGAATTTACGTCAATCGACGAGGAAGAACATGACTTCGTTGATCGACGAGATCTAACGTCGATCGACGTGAATTATGAAAATACGAGAAATTAAAGGAAAATACAAAAATTAAAGCCTAAATCAGTATTTTAATCACAGATTTAATAGTAAGATTAATCATGTTCATTCCCCGGCAACGGTGCCAAAATTTGATCGCTAAATTATTTAACAACGCCTTAGCAAAGCTAATAATATAGCGGCAAATGAAAATTATCGATCCCACATGGAATGAAACGATGAAAAATCCTAAATACTAAATCAAGCGTTCTTAAAATACTGGTTAGGAGAATCAAAGTTTTGGGTTTTGGTTGTTTTGCAAATCATAATCCTTGCGAATAAAAAGTAAACAATAAATTAAAATACTTTGGTTGAAAATGGTTATGAGAAATACAGATTCTAGGGAAATCTACCTATCAAGTATGACATGGATGAATGAATTGATGATTTCCCAATTTAATTCCTCTTCGTAGTGAAACATCAAAAGAGTATTACGAACTTCTTTGTTGGACAATTCGTAAAGTAGATTAATTAATTACCTATCTCCGCTCGGTCTCAAGATAAATTAACTAACTCCAAGGATCTACAGATTTATCCCTACAATCAATCTCCTTCAGTTACGACAAGAAATCAGATCATATTGTGAAAATCTCTTTCGATTGAAAACTATTACAGTTACGTCTCAAGTAATCAACTAGTTAATCCTAAGATGTGGCCAACAAACTCAGGATCATTGAATAAACTCAGATTTCACAAACTACGAAGGGAAAGGGAAATTAATTCAATTAATCAAACATGCATACAATGATAATTCGAACCCTAGAATCTGAGGAAGAGATTAGTTACACATTCGGAATAATATTCATCATAGAAGAATAAAACCTGAATTGCATAAAAATTGGAATCCGAAAATAATTCCACAGAACTCTGTCATCAAACATAAACTTCAAAAACCTAGGGAATCTCTAATCAATCTTCAATACTAAAATCTTGTTACTACTCTAATGAATTCCCCCTTCTAAAAAACGAATTTACATGGCTATATATAATAGTGGAGAATGTATCATACAATATCTAGGTGTAGATATGTCTTTATCTTCAAAACAGATACTGATTAGGAATCCCGAACTCGCGTCGATTGTGGAAGAGTGGCGTCGATCGACTCTGGTGAAGTACCCTCGTCGATCGACGTGGAATGTCGTCGATCAACATGGTTGCTGCCTCCGTCGATCTTTTCTTTCTTCCTTCGTCGATCGCTCCTTCCCCAATTTCCTCGTCGATCGACGAGACATCCTTGTCAATCGACATGGACCTGAAACTGGAAATACGACTCTTCTCTATTTGTGACTAAAAACCTGCATGATTCATCAAACACAACATTACGGGTACAAAAGCCAATTCATGCACGAAAACAAGTACAAAAATGATCTGAAGGTTACACAATCAGTCAAAGAACAATCAGATAAGTTGGTGAAAATCCTAACTTATCATGGAGGTCTAATGATATTAGTTAGAGAAGAACTAAAATCCAGCTTAGTATTTTAATTCTAAAGGTTTCATGCGCACACATTATTTTATGTTGCCATAAATTATGTCATATCTAAACTTCCATCATAAATTAATATGAATCCTGGAATTTATAGACACAATTTAAAACATAAAATAAATCACATGATGATTTAAAATTACAACATGCTTAAACAGTAAATAATTAAAGCAAATAATCATGCGGAATATTATTTACTAGTGCGCACATAATAAATCACATCAGTATGAGAAATAATTAAATAAACAAATAAAATTTCTCGTGGTACCTCAGATGCGATTACAAATGAAAAAATAATTAAATCTAATCTATTAAATGATTTTTTTTCAGTATAGATCTTCAAATTGGGCCTCCATTGGACTTGAAATCTGATTTGGACTTGCATCAACAGCAATTGGGCTTCAATTAGGGTTTCAGGCCCAAAGGGGAGTGCCCAACCCTAATTTTAGACTGCGGGCCGCCTCCAGGCTGAGAAGCCCGAGCCACGGCCCGGGCTTGGAAACTCTAGTTTCACAAACCCTAGTCGTCAGCCTTGCAGCAGCTGCAGCCGCCGCACATCCGACCGCCGCCTGCGGCCGGCGCAGTAGCCCCAGTCGCGCCGCCCCCGCTCAGCCCATGCCTCCGTTGCAGGCACATCCCAGCCACGCTCGCCGGTCGCAGCAGCAGCATCGGCGAGGTCTTGCGTGCATGCAGACACGCCCCGCGTGAGCCCTGCCAGCCACAACCAGCCGCGCAAGGCCTTTCCTCTGCCAGTGATCGCCGCCACCCACGCACGCCTTGTGGACCTCCATGCTCGCCAGAAACGCGAGTCCAACAGCGACGAAATGCGACGGGGAGAGAGAGGCGGGCGTGGCCCAGCTGCAGGGAAGATTCCCCGCCGCCGCCACCCACCTGCGCCGCGTGTGCCGCAACCGTGCGCAGCAACAGGAGCACGGCCCAGCCGCGCAGGAGACCATAGGGTTTCCTTGCGCCGCCGCCGCTCCTTGCAGTGCCGCCTGTCGCCGCCCCGGCTAGATCTGGGAGCTCGCCGGCTCTGGATCACCATGCTCGTCGGAAATGCGAGCAGTAGCAGCAGCGAGACCTAGGGCGTGGCCCAGCTGCAGGGAAGAACCTCTGCTGCCGCCACCCATCGCTGTCTTGCTACCTAGCCGTTGCACGCCGCAGGTGGCGCAACCGCCGGCGAGATCTGGTGGGTGGCTGAACCCTAATCATGTTGCCTTCTTTGTTCTTCGTTCTTCGTTACTCGTTCTTCCTCCGAATCTCAATTTTACAGATTTTTAAAAAATAGAAAATACAAAAAAATAGATCTAAATCTATTAAATGATTTTCCCTATCCAATCTAACCACATATTTTCTCGTGGTGAAAAACATATCCAAAACGAGAAGGCCACGAGAACAAAACATCCACGACAATTTAAATCCATCCATGAACATACATATTTATTTAATCTCAATTTATCTAAGATAGAGCCTATGAATATGAACCTGGCTCTGATACCAATTGTAGGGTTTGAGTGTACGATGGACAACATGAGTTGCCATTATTGAATTTTTGCAAAAAATCATTCTTAGGATACCAGGAATAAATTTCAATTAAATAAACCATGCGAACATATGCATGCTCCTACAAAGTTAATTGCAGAGGATGAAATTTAGGAATACCTGATCTTCACCGTTTGATCTACAGATCTAGATCGGAGCCAATAACGATGAAGTAAATCTTGATCTGAATCTGAACAATGGCGTTGGAATTTGTTCCTACTGATCTGATCTTCTGATCTGTTCCCTTGCTCCTTGGAAATCTGTTGACGATTATCTACCAAGTTGGATCCGAGATCTGGAGAAATCGATCAGTTTCTCCCTCTGGATCAGCCGCGCCGTTCTCTCTCAATTTGCTCAATATACTGAAAATCACTTGATCTGATAGAGAGAAGGCATATATATTAATATATATAGTGTTAGGGTTTTGAGAAACCCTAACCCTAATGGGCTTGAGCAGTTCATGGGCCAGACCAAGGATCAGATGCAAATAATAAAGTGGGCCCTCTTTATTAATTAATTCTTCCTTGTTCAACCCAGAACATAATTAATTAATAAAACATTATTTTAACCTTCGCCACGGTAACAATGCTGACTCACCCCTTTATTACCACGTTATTAGGAACGGGTTGCACCAAACTAACATGTTCCTTATTTCGTGAGTAATTAATCTCTTATTTCCTGAGTAATTATTTTGGACATTCATTAATTAATTTGGCTTATGACAATCAGCCACAATTAATTAATCTCTTATTTCCTGAGTAATACCACTCACTCCTTTTCACTTATGCCTGAATTAAATAATTCAACCTGCAGGGTTTAGCATAATGAACCTTCTGAGCTCCTCAGGGAATGTCACCATCCTGAAACGGATATTCTTACCTAAACGTCCAGCACAAGCAGACCACACACAAATTGCCAACACCCAAAATACGGGTGTAAGAGTACATGTAAGACTCGCCACCATGGTAAATCAAAGTGTGGTCAATCTGTGTGTGCCCCTTATCCTTCAGTTAGGTTTTAGGTCATAGGAAGTATGTTAGGGATCTGGCTCATTCGTATGTCAATGAGAATGACACATCCCACTGTTGATCCCATCAATACACAACCATGTACCGACACATCAAGTAGCTAGGATAAGCCCACTTATGAATAGATGTGCCACAGCTTAGACCGACAGCCTATCCAGGGACTGTCTTAGCTGTGATACTGTTTATATCTCGCTAGGTCAAACGATTCATATGATCCTCTGTGATCTCCTACACACCATATGGTCATCCCTATAGGCGAGATAATAGGATATTATGGTTCGTTGTATATTTGTTTCATCAGACAGCGAGCATCGTTGTAGCAACACATATATGAAGACTAGTGTACAAAACACTTAATCATATATGCTTTCAGTATACAATCCCAACACCAAGTAGCGAGCCTCTTCATGTATCATGCGCTTGGTTGCTCCCATGATTTCAGCAGTCTGGGCAACCTTTTTCTCTTCTTCTTGTATTACATCAAGGATGTCAATTTCCAGGAACTTGACAATCCTTTGATCTCGAGCATCCATCTCTGCGGCTTCTCGCTCAGCTCATTTAGCAGCCATCTTGGCCATGAGCCTCTCCTTCTTGTATTTTTCATACACGATTATACTCAGCAGCTGCTCGGGCTTGATGCTTAGACAACTCAAGTCTAGCATCGGAGTACCCATCTGGAGCAAAAGTGGACTTTGGCAAGGATTGTGACCTGGAGAACAGCCTGTGAGCCCGAATTGCTTGAAGACGAGCAAACACGTACTTGTCTGTGAACTGCTTGTGTCCAGCCACTTTGTCCATCCAATCGTTGGCCCATTGCTCCTCTAGCCTCCAGTAGTTTAAGCCTCTTGTAATGATTATCAGCATCCTCTCTTCAAATGACAGCTGATGCATCTCGTAATCGAAGAACTTCCATCTCTTGAATTCCTTGCCCAGCACCTGATCTTCAGATGTATCTTGATCTAGCTCAACATAAAAAGTGCTGGCAATATCCATTTTGATCTCTGCATTCACAAATTCTTCAATCTCAAATGCCATAGGGAAGAGATCGGAATTTACCTCCTCAGCAAGGAATACAGGCACACTCAGCTGTGCCACTCTCCGGAGCTTGAACCTTGGACCTGGGAGTCCTCTAAATGGAACTCGGAGAGTTTTGTTGTTCAAGGTTGAAATCTTCCTTAACAACTTGGCATCAAAAACATCAGCAAATTCTCCATAAGAGTCTGATACGGAGAAGCACGAGGCTGTGAATGTTGGATCTAGTTTGACATTCTCTGCTGGCCTTGTCTCAGCATCCGCTCCTTCTCCTCTTCCAAAAGTACTAGCCACTGGCTCACCACCTGTGTCTTCAACAATGTTGGATGCTTCCTCAGCATGTACTTCAGCACCTCTTGTGCTTTTAGCACCTGCCTCAGCATTCGCTCCTGATCCAGAGGCCTCCTAAAAAACAACCTCTTCATCACTGCTGTTGTCATCTGCTTGCTCGACAATAGGCTCCTTCAATGAAACTCCTCCTTGAGGATGCTCAGGAGCGTTAAAGGCTCCATTCTCCAGCATATTGTTAAAATCTTTATCGGTTAGAGACTCCTCCTCTAGCACGATCTTCTTAGCTACGGGGGTTGGGGTGGGGACTTTAGGAACCACTTTTTCTTTTCCTTTCATGACAGCTTCAACTGCTTGTTGTCGTGCGTCCTCAGCTGCCTTTGCTATTAATGCAACAGATTTCTCGGCTTCTTGCTGATCAACAACTACTTTCTTAGCAGCTCGTTCGTCAGCTTGCTGTTTAGCTTGCTCGAAATTTCTGTCTCTGGCTTCAAAGGTAAGCTTCACCATTTCCTTCTTGTACTTCTTCTTCTTCTCCTGCTCCTTCTTCTCAGCTTTCCTCTTCCTTATCCTTTCAACCTTTCTTCCAGAGATTTTTCAGAGAGCGGAGTCTCAACATCTTTCTTTTCAGCAGCTTCCTTCTCTGCTTTTTCCTTCTCTGCCTTTTCTTGTTCAGCAGTCTTGACAAGACGTCTGCGCGTCCTCTTCGGTTTCTCAGAAGAAGTGACATCCGATCTCTTTCTCTTGGGAATTGGCATAGCAATCTGTCCCAAGGTTGGAACTTGTAGTTCTGCTTGTTTCTTTTCCATAATTTCCTCAATTTGCTCGACCGGCAGATCATCGAGCTTCTCAATCTCCTACAAGTGCTGAAAGCACTACTCTATCTCAGCAGCTTTCTGGAGATTAGCAATCTCCTCAGCAGAAAGTAGAGTAGCTTGCTGCAGCAGCATCTCACCAAAAGAGGGTGTCTTGGCTGCTAGGGTTGGCTGTGCTGGGGCCGTCTGCTTCTTCCACAGGGGAATGTAATCAGTATTCAACAACGCCTCACCCTTGTCAAGTTCCTCCTTTGGAATGATCATCTCAAGGAACTTGCTAATCTTCAGTCCAAAATTAACATTGGACATGAAGGTTCCTTCTTCCTTCATCTTCAAATTCTTTTTAGCGTGGTCCAACCACCGCTCAAAAAAGAATTGCTCCCAGTTCCCATTGTACCCATCTACCAATGCCATCATCACGGCATACTTCTTGGCAGAAAGTTCCAAACACGATCCCGCATCGCATTGGAACATCTTTATGACGAGTTCAACAAGGTTTCTGTAGTCCTCCTTGAAATGATGTATCGAAGTGGCTACCTTCCAGGGATGTGCTGGGTCCTCCTGCACCTCCGGTCTTTTCCACTTGTCCCACCGAGCCTTCATCTCCTCGGTATTAACCACTTTGTATGTGGAGACACGTTCGCCCGAATTGCGAAGCCCAAATGTCTCTGCAAGGGCGACGGTGGATACCTTGATGATGGTCCCGAACACGGAAGTTGTGAAAAATGAGTTATGATCATCAAATACAGCCCTTGCATTAAATTCCGAGACCATATGTGGTTGGAATTTTGTAGGCTCAGCAGATAGATACTGTACTATCTGCACCTGTACCAGGGTGTCCATCACCCATTTCAGAAACTGTTCTGCAGCAAGAGGAGTGTACAGAATCCTATCTGTTGGGAAATTTGGCTAAGTTTCCTTTCCCCAGTAGCTACTTGTTTAGATTCTAGTTTTGGTGTTTTGGTGGATCAAATCCTAAGTCCTACCAGCATCAGTTGTCTCTAGATAGCTCTAGTTCTCAAATGTAAAGTCCTGTTTAGGTCTTTTGAGTTGTAAGTCACAGCTGATCAAGACTCATGCTGACACTGCTCACCAGCATGAGAAGTGCTTACCACTGGTACTGTTCACCAGTTGGAAAAGTCTCATCCGAAGGTGGCTGACAAAGACTCGTGCTGACACTGTTCATCAGCATGAGAAAGAGCTAACGACTGGCTACTGTTCACCAGTTAGGAAGGTTTTCATCAGCAGGCGGCTGACAAACCTTACCAGCAGAATAGGTGTTCTCACTGACACTGTTCACCAGCGGTGAAGTCACCAGTCATGGGAGATTCCAAGAGTTAACATCCAGACAAATTGGTAGACTTAGATTGTGCCAACGCAAGTCACCAGCAGAGACTGCCAGCACAAGATCACCAGTATGATCTACCAGTCGGATGTTACCAGCAGAATTCAAGATTCGCTCTCCCAGAGTCTTAGAGACAAAAAGAAGATTCATCTGAGGAATAAATTGACAAAGTATGACTTTAAGGGAGGATACCTTAAAGTCTATCAGTTCAAGACACCAGTTCCGATTCCTCGTACTGACGAATAGTGCCGTTCTGACATAAAGAGATCAATGTCAGATAAAGTGGACAAAAGCATGTCGCTTTCCGGAAATTCCTACCTGCCGCCGTCTGAAGGACATGCGAGGACAGAGACCTTTTCCGGATGTGTCCAAACGGCTAGAAAATTTGAATGGGATCCCGCGTCTATAAATACCTGGGATCCATCAACATTCAATACTCTTCACCTACCGAAAGACTGCAAATTTATTACGCTCAAGCAAGTAGAAGCAAAACACTTTCGAGGCCTTTCTAAAGGCTAACCGTGTGTTGATTTATCAAACACGAGACTTCAAGCTTCCAGCTTGTAAGTTACTGATCTCTTTGGTGCTCTTTCTCTTCCGAGAAAGTTCACAGCAGCTCTTGTGCCAGCCAGCACTTGAGTTATTACGGGCTTTTGCCGTATTGAGAAGATACGTTCTTGGGAGAACTAAACACCCAGTGAAGCTGTGGAGGTTGAAGTGATGTGCTCGCACTCCACCAGCTGATCAGAGTTGAAGAAGGACAAGGCCGGGATCGGTTGATCTAGTGAACTGGTGGACGAGGCATTCACCAGCTAGAGATAGATCGTAGGACGCTTGTACCCGATTACTCTTAGTGAAATTTCCAGTGCTACGACTGGAGAGTGGACGTAGATCAGTTGATCGAACCACTATAAATCCTTTGTCTTTTATCAGCTTTCTGCATTTCATACTGATTTAAAACCCAGCACCCAAGTGCTGGTGTATATCTGAAAACTGATATAACTGTGCAAATAAGGCTAAAAATATTCTAAGTCTTGAGCTACCAGCTGACGAGCCAGTCGCCAGTCAGCTGAGTACGCAGAGTGCAAGTTGACTTACCAGCTGACAAGGTCCCAGTCAGTTGAGTAACCAGCAGAGTGCAAGAAACGATTAATCACATTTTCCGCTGCCAAGTTATACCCTGATAATCCGGGACCAACACTATCCTTTATCACCTGCACCGCACGCCTTTAGGCTTTCGATAACCCAGATTGTTCCTTCTTCTTGGAAAGAGAAACTAGACAGGAGTAGGGGATCTTTTCATCAACATCATCCTTCGATGCAATGTCGGTAACTCCGGTGCATGTCTCTCATGCAACATCAAGTCTGGAGGGGGCTTGAAGTAAAACTTAATCGGAGTTTCAAATAAGGTGGAGGATTCAGGATTAGACATATTGAGAAATTTAGGAATAATTTTGAAGTGAGAGTTTGGGAGTGATTGGAAGGCTTAGAAATTCTAGGGATTTCAGATTCAAAGTGTACAAAGGTTTGAACGATGAATGAAGTGAAAGGTTTATATGTTCTGGACAGTGATCCGACGACTGGGGAAACACATCTATAAATCCAATCAATGGCTCAGATTTGGCGAGCCCCTTAGTATGGTAACCCACTCCCCAAAAATGCTCAAGTGCTTTTGACGTGTCGCCTCCTGGTTTAACGCAGCCAATCGCACGCATTAAATGCAGTGTGTCAGACACATCATTCAAATTCAAATTCTTCCCGCTTTTGACGTCTGGAGACTGATGAGAGCTTGGAGTCAGCAATCTGCTGGCTTTGGAAATCCTTAGCACTCAAATAGTTTGCATGGATTCAGCATCCAAATCCTAGCATCCACATGATTTAGCATCCAAAATTTAATATCCACCTCATCAATTGCTGGCACCAATCGTAATGCTTATAGCATAGCACTCACATTTTGCCGGCTAAGAGCTTGGACTTAGCAAACATTCCTCAGCAACCGTCTGTACCACTTGCTAGTATAATACTTAGGAACTGTTGAGAGCTTGGACTCAGCATTCACCTTCTAGCAAACGTCTGAACCACTTTGATGAAATTTGTTGAATAATAACATAGCATCCCGATGAAACGCTGAGAGCTTGGACTCAGCACCCGACTTCTAGCGAGCGTCAGAATCATTTGTTGCGATAACCTTAGCATATCAGGGAAATGCTGAGAGCTTGGACACAGCAAACAAAATGCTTTAGCAAACAAAATTCAGCAACAAAATCAACAACATAAAACGTAAGCTAGGATACGTTTCTCTCCGCCTTCTTAAAAAAAATCCAGAAATCCAGAAAGAATGAGAACTTAATACTCATTCATCCACAACATCTTCTAGCTCCATGAGGCCTAATTTTAAACAAAGTACTTTGAAACGAGCCTCAGCAAGCGGCTTGGTAAAGATATCTGCTAGCTGATCTTTAGTGCATATATATTGAATATCAATATCCTTCTTCTCCTGATGATATCGGATAAAATGTTGTCGGATATCAATATTTTTTGTTCTTGAATGATGAATGGGGTTCTTAGTTATGCACAGAGCGCTATTGTTGTCACAGTAGATCGGCACGCATTCAGAAGGAATGTCATAATCTAGCAATTGCTGCCGAATCCACAAGACTTGAGAACAACAACTAGCAGCTGCTACGTATTCAACTTCAGTAGTGGACGTAGCCACTGAGTGTTGCTTCTTGCTAAACCAACTGATCAGCATATGTCCAAGGAATTGACAAGTTCCGCTGGTGCTCTTCCGAATAATCTTGCATCCTCCAAAGTCTGAATCGGAAAAACCACTTAGTGCTAGCCCATCGCACCTTGGTTACCAAATTCCTAGTCCTTCGGTACACTTGAGGTATCGGATAATCCTCTTAGCAACATCCAAGTGTGACTTCTTCGGATTTGCTTGATACCGCGCGCATACACCGACAAAATAAAAAATATCGGGTCTGCTAGCTGTTAAATAAAGTAAGGATCTGATGATACCTCGATAGAGTGTGGGTTTCACAGGTTCTCCTCCTTCATCAATGGAGATCTGGCAACTTGTGCTGATTGGAATCCTCAAACTCTTCGTCTTTTCTGGACAATATTTAGCAATCAGATCGTGAGTGTATTTCCTTTGGTGAATGAAAATCCCCTCGATTACTGAACATGAAGTCCTAGAAAGTACAACATCTTGCTCATCATACTCATCTAGAAATTACTTGTCATAAGCTTCGAAAACTTGTCACACAAGTTTGAATTCTTCGATCCAAAGATAATGTCATCTACATATATCTGTACGAGCAATATGCTTCCTTTGTCTTTAATGCGGAAAAGGGTCTGGTCAATCTTCCCCTTCTTGAAGCCATTATCCAGAAGAAATTTGGACAAGGTTCCATACCACGCCCTCGGTGCTTGCTTCAAACCATACAAGGCTTTCTTTAGCCTGTAAACTTGATTTCCTTGTTCGAAGCCTGGTGGATGCTCAACGTATACTTCCTCCTTGAGCTCACCATTAAGAAAGGGGCTCTTCACATCCATCTGCATCACAGAGAACTCATGATGTGCATCATATGCTAGGAATAACCTTATTGCTTCCAATCGAGCGACCGGAGCAAACGTCTCATCATAGTCTATTCCTTCACATTGTCTATAGCCCTTTGCTACGAGATGAGCCTTATTTCGAACAACTGTTCCAAACTCGTCCTTCTTATTCTTGAACACCCATTTGGTTCCAATTACACTTTGGTGTTAAGGTCTATCCACCAAATCCCAAACGTGGTTGCGTGTGAACTTAGCAAGCTCCTCTTGCATGGCGTTCACCCAATCTGGAGATTGTATGGCGTATTCAACCTTCGTAGGCTCCACATGCGATATATAACAAGCTAGCATCACATTGCTTTGACTCGTCCTTACTGGATCATTGACATCATCAAGAATAGCATCTAAAGGATGATCGCATAGCCATCTTGGTCTCTGGTTGTTGGTTGCTGGTGTAGCATTGCTAGCTTCACCTGCTGAATTATTCTCTGCTAGAACATTTTCCTCAACATTCACTTCTGGTTCAGCATCCAGTACCTCAGCATTTGGTACCTTAGCAGCAGGGACATCAACATCCTGGACTTCAGCAACTGGATTTTCAGCAGCCGGAATCACAACATCATCTTTGACAAAGTCTTCAGTAACGCTTTCAGCAGCGTCCTATCCTTCTTCAGCAACACGCCCTCGATCTTGAATTTTTCATCTTCTTCAAGTGATTCCAGAATATCCAAATTATCATTGAGATAAATTGGTGGGGTGGCCTCAGCATGATCATTAGCATCATCGGCCCGGTCAGCAGTCTGGTCACCTGCTGAGTGCGTCTGGATTAGATGGCAATCACTCATAGACTTAGTTGGGTCAATCTTCATATTTTCGAAAGAATTCAAGATTGATTGACCATGGACATTATTAGCCTCATGATTGTTATCCTTTTTCTCTCTTATAGCTCTACGCACTAAAGTAGACTCATAAAAAATAATATTGCATGTTATTTCCACAACTTGAGTCGTCTTGTTTAATAAACCTTGTAAGATGAGTGTCCATATCCCAAGAACATACCTTCATCAGACTTAGGAGAATAAGTGTTAAGCTTTGACTTCCCATTGTTATGAATATAACATGTCGAACCAAAAGCACGTAGATGAGTAATAGAAGGCTTACGCCCATTGTACACTTCATAAGGAGTTTTATTGAACTTGCCATTGATTGCGCTCCTATTCTGTGTATAGCAAGCTGTCATGACTGCTTCACCCCAGTACTTCCCACTTAGACCGAAATCAGTGAGCATTGACCGCACAGCTTCCTTCAATGTTCGATTCCTTCTCTCTGCTAGACCGTTTTGCTGGGGGGTCCTAGCAGTGGATTTCTCATGCCCGATACCAGCTTCGGCGCAAAAATCCATCAAAATTCTATTGCAAAACTCGGTTCCATTGTCCGATCTAATCCTCTTGACTGTAATTTCTTTGCTATTCAGCTCCTTGAGGATTAGCTCTAGAAGGATGAGCTTTACTTCGTCTTTGGTTCTCAGCAAACGAACCCACGTGTACCTGGAAAAGTCATCAACAACCACAAGTGTATAAACCTTTTTACTTACAGTGGATGGAGTGACTGGGCCAAATAAATCCATGTGCAAGAGCTCTAGGATTCTCTCTGAAGTGGCCTTCTCCGGGTTTGATCTGAAAGATGTCTTGGTTTGCTTCCCTTGCTGGCAAGCTTTGCACACACCTTCCTTTCGAAAAGTCTCAGCAGGAAAATCTTGAACAAGCTAGTGCTTGGCTAGGTGGTTGATTGTTTTGAAATTCAGGTGGGTTAACCTCTTATGCCATAACCAATTGGTTTCTTCCCTGTTCAATGCTACAAAACAAGAATGTTGCTGGCCACTTTGCCAATCAACAATATATAGGCCACCCTTTCCGGATGCCTCTAAGCTTTACTTCACCTGTAGCATTGTAAGCAATTGAACAACCAGTATTAACGAAAGAAACGGTATACCCATTTTTGCATAGATGGCTAATACATAGCAGGTTGTGCTTGAGATTGGATAATCCTTAGGCCATTTCGCTCTATGCATCCTCTCCCAATTACTCTGCCTTTGTTGTTGTAACCGAACACAACTGTGGGGCCAAAGATTCTTTGAATGTGTGAGAACAATTCTTCATCCCCCGTCATGTGCGCTGAACAACCGCTATCTAGGATCCACTCATTTGACATTCTTGATGTCTTCGCACTTGGATTCTGTCCCTGCAAAACAATTAACAGTTTTTTTTAGATACCCGCTTAGCATCGGGTCTTGTGGGATTAGCATGGATCATTGTTCATTTTGGAACCCACATTTTGGTGATTTTCAAGACTGTCGTCTTTACATCACTCTTGGATCCCTTCTCGACCTTTGGATAAACATGCTTTACATGATTAGATCTAGGTGGAGTAGTGTGCTTAGCCATCCTTATCCTTTGAAAAGGAAATGATTTGGACTCAGGCCTCACATAGGTGTTCCTCCTATGTGGTGTGCACTGCTTGTACGACGGTCTTACAACATGGTATTGAACCTGCTTGCCCTTAGTGAAGGAAGGATATGTTATCTTAGCATTTGAAATATGATGCTCAACATTCCTCTAGCAGACATCTTCTGGGTACTATGCTTAGATCCAGCAGATGTATGCTTAGCACGCGCACTCGGGGTAGCCTACTGAGATCTAGCATTAATATGCCTAACACTCATCCTCTAAGCATTCTGCTGAGGTCCAGCAGAGGCATGCTTACAACGCTAATCTGTCTGCCTAGCAGATGATGACTCAACATTTACCTTATCCATTCCTTTGTCAGCATTCAATTTTCAAGAAGAAACGAATGATACCTTTCTCTGCTCAGAAAATTCAGCATTCTTGTTCAACGCACCCTTAGAGAATTTTGCTTCACAACCAAGGCCCAATCCTGATTTATCAGAATGTTTCCTTTGTTGGCTCACAATAGCACTAAGAACTGCCTTGCTGGATGTACAAGCACATATACATTCTTCTTTAGGTCTGCTTTTTAATGCAAGATTCTCCTTTTCAAGAATATCAAAATTTTCAGAAAGTTTGGAGAACTCAGCTTTATGTTTTAAAAAATCCTCACTTTCGGACCATAGTTTTTCAACTTCCTCGGTCAAAGATGTGACTTTTAATTTAAGTGAGGTATTCTCTCCAACGATAGCATTCTTGATTTCATACATCTTTGAAAATTCGATAGAAAGCTTTGTGAGATAATCATCCTCAGAATATAGAAAAGATTCCTCCGATTCATGCATGATTGCTAAGCTAGAAGTGGTAGTAGATGGTACCTCATTCGCGTCGACTACTAGAGCCGATTCAGCAATCTGTTCAGCATCAGCAAATTGATCCTCAACAATATCAGCCATCAAGACCAGCAGAGCTTCCTCATCATCTCCCTCAGAAGAGTAATATGCATCTTCATTATCAGGAACGTCTAGCACCTCGATCCTGGTCAGCAATGCTCTGGTAACCGCTTGGACAGCTCTCAAACCTTAGTTTGAGGCGCTCTCTTTCTTCCTGGCTTACCCTCGGACATTCATGCTTAAGATGATTAGGAGAAATACACACGAAGCATGTCCTGGGCTTTCTCTCTTCGGAACAAGAGGATGATGAAGTATGTTTAGCTTCCTTCGCTTCTTTCTCAGCTTTAGCTTCCAGCATCAACTTCTGAAGCTTTCGCATTTGCTCTTCGAGCTCACTTATCTTCAGATCTTCAGGCTGCATGCCGGAGGATGGAGCTACTTCCTTTGTTGGAGAAGCAGGAGCTGATCTTTCATGAGGACGGAATGGTTTCTTTGGCTTCCATTTGGATACATCTATTTTCACGAAAAATGCTAGATCCTCCGGGGGTACAGCAGATGACGAAGTCTTCGTAGCAGTGACTTTGTTCTCCTGCAATCATGGAGAAAGATTCATATTTATCAACAACTACCTGTAGCTTGTTGTGCTTCATCTGGTCGGTCTCCTGGGAAGATTCACAAACATAATCCCACATTTGCTTGGCACTATCAAAGTCCAAGGTTTTATCTGCCATCAATGGCGACAACGAATCCAGGATTAGCTTCTTCGCTAAGTGCTCCAACTTAGCTCTCCTCTTATCTTCAACTGTGTATTCATCTAACGGCTTCACGACCATTTCAGGTCTCGGTTGTCCATCGGCAGCTGGTCCTACAAGAGTGTTAACTTTTATATTTTTGATCGGACCTTTTGCAAGAACATCAGCCATCTTCGGATGTATGCTTTACAGCTGGATGGTGGCCATCTTCTGCCACGAATTAAACTTCTCCTTCGTATACTTGGGCAAGGTATGATTCATCATTAATTTTGAAGTTCCTGAGCTAGAGACACAAAAGAACAAAGTATAATGCAAGGAATAAACACAGATCTGGTCGAAGCGACTCATAAGCAGCAAGTATTACGACCTACCGCTCTGATACCACTTGTTGGTCCCGGATCAGAGTCGTCGTGGTGAGTATCGAACAATAAACACAAATGAATGCAACGGAAATCTAAATATTATCTTGCACTTAGGTTCTTGTTAAATGTTTAAGCTCGGAACCTTACTTAGGGTTTTCTTACAGTTATACTCTAGCAACTTGGTTGCTAGGTTTCAAATCGATGAACAACATTCCTGCTTCGTAGCATTCAACAAGGAAGAGATAAATTGGCTATGGCATAAGAGGTTAACTCATCTGAACTTTAAAACCATTAACTACCTAGCCAAGCATCAACTTGTTGTAGGATTGCCTAAGGCGACCTTCAGAAAGGAAGGTGTATGCAAAGCTTGCCAGCAAGGGAAGCAGATGAAGGCATCCTTCAAGACAAACCCGGAGAAGGCCACTTCTAAGAGAATCCTTGAGCTGTTGCACATGGATCAATTTGGCCGAGTCACTCCAGCCACTGTAAGTAAAAAGGTTTATACTCTTGTGCTTGTTGATGACTTTTCCAGGTATACATGGGTCAGATTGCTAAGGACTAAGGATGAAGTGAAGCTCATCCTCCCAGAGCTGATCCTCAAGGAGCAGAATAGCAAAGAGGTCACCGTTAAGAGAATAAGATTGGATAACGAGACTGAATTTTGCAATGGTATTCTGATGGATTTTTGTGTCGAAGCTGGAATCGGGCATGAGAAATCCACTTCTAGGACTCCCCAGCAGAATGGTCTAGTAGAGAGAAGGAACATGACCTTGAAGGAAGCAGTGCAGTCGATGCTAGCCGACTCTGAGCTGAGTGGAAAGTATTGGGGCGAAGCAGTCATGACTGCCTGCTACTCTCAGAATAGGAGTGCAATAAATGGAAGATTCAACAAAACTCCTTATGAAGTGTATAAAGGTCTTAAGCCTTCTCTGACTCATCTTCGTGTGTTTGGTTCGGTATGTTATATTCATAAAAATAGGAAGTCGAAGCTTAACACTTTTTTGCCTAAGTCTGATGAAGTTGTGTTCCTTGGATATGGACATCCTTCTCACAAAGGCTATAGAGTGTTAAACAAGACGACTCAAGTTGTGGAAATAACGTGCAAAGTTATTTTTGATGAGTCTACTCTAGTCTCTAGTGCGCATGATTATAAGAGAGAAAAATTAAGACAATCATGAGACTAATGATGTCCATGGTCAATCTATCTTAAATTCTTTCGATAATATGCAGATTGATTTGACTAAGTCAATGAATGATTGTAATCCAACTCAGGCGCATTCAGCAGGTGACCAAACTGCTGAACCGGCTGATGATGCTAATGATCATAATGAGGCCCCCAACCAAGTTTATCTTAATGATAATTTGGAGATTCTGGGATCGATCGATGAAGAAGATGAAGAAATCCCAGATCAAGGACGAGTTGCTGAAGGAAGATTGGGCGTTGCTAAGGAGATCGCCAAGGAAGATGCTGAAATTCCAGATGCTGAGATCCAGAATTCTGAGATTCCTGTTGCTGAGATGCCGAATGTTGAGGTGCCAAATGCTGAACCTCAGGTGATTGCTGAGGAGAATTTTCTAGCAGACAACAATCTAGCAGGCGATGCTAGAAATACGACCCCAGCACCCAGCTATCCAAAACCGAGATGGCTACGTGATCATCCCTTAGATGCTGTCATTGATGACGTCAATGATCCAATCAGGACGCGATAAGGAAATGTGATGCTAGCATGCTATATATCGCATGAAAAGCCTACGAAGATTGAAGATGCTCTACAATCTCCAGATTGGGTGAATGCTATGCAGGAGGAGCTAGCAGAATTCACACACAATCATAATTGGGATCTTGTAGAAAAACCCGAGCATCAAAGTGTTATTAGAACGAAGTGGGTCTTCAAGAACAAGAAGGATGAATCGGGAACAGTCATCCAAAATAAAGCGCGTCTAGTAGCCAAAGGATACAGGCAATGCGAGGGATTTAATTATGATGAAACGTTTTCTCCGGTAGCCCGACTGGAAGCAATAAGGTTGTTTCTTGCATATGCTGCCCATAATGAGTTTTCAGTCTTGCAGATGGACGTGAAAAGTGCATTTCTTAATGGTGAGCTCAAAGAAGAGGTGTATGTTGATCAACCACCAGGCTTCGAACAAGGAAACCAAGTTTATAGGCTCAGAAAAGCCTTGTATGGTTTGAAGCAGGCACCACAGGCATGGTATGTAACTTTGTCTAAGTTCTTGCTGGACAATGGTTTCAAGAAAGGGAAGATCGATGAGACTCTCTTTCGCATTAAGGATGAAGGAAGCATCTTACTTGTGCAAATATAAGTCGATGACATTATCTTTGGCTATAAGAATCCAATCTTATGCGAGAAGTTTTCAGAGCTAATGCAAAGTTACATCTAAATGAGCATGATGGGGAACATGTCCTACTTTCTGGGACTTCAAGTTCAGCAATCGAGTGAAGGGATCTTTATACATCAGAGGAAGTATACAAGAGATCTCATTGCTAAGTATAGTCCTGAGAAGATGAAGAGCTTAAGGATTCCCATAAGCACGAGCTGCCAGATTTCTCTTGATGAAGAAGGAGAACCTGTAAATCCTACTCTTTATAGAGGTATTATCGGATCCTTGCTATATCAAACTGCTAGCAGACCTGATATTTCATATGCCATAGGATTCTGCGCGTGATATCAAGCAAATCCATAGAAGTCGCATTTGGACACTGCTAAGTGGATTATCCGATACCTCTAGTGCACCGAAGGTCTAGTAATTTTGTATCCATGGTCTGATGGGCTCGCACTCAGTGGTTATTCAGACTCAGACTTTGGAGGGTGCAAGATTGATCAGAAGAGCACAAGTGGCACCTGCTAATTCCTTGAACACAAGCTAATAAGTTGGTTTAGCAAGAAGTAGCACTTTGTGGCAACGTCTACAACCGAAGCAGAATATGTAGCAGCCACAAGTTGTTGTGCGTAAGTATTGTCGATTAGGCAACAACTCCAAGATTATGACATTCCTCCAGAATGCGTGCTAATCTACTGCGACAACAACATTGCTAGGTGCATTACTAAGAATCCTGTTTATCATTCCAGGACAAAGCTTATTGACATTCGACAACATTTTATAAGAGATCATCAAGAGAAGAATGATATCGATGTTCAATACATATGCACCAAAGATCAGCTTGCTGATATCTTCACTAAGCCGCTTGATGAGGCCAGATTTAAAGAGTTATGTCTAAAGTTAGGCCTCATGGAGTTAGAGGAAGTTGTGGATGAATGAGTTCAAATTCTCATTCTTTCTGGATTTCTTGGATTTCTGGAGAAGATGGAGATAAACGTATCCCAACTTACGTTTTTAAAGTGCTGAATTTTTGTTGCTGAAATATGGTTGCTAAGCAATTGGATGCTGAGCCCAAGCTCTCAGCAGATCATAAGTAGTGTGATACTACTGATGGATTTATATACTGAAAGCATTATGATTGGTATATTATGTACAAGGTCGATTGGTTAATATAGTGGGAATCATAAATGTTGTATGTTCATCTCCTGTCTGAATTAACAAACATGTGTCGCAAACGCAATAATCCTCTTATCTCGTCGATAGGGAGATCATACGGTGTGTAGAAGATCACGGAAGATCGTATGGATCGTTTGACCTAGCGAGATATAAACAGTTATCACAGTTGAGACAGTTCCAGGATAAACTGTCGGTGTAGGCTGCAGTATACGCAGTAATAAGCATCTTATCTTGGATGGCTTGGTATGCTGGTGTGGGGCACACATTGATAAGGACCTAAGTCGAGATCGATTCTTTTATCTGACATTAAAAGAATCTAGATCTCTATGGCTTGACGAGATCCTAAGCCTAAATAAAGGTACAGAAGTATATGCAGATTGTGTATTACTTTGAGTTGCAGTGAAAGGCTCTAGTTGAGCTTGTATATCTGTATCTTGGGTAATAGCAGTTTGTGTATGACTGTCTGGTACTGGAACTAGGTAACCACATCCAGTATAGGATGGTGACATTCCCTGAACAACTCAAAATGTTCGTTATGCTAAGTCCTACAGGCTGATTAAGTTCAAGCATAAGTGAAAATGTTTGAGTGGATTGATTCAGAAATATAAGATGTTAATTAATTAAATAGCTTGTCAGAGCTTAAATTAATTAACGAATGCTGTAACCTTAAATGTGGGGATATACCGAGCCCATGCAACCCGTACCTCAAAACGTGGTAGCAAATAGGTAGGACAGTATTGATTCTCTAGTGGAATGAATCAATATTAATTAATTAATTATATTCTGGGTTGAATATGGGAATTAATTAATTGATAGGTCTTATTTGCTATTTGCATTTTGGTCCCTGGTCTGGCCCATGAAACTCAAGCCCAATAGGAGTCCAGTAATTTCCTATAAATAGGCCTCAGTTCCTCAGATCTCAACACACCACAAGATCATAAGTTGCACACATCAAACTAGAATTTGGGAGCTGTGGTGATCGACTAAGATCTGAGAATGAGGAGGAAATTCTGCTTCTCAACCGGGCAAGGGATCTGATAGAGAATCTTCACAGGATTTTCAGATCGAGTTGGGATACAGATCAGAAGATCAAATTAGGAGGATTTTTCTTCTTCTCTCTCTCCTCTTTATTTTCGAAAATAATATTATTATTTTCATAGATTTATTTCCTCATTCTGTTAGGAAATTAAATCTTTGTGCGTGGGAAGGATCAAAGGGCATCTCCGCGCACGCGTTCTTCAGAGTTCATCGATCCAGGTATTCCGCATAAACCTTCTTATGCATAATAATATAGGAGCATGCTAGGATTGTTCATAGGCATAGCAATTTATTTTTGATATTCCAATTAACGATCCTTGGCAAACAGACTTCGTGATTCAGTTCACGAATCCCTTCAATTGGTATCAAAGCCAGGTTAATTAATTGGCTCTATCAGAAAAATAATATTGCCTATGATCATGCATGATTATTATTATTGATTGCATGCAATGGATGGTTTTGGATTGATTGTATGTTTTTCGTCCTCGTGGTTCTCGGGTTAATCCGCCCTTTTATATGGATTCGTTTTTCACCCACGAGATAAATCCGTGGTTAGATTTAGATTTTTAAAACTGTAATTAGGATTATTCCATGTAATCTTTTATTTCAAATAAAAAATTAAATCTGTAAAACGAAGAACGAAGAACGCGAAGAACACGAAGAACGAAAAACACGAAGAACGAAGGGTCGCACGACGCGTGACAGCACCGGCATGGCGCGAACGCCATGCACGGTGGTCAGACGCGGCAGGGCACGGCAGCAGGGGGCGCGGCCAGCGGCTGCGGCGCGCGCACGCACGCAGGCGGACGGCAGCGCGGCCCAGGCCGGCCAGGTGCGGTGCGGCAGCTCCAGGCCGGGATCGGCGACGCGAGGGGCGGCAGGCGAGGCGGCAGAGTGGCGACGGCGTGCGGCCAGGGGCGCAGGCGCGCGCGATGCGGCGGAACCCTAGAGTTCGCGCGCGTGCGGCAGGCCTGCGCTACCCTCTGCGCGCCGGCGGCCGTCCTCCCTCCCTCGATCGACGTCGGCAGGAGGAGCAGGTGGTTGCGGTGGTGGCTCGGGTGGCCGCAGACGCGGGCTGGGCGGCGACGAGGCTTGACGTACGGCCAGAACACGGAAAAACCCTAGGGTTTTTCGCATGGTTCGCGCGAGCCTTGATTTCGTTCATGCGCGATTCCGGTGAGTCACGGAGGCCGACGATGGAGAAGAAGGATGAACGGCGGTTCGAGCAACGGTCGGGGCAAGCCGGGGCGGCAGCATGCGAAACGGGCAATGGCCGGAGGAGGCGGATCGCGGGCTACAACCATGCACGTACGTGCATGGCTGTTGTGCGATTCCGAGAGCCCTCATGGCGGCGACGAGTCGCCGGCGGCGGTGGTTCGCCGGTGGTGGCTCGTCGGGCCAAGTTCTTGTGGGCTATTGGGCTTGCAATGTGTGCCTAGGCCCGCGATTCAGTTAACTAGCCCAGTTGTCCGATTTTCCAATAAATCAAATCTTGGAGGCCCATATTCGGAAAATGAATTCAGATCTCAGTCCAAGTAGTGGGAGCCCAGTCGAAGATCTGTATTATTAATTCCAACTTGTAATAGTTAGAATTAATTTTTATTTCGTATCATGGGGCCACGAGGACATTTTTTATTTGCTTTATTATTTGTCTTCGCATGATATACATGTTTAATTTAATTGAACAGCATACAAGCATGTTGTAGATAATAGGAGCACGTTTACTGCTTTTATTTACAGCTTTAAAGCATGCTATTTGATTTATTTAATGTAATTAATTATAACTATAAATTCGGGGTTCATGCCATGCATGATAGAATTTTAGCAATGTTATAATTATGGCTACATAAAATAATCTGTGCAATTGAACCTTATGAACTAAAAAATTACTAAGCTTATAATTTAGTAAGACCTCCACAAAGCGATCCTTTATTGGAAGTGGGTAATTTATTAGGTAAACGTCTACATGTGTAGCTTACTTAATTTATTATTCATAAGTTCTAATAGATAGGATTTCTTAAAACAAACATTTATTTCATGTGAGAAGTGGGAGCTCATGCGTAAACGTCTACATGTGTAGCTTGCGTATTGAATTTTCATAAGTTCTCTAGGGATTGAATTAAATGAGAGAACCTTATTATAGGGATCGGGTGTGTTCTAATAGATCCTTATATGGGAGGGTTAGCTTTAGTGGTAAGCTAGCTTAGATGTTATCCAGAGTATAACTTGTGATGTCCGTGCTCAGTAAGATAATATGGTCTTAAGTTAGTCTCCAATTATTAATTCCATTTGTCTAAGGAACCCGAGCATGGATTGGAATTAAAGGACTGGAATTGAAAGATGCAGTCTGGTTAAGTGTTTTGTTGTAAACGTCCACATGTGTGGCTTGCAATAGTAATACTTATGCAAATTGGAGGAAACATTAATATTGTTTTATCATAAGGTTTCAATATTTAATTGTTTCAATAGTTTGCGACTATGTTTTAATTTATGTTTCTTAATTTATTGTTTTCAGACATGTCTTTACTGAATGTAATCAATATCTTAGCACAAAACCAATTAACCGGTCCCAATTTCCAAGAATGGAAACGCAACTTAGATTACATCCTTTGTAGGGTTTGAGTCTACGATGGACAACACGAGTTGCCATTAATGAATTTCTTGCCAAGGATCGATCTTAGGGTACCAGGAACAAATTTCAATTAAATAAACCATGCGATCCTATGCATGCTCCTACAAAATTAATTGTAGAGGATGGATTAGAGAATACCTGATTTCACCGTTTGATCTACAGATCTAGATCGGAGCCAACAACAATGAAATAGCCTTAGATCTGAGATAGAACGCCGGCAATGGACAGTGGTTCCTACATATCTGATCTTCTGATCTGTTCCCTTGCTCCTTGGAAATCTGGTGAGGATTATCTACCAAGTTGAATCCGAGATCCGGAGAAATCGATCAGTTTCTCCCTCAGATAGCCGCCGCCACTCTCTCTCAATAATTCAATATACTGAAACCCTAGTTTTCACAACTTAATGATCTGATAGAGAGAAGGCCTATATATAGTGTTAGGGTTTTGAGAAACCCTAACCCTAAGGGGCTGTGAGCAATTAATGGGCCAGACCAGGGATCAGATGTAAATAATAAAGTGGGCCCTCTTTATTAATTAATCCTTCCTTGTTCAACCCAGAACATAATTAATTAATAAAACATTATTTTAACCTTCACCACGGTAACAATGCTGACTCGCCCCTTTATTACCACGTTATTAGGAACGGGTTGCACCAAACTAACATGATCCACATATTTAAGGTTTTAGACATTCATTAATTAATTTGGCTTATGACAATCAGCCACTATTAATTAATCTCTTATTTCCTGAGTAATGCCACTCACCCTTTTTCACTTATGCCTGAATTAAATAATTCAACCTGCAGGGTTTAGCATAATGAACCTTGTGAGCTCCTCAGGGAATGTCACCATCCTGAAACGAATATGCTTACCTAAACGTCCAGACTAAGCAGGCCACACACAAATTGCCAACACCCAAAATATGGGTATAAGAGTACATGTAAGACTCGCCACCATGGTAAATCAAAGTGTGGTCAATCTGTGTGTGCCCCTTATCCT
>JAPKLW010001177.1:1573-56878 GCA_026898455.1 Plectranthus barbatus
GTTCCGGAAGCAGTGACGTGTAAGAGTAGCAGTGAAGAGTTCTTCCATAAGAGGAATTCGAGCTATTGGCACATGGCAATGGATGATGCTTTGAGTTAGCTCTCCAACGCAACTTGAATCGGGTCAATCGGAGTTCGGGAGAGAAAGTTATGGCCAAAACCGTGAGACCGCGCAGAAGGGGCGAGAAGCTGCGTCGACAGACGCCAATTGGCATCGATCGACGCCGACCAAGAAGTCACGTCGATCGACGTGGATCAGCCACGATCGATGCGATGTGTCTGCTGGAGTGAAAATTCGAGGAAAAACGGATTTATTCATATCTTTAGCCCTAGATTTGATAGGATACACATCCACCACTATAAATACCTATGTAAATTCGATTTTTCAGTACCAATTATCATAGTATTCAGTTTTTAGAGTTTGAAGACTTGGGAAACACGAAACCCTTTAATTTTTTGTAAGTTCTTTACTTTTATGCAATTGAATATGTTTTATTTTGGATTTCTATCTACGATGAGTGGCTAGAAACCCTAGCGGGTTCTAGGGGTTGATATTATTATGGATGCATGTTAGGATTAATTAATTAGGTTCATGATTCCTGTGTTTATTTTCTAATTCTAGATTAATTCAAGGACCAAGAGGTGACGATTAATTTAGATATCTAGCTATTGATAGAAGGACCGAGAGGTGAATATTAATAGTGGGAATAGGAATGCATGATTCAATCTACACTATCCAAACAGATGTACTAGACTGTAGGAATTGAACTGATTTGCTTATCAGATTGACTAATTTGGTGTACTTTGAGACCGAGCGGAGATAGTCACTAGTTAGTAATCTAGGTTATATTTGCCAAACAAGGAAATATAGCATTGTTGCAGTATTTCACCTGTTAAATTAATTAATTCCTACATGTCATCCATAATATGAATTCTTCCCTAGAATCTGTGTTCCTTTAAATTTCCTTTCCTAACTACTTTAATTTTTTGCATTGTTTTCTTTACTTTTATAAAACCCTGATTTTGGATCTCTCAAACAATGAATCTTAGGATCATAACTAGTATATAGGATAGTTTCCCCACACAATTCCCCTGGATCGATAACCTTAGGGTTTACAAATTTATTTGCCACTGTTTTTATAATTAATCTGTTAGAAATAGCAGTGATCAACCGCCTTGGTGAGCTGGAAGCTGAGTCGAGCCACGACGGTAAATAAGGCACTGAATGGGAGGTAACCCATTGTGTTTTCAATTTTTCCCTTTTCGTTTTATTATTTTCGAATTTTTTTTATTACTGTTACTTCACTTTTTATTTTCCTCTTGAAAAAAAAAATACGAAGTCCGTCCCGGCCGAGGCAGAGCTTGCCAAGGCCGAGACAGAAGTCCGAGACGTGGAATACTTCGACCGAGATAGAGGTC
This sequence comes from Plectranthus barbatus, assembly GCA_026898455.1. Classification (NCBI taxonomy): domain Eukaryota; kingdom Viridiplantae; phylum Streptophyta; class Magnoliopsida; order Lamiales; family Lamiaceae; genus Plectranthus; species Plectranthus barbatus. The sequence continues at coordinate 2,992 of JAPKLW010001177.1, forward strand.
GACAAGAAGGCTCCATCCCGGCCGAGATGATGTTCGCCACGGCCGAGATGGAGTGCCAACAGCCCAAAATCCACGCCGGTCTGAGTTCGAAGATGAAGGATAAAAAGTTGGTGTTTGAGGCCAACCAGTGAGGTACAGTTTCAAACTCTGAATCTGACTTTCAAACTTATTCTCTCTGACTTTCGAATAAGTTTGGGGGGATGAAGATTTAAGGGTTTTGAAACTCTTTTCTATCTTTTATTTGCTTTGTTTAAATTTCTGAATGAATAAATTTTTGAATAAAATGCGAAATTATGAGAACTTGAGCATGATTGAACCCCAGGACAAGAATGCAAGATTTGAATTGATTGACTTAGTTTGCGTTGATTGTGATAGTGGTTGAGTATGCCTATGAATGTGAATACTGCAGGATTACTTGTTTTCATACTTGCGTTGGCATGATAGTTAGATGATGATCTGATGTTTACTGTGGAAGAAAAATTGTCCTAAGTGTGAGTTTTTTAGCCTGAAATTCGATTGTGAGTGTGTCTGCAATTTTGAGTTTCTCTAGAACTTGCTCTGTTTCTCTTTCAAGACTGCTAGTGTGCACAGGTTTAGGAAGTGATTTTAGGCCATCTTTGTTTAGCCTATTTTCCCATACACTATCCTAATTAAATGTTATCCCTAGTCAGCCCTTTTGAGCCTATGATATTTTCTTTCTTTGTCTATGAGTTGGAAATAAATAGGGGAATCAATTCTTGTCCATGAGAGTGGGTTGGGATTTGTTTGAGAAAGGATAAGATATTATTAGAAGGGTAAAAGTAAAAGAAAAGGTTGGGCTCTAGAAAAAGAAAAAAAATGTGTTGTTGTGTTTGTTAATCCTTAAAAGCTCAAATGTATAATCAAAAAACTTTGTTTAGAGCATAAAAGGATATGTGTGAAAAAGAAAAAGAAGAAAAAAAAAAGAGAGAAGAAAGAAATAAAAGAGCCATGGTTTGTGTTGAAAATCTAAGGAGTTGGGTAGATATTGATAGATAGTGGATTAAGATTGATAAGGTGGACGCACTGAAATTGATTTTGAGTCACTTGGCCAAATTTTCCCTACCCTTCACAAAAGCCTACATTACAACCTTGAATAAAGTCCTTTCTGATCTTAGACTTGTGTGCACATATTTGCAGTGGAGATTGAGATTATTTGCAAGCCTATGGTAGAACATGATTTTCATGACTTGTGTGTGATCTCATAATTATCCTAAACACTTGAGTGAATGAGCGAAACACTTCCCATGTGAGTCTTCCACAGTTTACAGATTTTCTGATTCTTTCAAAAGTGTTGATGTCATGTGGATTTACGAGTTTGAATGTGATGAATCTTGTGAGGCATTGCACTACTCTTCTGCTTGAACTTTTGATTCTTTCTTTTGTTGATTGAGGACAATCAAGTGTTTAAGTTTGGGGGGTTTGATAAGCTCGTTTTTCTACTCACTTATCGCATTGTTTTTCTTTTCTTTTATGCATTTTAGTATGTTTTCTTGAATAAACTGAGCATGAGTGTATATTAGAGGGTGTTACGCTTGCCATGGTAAGATTTCGCAGGTTTTAGGCCAAATCCAATGGAGAACCCGTACCAAAAGCAGCAGATGTTCAAAGAAACAGTCACTATTTCTTCCACCGATGGAATCTGAGCTAATTAAGCATGTCATTTGAAAGATCTTTGAATTAGCTTTCCAACGCAACTGGAATCGGATCAATCGGAGCTTGGATGCAAAAGTTATGGCCAGAACCGTGAGACTGCGCAGAAGGGTCGGAAATGGCGGAAACATCTCTGTTTCGACCGAAATGAAGCTATCTCGGCCGGGCCGAATTCTCCATCTCGGCCGTGGCAAGGGCCATATCGGCCGAGACAGACTTGTTTGGCGAGATTTGGCGAGATTTTCACATATTTTGGGCGAGAATTGCTTGGGGAACAAGATATACATCAATTTGGAAGTAATAAATCATACCTTTTGAAGATATGCATCCAAGGCCTCAACCCTACTACTATATAAACTCTTCAATAGCTCAGAATTATTAGCCCTTTTAGTTTTTGAAACCCTTTCTTTTAGTTTTTATCTTCTTTCCCCTTAACAGTTTTTACACCTTTATTTTCTGTTTTCTTTAGAATTCCTCTTTACATTTTGTTGAACCTTTACTTTTTAATGAAATCTTTATTTTTCCCTGCCATGTTTATCTTTAATATGTTAGGCTAGAACCCTAAACAGGTTCTAGGGTTTCTCCATCTGTGATGCTTGTTTAGATTTATTTATTCAAACCCTTGTATTGGTTTAAACTCTTTGATTTTATTTCAAATTTGAAGGATCGAGAGATGAAAATTGGAATAGGTTTTAGTTATTGATTGAAGGAACAAAAGGTGAAAATCGATAATAGGAAGTAAGAGTTTAATACTTTTGATTATCTGTCCGACCAAGAAGATTTCAACTGTAGGAAAATCTAGATCTTTATGAAATTGATTAATTGGTGTATTTTGAGACCGAGAGGAGATAGATCACTAATTAGTAATTTAGGTTTTAATTGCCCGACCAAGGAATTAACTCCAAAATAAAAGGTTTTCCACCAAAATTGTGTTTCATGGGTTTGAATATTTAATTCTTGCAAGTTGATCAGATTGGTAGATTTCCCTGGAATCTGTGCTCTTCAATATTTGAATTTTCACTCTTTAAATTAATTGTTTTGAAAACCCAAAACCTTTCGAATTGATTTACCCAAACAAAAGATCTGAAAACCATATCCAGTACATGATTTTCCCTCGTTGCACTATCCCTGTGGGATCGACCAACCCCTGGGTTGTCTATAAATTTATTTGCCCTTTGCTATAATTTGTATGCAGATTTAGCATCGATTAGGGACCAACATTCATTCCTATAATCTATCTCCTTCTTCTCAGACAAGAAATCAAATTATATCGTGAAAAACACTTTCCATTGATAACTATTACAGTTACGTCTCAAGTTCTCAACTAATTAATCCTAAGATGTGGCCAGCAAACTCAAGATTATGAATAAACACAGATTTCACAAACTACGATGGGAAGGGGAAAATAATTTAATTCTTCAAACATGCATACATTGATAGTTCGAAACCCTAGAATCTGAGAAAGGATTTAGTTACACATATTCATGAATAGAATCATCAGAGATAAATAAAAACATGAATTGCATAAAACTTGGGTGTAGATGCCGTCCCACAAAAACCTGTCTTCAAACATAAAACCTAAAAAGCTCTTGGAAATCTCTAAAATCTTCAAGTCTAAAATCTCTTCATTGCTCTACTGATTTCCACACTAATTTTCAAATTTTACATGGCCTTTTATAATAGTGATGGATGTATCAAACAGTATCTAGGATTAGATGTCTCTATCTTCAAATCAGGAACAGATTAGGAAAACCCGTCGCTGTGTCGATCGATGGAGAAATCACGTCGATCGATGGCCTTGAAGGACCCGCATCGATCGATGCACATCTTGCATCGATCAACGTGGACCTGGTCTTTGCGCCTTTCATCGATCTCGTTTCATTCTCTTCGCCGATCGCCCTTCGGATGTCTGCGTCGATCGACGTGCCCTGGGCGTCGATCGACGTGGACCTGGAACTTCGAGCAATTCCTGATTCTTCCATGTTTTCGACTAAAAACCTGCATAATTCATCAATCATGACATTACGAGCACAAAAGCCAATTCATGCACAAAAAGACACGTAAAACAATCTAAACATCACCCAATTAGTCAAAGAACCAAGAGATAAGTTGGTAAAAATGCTAACTTATCAACTCCCCCAAACTTAAACCATTGATCTTCCTCGATCAATTCGCAGACAAGAAATCCAATCAAATGCAGATACAAGCGTGCAATGCCTCACAAGCTTCTTTTGCAATCTAAGTATCACTTATTCATATAGATCATGCAATCCAAACAAATTCTCATTGTTAAATTATTGAGGAGGAACCTCACCGGGCAGTGTTTGTACTCATCGCTCAAGAAGCAAAGGGTTTGTGTTTCACTCACTTAAGGTTTTAGTTCACCTCTCCATAAGTTTGACAAATTTCTCATCTCTCCACTGCTTGTTAGTGTGGCTTTTCAGGGAATCAGAAAGTTCTTATTTTGGTTGTAATGTGGCTTACCTAGAAGGTGGGATATATTTGACTAAGTGACTCAAAATATTGTAATTAAACCCATAGACCCAAGCATATCATAACCACATAATTTTTCTCTTCCTACGCACAATCTTGTTCTTTTTTTTTGTTATAATTTTCAGGGTTCCTTAGAACTTGTTTCAAGCTTTCGTGAACTAACAAACATATGAATTAATTTCTCGTTCTTCTCTTTTTTTTTCACAAATGTTCACTTCTTTTTTTTTCTAAAATTACCCATGGAAACCCTTATTTTTGCGCATGGCCGCCTCACATCACAATCCCACAATTCACACCTTCCAATAAATCAATTTATTCATCAACCCTTCTAATCAAAGAAAATTTATTCAAGGCTCAAAGGGGCTGCAAGTGGAAATTAAAGGTTAGTGTATGGGAGATGGGCTTCGAAAGAACATGCCTAAAATCATTTTCACCCTATTACCTCAGTTAATGCAACCTCAAGAGAGAAATTTGTCAAATTCTAGGAAGTAAATCTAAAAACCTTGTCACTCATCAAACGAAAAGAAAGGCTCAAATTTTTTACAAAGGGTTAAAATTTTGTTACTCCTCAATAATTACCAAACTTTGAACAGTTATCATGCAAGGATTTATATTTCAAAGATCAACTAATCAAGCAAAACAGCTCCTATCATCGGCTACTCTATCACACAGATTTTCATTCTCAATCAGCAAATATCTCAATTATAAATCAGCAATTCTCATCCAAGGAAAGACAAGTCATAATTCTCAACACCAACATAATCAAAAGTAGTTCCGACTGCCCTATGTTCAAAAGCTCCTAAAAAAATTCTCAAGACTATCCAATTCAAAACTAGTACCACAAATAAAGAATTCAAAATACTAATTTGAGTGAAAAGCCTTGCAGAGGGCAATTTTTCACATTGAAGCAAAACAACAAGGATGGTGATGGTTCAGAAAAAACAAAAAGAAAATCAAATAAAGCAGTAAATAAATAAAAATACAAACGTTTCCCTTTTCCGATCCTCATCCCCCCAAACTTGTTTCACTCAAAGGAGTGGACAAGTTTGCAAGTTAGATGGGAAAAGAGAAACGGTACCTCATTCTTCCTCCGGAGGGTCCTCCATAACCACATCGGTGGATGGTCAGACGAGAAGTCTCCGACGGTGGTCCTGGCGCTCACGCTATCGGCAGAGGTAGACGGAGTCAGGCTGGGTGTTCAGAAGGAGGCACTGCATCTGACTGTCGAGGGTGTTGAGCCTCGTGGTCACATGCTGGCGAAACTCGGCCTGCCGGGTGTGCTTTGCCGCATGCAAAGCAGCCTGTTGCTGCATGAACTGGTAGATCGTCGCCAGATCTATCCCAGAAGAAGAAGACCCTTCCGTAAAGTGGCTGAACGAGGCTCTACCAGTCCTGCCAGGAATATCCTATGCGCCCCCATTGTGCTCCTCATCCTCGGGCTCCTCATCCTCGGCTTCCTCTGCTGAGGGTCGCTGGTCCGACTGTGTCTACGGTCTTTGAAGGAGTTTAGAGGTGCTGGGTCCTCCACGGGATCCAACCATCAGCCTCATGTGGGCAGGTGTGCTCATCAACTAGTTATCATTGAAGTGATAATTGGTGACGCGCGTGAGTGCCCTCTGCGGGAGTTGAAACTTGTCCCCGTTGGACATCCTCAAAGACCAGCCACCCTCTCGGGGTGAGAGCATCAGCATTCGAACCAGGTGCGAGGTGCTGAGTCCTCGGCTGTCCTCGAGCACCTCGATGTCGGCCAAGTCGATCCCCACATATTCCGCAATTGGGGTAATCAATCCCCCGCTCCAAATGTTGCCTTTGAGGCCTTGACTTGGTGCCTCCAATGGTCCATGATCAACGCTGCGAAGCTGAACTCCTCTCCTGTCAGCATGCAGTAGATGGCGTAGAGCTCCCCCACTCTCACTTTGGCGCTCTCATGCCGATCGGTGATAGACACTCCCATGCACCAATGAAGATAACGGAACACAGGGTTGTCAATGGAGGATGCCTTCATGTTTCTGGACTCAAACTCCCGCACATCCTCCTTTGCCTCGGCTGCAATTTGGCTCCAAAACCCGGCCATGTCAAAATTTGGTGGAAGAAAACCGATGCCAGTCTTTGGGACACCCTGAATTTCCTCAAGCGTGTCCCTCGGTAGCTCATAATGCTCGTTCAGAAGTTGGAAGGAGATGGTGGTCGGCTCGAACTCTGGTTGAACGTCGTAGACATGGAGCGATGCCAAAAACTCCAACACAAGCGATGGGTAAGTCATCCATGATTTCCATTTAGCTCTCTCTAATAGGGCCTCCACATCTCGTCTAATACCCAGCATGTTCATCATTTCTGTGCACGGGTACAGAGTCTGGCGGACTGTGAAATCTGAGCTAGAGAACTTCTTGAACCTCTTCTTGGCTGCCTTGTTGGCGAAAGTTGGGCGGAATGCCATTTTTGTCTGCAAGGGGAGAAGGAAAGATTGTCAATATGTATCCACAGTACTTCACCAAAATTTCCAACTTCAAAAAAAGAATATTTGCAATTAAACTCTAAATGTATCTACCCAAGCAAAATTGATTCAACATTCATGCAATTAATACCCAAACCTGGCCTAATAAATTCTCAATCGAAGGAATTTCACCCCAAAATATCCAGAAATAGAAAATCACACCCAAGTGGAATTACCCCCAAACAAGCTAGAATCGTATTCAACCAATCCTAGAGCTACACATTCACAAATAGCAAGTATATCGACTAGAACTACCACCCATATCGATTAATCATGAAGAGATGCAATGAAATTGACCAAAAAGCAAGAATTTGAAACTAGGGCTCCAAGGTTCAAATTAAGCAAAATCATGCTCAAATCATCCAAAACACATAAATTAATCGAAGAGGAAGGGTCTAGGACATGTACCTTTGATTGTAGCGATGAGTTACGGGAGAAATTTTTAGAATTCGGGTATTTGGAGAGGAGAGAGCGATGTGCGTATGTGTTTTGTGGTGAGAAATGATGAAAAATTGGGTTTTAAACCCGTCTGTTCGCGCCTCTGAACACCTCGCGTCGATTGACGCTGGTTCCATGTCGATTGACGAGGTCCAGAAACTTGCGTCGATCGATGTTGGTTCTGCGTAGATTGTCGTGGGCCAAAAATTCGCGTCGATCGACGTAAGTCTGGCATCGATCAATGTAGACCTAAAAAGAGCACTGACTCGAAAAGTCCTATTTACTCGACTCGACTGAATTAAAATAACCGAAGTAAGAAAAGCAGTAAACTGTTGGATTACCTCCCAACCAGTGCTTGGTTTTATGTCGCTAGCTCGACAATACCTGCACTCTTATGGGCGGTTCAAGTAGTACTTCTCCACCGCTCCAATTTGAAGTGGGGTATAGTACGGTTTGAGGTTCTTCCCATTGAATTTGAAGTTCTTTCCATCCCAATTCGACTACACCGTTCAGAAATTGACAGACAACGGTGTATGGTCCAGCCCACTTTGACTGCAGCTTTCTGGGCATGAACCAGAGGCGGGATTTGAAGGGGAGAACTTTGTCACCTGATTGAAAAACAAGTGAGCGAATCCCCTTGTCGTGGAATCTCTTCTCTCGCTTCTTGTATATGACATTGTTCTTGTAAGCTTCATCCCGAAAGTCTTCCAGCTCATTCAATGCCATGGCGCGCTCTTCTGCAGCCATCTTCCAATCCAGATTCAGCTCTTTCACTGCTCTCCAACCCTTGTGCTCCATCTCGACGGGGAGGTGACATGACTTTCCAAAAATTAGTTGATATGGAGACATTCCAATGGGCGTCTTGTAGGCGGTGCGGTATGCCCAAAGTGCATCGTCAAGTATTTATGCCCAATCTTTTTGTTGCTTCACCGTCTTCTCCAAGATTTGCTTGATTTCTCGGTTGGACAGCTCCATCAGCCCGTTCCCTTGAGGATGATATGGGGTGGTAACGCGGTGCTTGACTCCATACCTAGCAAGAAGAGAGTCAAGCCATTTGTTACAAAAGTGTGATCCCCCATCACTTACCAAGGCTCTTGGCGTTCCAAATCTTGTCATGAGCTTCTGAAAGAATTTGATGACAACTTTGGAATCATTGGTGACTGTTGGAACGGCTTCAACCTATCCCGACACGTAATCCACCACCAGTAGAATGTAAGAGAACCCTTGGGATGGTGGAAAAGGACCCATGAAGTCGATCCCCCATACGTCAAAGATTTCAACTTCAATCACCGGAGTCTAGGGCATCTCTTCCCTCCGCGAAATGTTGCCGGTCCTCTGGCAACGATCACAGCTCGTAATCCACCCACGGCAGATCTCATAGATGGAAGGCCAATAGAATCCGCTCGCCAAGATTTTGAATGTTGTCCGGTTGGCTGAATGATGACCGCCGCTAGGAGATGAATGGTAGGCTTCAAAAATTTGTTTCCACTCGGATTGAGGCACACAACGGCGGATGACACCGTCAGCGCATCTACGCCAAAGGTAGGGGTCCTCCCAATAGTAGAATCTGAGATCATGCAGAAACTTCTTCTTTGCATACGGGGAAGAGTCCGGTGGAAGAACGCCAGCCACCAGATAGTTGGCAAAATCCGCATACCATGGTGTTTTTGACTTGTATGTCTCCCTCAAATCCTTAATAGCATAGATCTGCTCATCGGGGAACGTCTCTCGGATCTTCATCTGCTGATCATCCCCTTCGACTGGTGGCTCAAGTTGTGACAAGTGGTCTGCTAACACATTCTCACTTCCTTTTCTGTCATTGATCTCCAAATCAAACTCTTGTAGCAATAGTATCCAATGGATCAATCTGGGCTTGGAATCTTTCTTTGCGAACAGGTATCTGATCGCTGCATGGTCGGTGTAGACAATCGTCTTTAAACCTATCAGATAGGACTAAAACTTGTCAAATGCATACACGACCGCAAGCATCTCCTTTTCTTTGGTGGTATAGTTGCATTGAGCAGGATTGGCGTAATGAATCACATGAAAGAGCCTTCCTTTTAGTTGCCCCAAGGCTGCCCCAATTGCATAGTCGCTGGCGTCGCACATCAGAATGAATAGCTTGCTCCAGTCCAAAGAAGTCAGCACCAGTGCGGTCACTAATGCCTTTTTCAGCTTTTCAAAGGCCTGCAGGCAGTCGTCGTCGAAGACAAATGACACATCCTTCTCCAACAAGTTGCACAAGGGCCACAATATCTTTGAGAAGTCTTTGATGAATCTTTTGTAGAATTCGGCATGATCAAGAAAATTTCTGACTGCTTTGACACTTGTCGGCGGTGGCATCTTTTCAATGGCTGTCACTTTGGCTCGGTCCACTTCAAGTCCTTCAGCTGATACTCGATGTCCCAACACGATTCCTTCTCGCACCAAGAAGTGGCATTTCTCCCAATTGAGGCATAGATTTGTCTCGGTGCATTGCTCAAGTACTGTAGCCAGATTCTGCAAATGAACATAAAATGAGTTACCAAAAACTGAGAAATCGTCCATAAATACCTCCATGATGTCTTCGATCAAGTCGTGGAAGATTTCCATCATGCATCTTTGAAAGGTCGCCGGTTCATTTCACAATCCGAACAGCATCCTTCGGTAGGCGAATACTCGGTAAGTACAGGTGAATGCGGTCTTGTGCTGATCTTCTAGCGCCACAGCTATCTGGTTATACCCTGAGTAACCATCAAGAAAACAATAGAAAGGGTAACCGGATAATCTATCAAGCATTTGATCAATGAAAGGAAGAGTAAAATGATCCTTGCATGTGGCGGTGTTCAAGGCTCGATAGTCCATACAAAATCACCATCCCGTGACCGGTCTTATCGTAACTTCCTCTCCATCGTCATTCTTTACTATCTGCATCCCCCCTTTCTTGGCTACTACTTGAGTAGGGCTTACCCATTTGCTGTCGAAAATCGGATATATCATGGCATGGTCTAGGAGTTTGAGAACCTCCTTCTTTACGGCTTCTTGAATGATAGGGTTCAGTCATCGTTGTGCTTGTCTCTTTGGTGTGGCGTCCTCTTCAAGGATGATCTTATGCATGCAAAGCGAAGGGCTGATCCCTTTGATATCCCCCAAAGTCCAACCAACGACAGACTTGTATTTCCGTAGAACTCGTAGTAATTTATCCAACTCTCTATATGTAAGATAGACAGAGACAATAATAGGGTAAGGGTCATTAGAACCCAAAAAAACGTACCTGAGGTGTGTCGGAAGAGTCTTGAGTTCCAGAGTCGGCGGATCAGAGTTGGATGGTGGCTGTCCCAGGTCGGTATCTATCGACGTGCTTTGGGCATCGATCGATGTGAGTGAATCTGCAGCAATCCCTTTTCTACGTCGCGCTGTTTCTATCGATGAGAACTCCATGTCTGACTTCCTTCGTGCATAGATCAATGTGAAATTCGTGTCGATCGATGTGGACTTCGAGGCGGCGTGGATCGACGAGATGCTGGCATCGATCGACGTGGTCCTTCTCCCAAGCTTTTCTGGTTTGTTTCGGCAGTACCGGCTTGGTAGTTGCTCTCTCTTGTTTTCCTTTTCCCGAGTTATCTCCTCGAACACATCCAACTCCATGACAAAATCCAAAATCTCCTTGTCTGCTTCTTCTAGATTTGTCAATGAGAACAGCGAGTGTTGTAGGCAGTTTTCCAGAAAATCCGGCTCACTTTTGATAGAGGCAAAGGGAGAAGACATCACAGGGTTGAAACAGTTGATCATGTGGCATTCTTTCTGGTAGCTCCCTTCGTTGTGCTTCTGCATTGCCCGGAATGTTAATATGCTGTCTCGAATGTCGATCAACGCCCCTCCGGTCTTCAAGAATGGTCTTCCCAGGATCAGGGGAATGTTCCGATCTTCCTCCATATCAAGCACCACGAAATCGGCTAGAATAATGAAATCCCCTACCTTCACTAGCACATCTTCCACGATGCCTCTCGGGTAGGACACTGAACGATCGGCCATCTGAAGTGATATAGTTGTTAGCTTGATATTCCCGATCTCCAACCGCTTGAAGATGGACAGCGGCATCAAATTGATTGATGCTCTAGAGTCACATAGGACTTTTCTGAAGGTCTCCCCTCCGATTACGTAAGAGATCGTGAAAGAGCCTGGATCCTCTCTTTTGATCGGCATCTTCTTTTGAATTATGGCGCTGCATTCTTCGAAAAGGTTGATCGTCTCATGCTCCAAGAAGGGTCTTTTCTGAGAGACCATGTCTTTCAGAAATTTGATGTATCCGGGCATCTCTTGCAGGGCTTCAACCAACAGAATGTTGATGTGCACCTTCTTCATATTTTCCTAGAAGCGTGCATACCTCTCGTTCATCTTTGTCTTGGCAAACCGCTGCGAAAATGGCAGAGGAGGTTTTTTTGGAGGTGGACTGGAAACTGGGGTCGATTGACGTGGATCAGCGTCGATCGACAGGACCTTTGGAGCTGCGTCGATCGATGTAGATCCCGCATCGATCAATGGGGCTGCATCTGTGATGGTTTCTTCAACCTGCTCGGCTTCTTCGTCATCCCGGGTATCTCTCCCCACCTACTTTGGCCCTTCATACAATTTTCCCCCTCTCAGTATTATGGCATTCACTTGGTTCCTCTGATTCTGATTCTTGGGGTTAACCTGAGTGTTGCTCGGGAGTTGTCCCGACTTGTGTTGAGCTCCGAGGGCATCGGCAATCTGGCTGTCCTGGTTTTCTATAATCTGCACATGCTTCTGCACCTGATCAACTTTAGTGTTTACGCCTGAGATTTCCTGCTCCAGTTTGGTCACCTTGTCAGTGGAACCTTGCATGAATTTATCCAAAATCTCCTTGAGATTTGGCTTCTTCTTCTCCACTACTGCTCCATCTTGCACTGCGAATCCAGGTGGTGGCTGCTCCGCAGTATGAGGGTTCGTGTAGGAAAATCCACGGTGGTTCCTCGCATGATTAAAAGTGTAGGGTTGGTTGTGCTGTTCATTGTGTTGCTGATATCCTCCGCGGTAGTTATTTTGATAACCACCCCTTTGGATAAAGATTACATCGGCACAATCCCCTTCAGGTGGAGCATGCACTAGCTCCACTGCAGCAACTATTTTCTCCTGCTTCAGTGCAGCGAAATCTTCCCTCAGCTTTTTCAGCTCGGTTGCCAAATCAGGTTGTTCGGCAACTTTCTCCACCACTTTCTTGACCGCTTTCACAGGCCGATGTCGAATTGAGGACCACCGTTGAGTGTTGTTGGCCATCTTTTGGTAGAATTCCATGGCCTTCTTTCCGCTTTTCATCTTGATGGTGTCTCCCAACGTGTTGTCCACCAACTCCACGGTCTTCTCATTGAGTCAGTCGTAGAATGCTTTAGCCTGTTCTCTTGGCAGAAAAGCCATGTCCCGGGCAAGATCTCAGTAACTCCTTGAATCGCTCACACGTCTCGTTGAAGCTCTCATCGGGTCTTTGAGCGAATCTGATAATTTCATTCCTTCTTTGTCTGATGACGTTTAGGGGGAAGAAGTTTTCCAAGAATTCATTCCTTAGCTCCGTCCATGTACTGATACTTCCCTTATCGAGTGCAGTAAACCAAGATTGTGCCTTATTCTTCAGAGAGAATGCGAACAGACGCATTCGGATGGCACTTTTACTGACCCCTCCGATCTTGACAGTGTTGCAGAGCATAAGAAACTTTTCCATATGTGCATAAGAATCCTCAGTAGCTCTTCCTCCGAATTGATTTTGCTGCACCATCTGCACCATCCAGTTTTTAGCTCAAAGTTATTGGCGTTTATGCCAAATCTGAAGTCTGTCTCCTTCAATCGAGGTTCATATCGGTTCTGCATAGCCTCCTCTTCTTCCTCATCGTCAGATTCATCCGGCTGATCTTGGTCATCATCTTCTCCATCATCAGGGTTGTCTTCGAACAGTGGACGGCGACGGGGACGTCGAGTATCCCTGTCAAGGTTCAGCTGTAGGAGTTGGGCTCTCATCTCTTGGACTTCTTGGAGAAGCACAGCTTGTTCCTCTGCAATTAGCATTGGTGGAGGTGCTTGATCAATTAGCGGTGGTACGTTCGCTGCCATTGTTTGATCGGTCGAACTTTCTTGGGCACGCTTATTCCTTCGGATCTTTCTACACGTGGCTTCAATGTCCGAGTGATAATAGAGCGGGTCCTTTCCTTTAGCTCTCGTACTCATGCACTACCTGTACAGCAAAGGAGGTAGTGAGGTAAACGGAAAATAAACCGACTCACGCTGAATTTGAAAAACTGAAATTCTAAAAAAAAAAGACGACGTCGATCGATGGAGAATTCTCGTCGATCGACGCGGACACAATTACTGCATCGATCGATGCAAAACTTACGTTGATGGACGTAAACAACGAAGACTCACGAAAATTCAAATAAAGTACGAAAATCACAACCTAAATCAGTATTTCAATCACAGAATTAGTATTAAGATTATTTCTATTCTTTCCCCGACAACGGCGCCAAAATTTGATCGCAGAATTATTTTTCTAGCGACTTAGCAAAGCTAATAATAAAGCGACAAATAAATTATCGAATCCCATGGAGAAGAAATAACAAAAAATCTTAAATACTAAGACATAGGTGCTCAAAATACTGGTTAGGGAAGAAAATAAACTTTGGGTTTTGTTTCAACTGATTTTGCAAATTAAAATTAAACAGGAAAATAAAAGACTTTTGATGAAGCGGTTATGAGAAGTACAGATTCCAGGGATATCTACCTATCATGTATGACATGTATGAATGAATTGATTAATTCCCAATTTAATTCCTCTTCGTAGTGAAACATTAAAAAAGTATTATGAACTTCTTTGTTGGACAATTGATAAAGTAGATTAGTTAATTACCTATCTCCGCTCGGTCTCAAGATGAATTAACTAAATCCAAAGATCAAAAGATTCATTCCTATAATCTATCTCCTTCTGCTCAGACAAGAAATGAAATTATGTCGTGAAAAACTCTTTTCATTGAAAACTATTACAGTTACGTCTCAAGTTCTCAACTAATTAATCCTAAGATGTGGCCAGCAAACTCAAGATTATGAATAAGCACAGATTTCACAAACTACAATGGGAAGGGGAAAATAATTCAATTAATCAAACATGCATACATTGATAGTTCTAAACCGTAGAATCTGAGAAATGATTTAGTTACACATATTCATGAATAGAATCATCAGAGATAAATAAAAACATGAATTGCATAAAACTTGGGTGTAGATGTACTCCCACAAAAACCTGTCTTCAAACATAAAACCTAAAAAGCTCTTGGAAATCTCTAAAATCTTCAACTCTAAAATCTCTCAATTGCTCTACTTATTTCCACACTAATTTTTGAATTTTACATGGACTTTTATAATAGTGATGGATGTATCAAACAGTATCTAGGATTATATATGTCTCTATCTTCAAATCAGGAACAGATTAGGAAAACCCGTCGCCGCATCGATCGATGGAGAAATCACGTCGATCGACCGCCTTGAAGGACCCGCATCGATCGATGCACATCCTGTGTCGATCGACGTGGACCTGGTCTTCGCGCCTTGCATCGGTCTCCTTTCATTCTCTTTGTCGATCGCCCTTCGGATGTCTGCATCGATCAACGTGCCCCGGGCGTCGATCGACGTGGACCTGGAACTTCGAGCAATTCCTGATTCTTTCCTATTTTCGACTAAAAAGCTGCATAAGTCACCAATCACGACATTACGAGCACAAAATCCAATTTATGCACAAAAAGACATGTAAATCAATCTAAACATCACCCAATTAGTCAAAGAACCAAGAGATAAGTTGGTAAAAATGCTAACTTATCAGTTATACAGACTCGGATTTCCAAGGGGACCAGGATGAGAAGAAATTGACCTCGGGATATGTGTTTACCTTGGGAGGTGGAGTTGTATCTTGGAGGAGCTCAAAGCAGAAATGCATTGCTGACTCCACAACGGAGGCGGAATATGTCGCCGCCTCTGAAGCCTCGAAAGAGGGGGTATGGCTCAAGAACTACCTTTTGGAGTTGGGCGTAATTCCGAGTTTGCCGAAGAGCATCACAATTAATCGTGATAAGTCTGGTGCAGTGGCGAACTCAAAGGAACCGCGGTCTCACAAGGCAAGCAAACACATGGAGAGAAAGTACCATATCATACGAGAGATCGTATCGAGGGGCGATGTGCTGATCAAGAAGATTGACACTAAGGACAACCTTGTTGATCCATTTACAAAGAGCTTGCCGCAGAAAGTTTACGAAAGACATATTCGTGAGCTGGGTCTGAGGTGGATGCCAACCACTGACAGTGGTTAACAAGATAGCAGACTAGATAGACGCACTGTATACTCTGTAATAGCTTAGTTATGCTTTGAGTATAAGTGGGAGATTGATGGGTTTTGTATACTGAAAGCATTTATTACAATGAGCATACAACAGTTTATTTCTCCTATCTCTCAAACAAACTTACATGTATGTAATAATGATATCCTCTTGTCTCACCGATAGGGACGATCATACGGCGTGTAGTAGATCATGGAAGATAATATGATCACTTAACCTAGTGAGACATAAACCTCATCACAGCCGAGACAACGTATGAGGATACGTCTGTCCGGATGGCTGCGGCATTGTCGGAATAAGTAGTCTGTCTTGGTTACTTGACATGTTCGTTTGCAAGGGTGGCGTATTAAGCGACCGCAGTGATATGTATTCGACTATCTGACATCAGCGAATACAAGATCTCGTTCTTGATTGAGTCCAAACCCTAATGAAGGTTCAGGGGTTTGCACGGATTGACTGTTACTTTGACTTGCCATGGTGGAAAGCCTAAGTAACGTGCTCGTATATCCGCATCTTGGGTAACAGCAGTTGGTGTAGTACTGCTTGAGACTGGGTTTAGGTAACCATATCCGAGTACTAGGATGGGGACATTCCCTGAGGAGCTCAATGACATTCATCGTGCCAAACTCCTGCAGGATGATTAAGTTCAGGCACGAGTCCAAAGATCTACAGATTTATCCCTACAATCGATCTCCTTCAGTTACGACAAGAAATCAGATTATATTGTGAAAATCTCTTTCCGTTGAAAACTATCACAGTTACATCTTAAGTAATCAACTAGATAATCCTAAGATGTGATCAGCAAATCAAGATTATGAATAAGCACAGATTTCACAAACTACGAAGGGAAAGGGAAAATAATTCAATTAATCAAACATGTATACATTGATAATTCGAAACCCTAGAATCTGAGGAAGAGATTAGTTACACATATTCAGAGTAATATTCATCATAGAAAGATAAAACCTGAATTGCATAAAAACTTGGGTCTGAATGTCTTCCCACAAAAATATGTCTTCAAACATAAACCTAAAAACTCTTGGAATCTCTAAAATCTGAAATCTGGAATGAGGAATGATTTGGGGTTGATTGGGGTTATGAAAAATCGAATTTACAAAGTTATATATAGAGGTGGAGGTGTATCAAATCAAATCTAGGGCTAAAGATATGAAAATTCTCGAATTCAGCCAATTTCCCGCGTCAGCAGGTCCACGTCGATCGTGGCAGTCTGGCGTCGATCGCTGCTCCTGAAACATCTTTGTCGATCGACGAGCATTGGCAGCGATCGACGCGGCCTTTGCTTCCGTCGATCTTCCTTTTCCCCTCGTCGAGCACTGTGCCTTCTTTGCCTCGTCTGTGCGGTCTCACGGTTTTGGCCATAACTTCCTCTTCCGAACTCCGATTGACCTGATTCCAGTTGCGTTGGAGAGCTAACTCAAAGCATCATCCATTGCCATGCACCAATAGCTCGAATTCCTCTTGTGGAAGAACTCTTCATTGCTACTCTTACACGTTACTGCTTTCGAAACGGTTTTCTCGTGGGTTTAGGCCTAAAAACCTGCACAGATACCAAAATACACCTAATACCACCTAATATTGACATCATGCATAAAATATATATATAAACTCAATAAAACTACATAAAATAGTATAAATATAATATAGATAAGTGAGTGAAATAATGAACTTATCAAATCCCCCAAACATGAACATTTGATTGTCCTCAATCAATAGGCAAGAAAGAAATCAAAAGATCATGTGGTTAAAGTGCAATGCCTCACAAGATTCATCACAGTCAAGAACTAAGAATCCACTACCCACAAACAATTTGAAAGAGACAGAAAATTCATCAACCGTGGAAGAACTCACAGGAAGTGTATCGCTCAACTCTCAAGTGTTTAAGGTAAAGATGAAAGCACTCAAAAACAAGTATGAAGAAATTTCTACCATAGGCTTGCAAATTTTCTAATATCTCCACTGCTAGAACGTGCACACAAGTCTGGAATCAAAAAGGACTTTCGAAAGGTTGTAACGTAGGCTTTTTCTGATTAGGTAGGGAAATATGGTCAAGTGACTAAATCAATTGAGTTCATGACTCTCAACATCTCCAACCACTATCTATAATCATCCACCTTATCTCCTCATATACATCAACAAACTCACAATATATATATATATATATATGTATATATATATATATATATATTTTTATATTTCATTTTGAATCTCTTATGCTGTTTTCGATAATTTTGTATTCTTTTCTTTTCAGAGAGCTTATGAGAATTCTAATTATTTATATGAGCTTCTTTTTCACACACCTTTTCACCACTAATTTATCATATCTTATCACCAATTCACTAATCAATCCCCATACATACCACAACTCAAGACACGAGTGAGACAATACTTTTCTTAATCTCATAGACAAGGAAAGAAAAACTGTATAGGCTCAAAATGGCTAACTAGGGAAAATTTTATTGTGAAGGGACTGTGTTTAGGATATTGGGTTAACAAAGATGGCCTAATATCATTTCCTAAACTTGTGCACACTATGCAGTCTCAACACAGAAAATAGGCAAGTTCTAGAGAAATCAAAACACACATGTGAATCTCACATCAAACGAAATAAAGGCTCAAATTCTCACACAAGGATTCAAAAATTTTCTTCCACAGTCAATTTCAAATCAGCTCAATCAGCATGCAAGTATAAGTGTCAAATCAGTCATATCATGCGGTATTCTACATTCAAAGGCATCTAACCACAATCTCAATCAATTCAATACTCAACCCTCAATCAATTCTAATCTCACAATCTCGTTCAGGTTATCTCAAAACTCAAAAATTTTCCCCACAAAATAGCATAAAATAGAAAGGTACGAAAAATTTAAAGACAGAAAGCAGAATAAATAAAAGATAGGACGTTCCATCTCTTGTCCACATCCCCCCAAACTTATTTCCAACTCAAAGAGTGGAATAAGTTTGAAAATCAGACAAAAGAGGGAACGATACCTGGTAGTTGATCTCAGACATCAACTTTTTTATCCCTCGGAGTCTTCAATCATCATCAGGGAGGTCGGGTCCAGGCAGGTCCTTTCGCGACCTCCTTTCCATCTTTGTTCTTGATAACTTGCATCCCCCATTTCTTGGTGTCTTTTTCCAGAAGGACCTTGTGTGTGCAAAATGAGGGGCTGATCCCCTTGATGTCTCTCACTGTCCCCCCAATGGCGGACTTGTACTTCCGTAGAACTCGTAGTAATTTTTCCAACTTCCCATACCTAAGGTGTGCCGGAAGCATCTTAAGTTCCAGAACCAGCGGATCAGAGTTGGATGGCAGCTTTTCCAAGTTTGCGTCGATTGACATGGATGAAACTGCAGCAATCCCTTTTCTAAATCGCGCTGCTTCTGCCGTCGAAAGCTCCGAGTCTGACTTCCTTCGTGCGTTGATCGACGTGACAATAGCGTCGATTGACGTGGATCCAAAGGCTGCATCGATCGATGCATGGTGTGCGTCGATCGACGTGGAGGTATTTCCACATTTTCTCTTCTTTTTCTGGCTGCGTCGGCTTGATAACTGCTTCCGTTTGTTCTCTTTCTCCTGTGTTATCCCCTCGAATACATCCAACTCCTTCACCAAATCCACAAGCTCATCGTCCGCCTTATCCAAATCTGAAGACAAAAACAAAGAGTGTAGTAAGCGGTTCTCCAGAAAGTCCGAATCAGTTTTAAGAGAAGGAAAGGGAGAGGAAATCACCGGATTTGAACATTTGATCATGTGGCACTCCTCCTGGTAGCTCCCTTCATTACGCTTCTGCACTGCTTTGTAGATGGGGAAGGTGACCGACTTGTCATTAACTCGGAACGTCAGTTTTCCATCTCAAATGTCAATCAATGCTCCAGCAGTCTTCAAGAAAGATCTCCCCAAGATAAGCGGGATGTTGTGGTCTTCTTCCATGTCAAGTACCACGAAGTCTGCTGGAATGATGAAGTCTTTCACCTTCACAAGTACGTCTTCCACGATGCCTCTTGGGTAGGACACCGATCTGTCAGCCATCTGCAATGATATGGTCGTTGGTTTGATGCTCCCGATCTCCAACTGCTTGAAGATTGACAGCGGCATTAAGTTTATGGATGCGCTGGAATCGCAAAGGACCTTCCCAAAGGTCTCTCCTCCAATGACACAGGGGATCGTGAAGGATCCCGGGTCTTCTCTCTTAAGCGGCATCTTCTTCTGAATAATCGCGCTACATTCCTCGAACAAGTTGACCCTCTCGTGCTCCACGAAGGGTCTTTTCTATGAGACCATATCCTTCAAAAACTTCGAATACCCCGGTATCTCTCGTAGTGCCTCAATCAGTGGAATGTTGATGTTTACTTTCTTCATGTTCTCAAGAAAGCGTGCATACTTCTCGTTCATCTTTGATTTGGCAAACCGCTGCGGATATGGCAAGGGATGCTTATACATTGGTAGAGCAGGGGCGTTCGTCGATCGACGAGAGTCAGCCTCGGTCGATGGAAATTTTGGATCTTCGTCGATCGACGGGGAAGCGTCGTCGATCGACGGAGATTCGCCTGTGACGACTTCTTCTTCTTTCTCGGCTTCTCCTTCATCTCGGGTGTCTGTCCCTGCTTGCTTTGGCCCTTCATAGGATTTTCCCCCTCTCAGTGTGATGGCATTCACTTGGTTCCTCTGATTCTGGTACTTGGGGTTCATCTCAGTGTTGCTCGGAAGTTGCCCCGGCTTGTGCTGGGCTCCGAGGGCATCGGCGATCTGGCTGACCTGGGTTTCTATGATTTGTACATGCTTCTGCACCTGGTCCCCTTTAGTATTCACGCCTGCAATTTCTTGCTTCAACTTGGCTACAGTATCAGTAGAGCTTTCCATGAACTTGGCCAAAATCTCCTCGAGATTTGGCTTCTTCTTCTCCACTATTGCTCCTTCTTGTATGGCAAATCCTGGTGGGGGTTGCTCTGCAGCTTGAGGGTTTGCGTAGGAGAATCCAGGGTGATTCCTTGCGTGATTGTAGGTAAAGGGCTGGTTATTCTGCTGATTGTGTTGCTGGTATCCTCCTCGGTAGTTGTTTTGATAACCACCCATTTGCATGAAATTTACAGCGGCACAATCCCCCTCAGACGGAGCTTGCACTGGCTCTACTACAGCAACTATTTTCTCCTGCTTCAGTGCAGCAAAGTCTTCCCTTAGCTTTTTCAGCTCGGTTGCCAAATTAGGTTGTTCGGCAACTTTCTCTTTCTCCTTCTCGACCGCCATCACAGGCCGTGTTCGGCTTGAGGACCACCGTTGAGTGTTGTTAGCCATCTTTTGGAAGAATTCCATGGCCTTCTTTCCGCTTTTCGTCATGATGGTGTCTCCCAGTGTGGTATCCACCAACTTGACGGTCTTCTCATTGAGTCCCTTGTAGAATGCTTCTGCCTGTTCTCCTGGCGGAAAGCCATGTCCCGGGCAAGATCTCAATAGCTCTTTGAATCGCTCCCATATCTCACTGAAGCTCTCATCAGGTCTTTGAGCGAATCTGATGATTTCCTTCCTTTTCTGCCTGATGACATTCGGGGGGGAGAAGTTTTCCAGGAACTCATTCCTCAATTCAGTCCATGTGCTAATACTTTCCTTGTCCAGTGCAGTGAACCATGATTGTGCCTTATCCCTCAGAGAGAATGCGAACAGATGCATTCGGGTGGCACTCTTGCTGACTCCTCCAATTTTGACAGTGTTGCAGAGCATAATGAACTTATCCAAATGCGCATAGGGGTCCTCAGTAGGTCTTCCTCAGAATTGATTTTGTTGCACCATCTGTACCAATCCGGTCTTCAGTTCAAAATTGTTGGCATTGATGCCAATCTTGAAATCTGTCTCCCTGAATCGAGGTTTATACCGGTTCTGCATGGCCTCCTCTTCTTCCTCATCATCAGACTCCCCTGGCGGATCCTGGTTGTCATCCTCTCCATTGTCGGGATTGTCATCAAACAGTGGGTTATGGCGAAGATCCCTTCCATTCGGATTGTTCCTCTCGAGGTCTCTTTCCAGATTGTATTGTTGGATTTGCGCCCTCACAGCTTGGACTTCTTGGAGAAGCACAGCCTGCTCCTCTGCAGTTAGCACTGGTGGATGCAGTGGTACGTTATCTTCCATCGTGTGATTATTTGAGCTTTCCTGAGCACGCTTATTCCTTCGGATTTTTCTGCAAGTGGCTTCAATGTTCAGATAGTAATAAAGCGGGTCTTTTCCTCTAGCTCTTGTACTCATGCACTACCTGTACAGCAAAGGAGGTAGTGAGGTAAAACTGAAAATAAAACGAAACGAACTGAAATAAACAACTAAAATTCTGAAAAAGGAATACGGCATCGATCGACGAGATGTGGAGTCGATCGACGAAAGGAAAACAACTTCGTCGATCGACGAGAATTAGCGTCGATCGACGTGGAAGAAACTATTCCGTCAATCAATGTGGGTGTCACGTCGATCGACGTGAATGACGAAAATACGGAAATTCAGAGAAAAGTACAAAAATTACAGCCTAAATCAGTATTTCAATCACAGATTTAATAGTAAGATTAATTCTTTTCACCTCCCCGGAAACGGCACCAATTTGATCACTGTCATTTCTACAGATTAATTATAGAAATAGTGGCAAATAAATTTGTAAACCCTAAAGTTATCGATCCAGGGGAATGAAGCAACGAAAAACCTTAAGTACTAAATCATAAGTTCTCAAAATACTGGTCAGGAAAATCAATTAAAAAGTTTTGGTTGTTTTGAAAATCGCAATACTTGCTAATGAAAATTAAACAGGAAATTAAAAAGCTTTTGGATTCAGATAAGAGAAGCACAGATTCCAGGGATATCTACCTATCAAGTATGACATGGATGAATGAATTGATTAATTCCCAATTTTAATTCCTCTTCGTAGTGAAACATCAGAAAGGTATTACGAACTTCTTTGTTTGACAATTCCTAAAGTAGATTAATTAATTACCTATCTCCGCTCGGTCTCAAGATAAATTAACTAACTCCAAAGATCTACAGATTTATCCCTACAATCGATCTCCTTCAGTTACGACAAGAAATTAGATTATATTGTGAAAATCTCTTTCCGTTGAAAACTATCACAGTTACGTCTCAAGTAATCAACTATATAATCCTAAAATGTGATCAGCAAATCAAGATTATGAATAAGCACAGATTTCACAAACTACGAAGGGAAAGGGAAAATAATTCAATTAATCAAACATGTATACATTGATAATTCGAAACCCTAGAATCTGAGGAAGAGATTAGTTACACATATTCAGAGTAATATTCATCATAGAAAGATAAAACCTGAATTGCATAAAAACTTGGGTCTGAATGTCTTCCCACAAAAATATGTCTTCAAACATAAACCTAAAAACTCTTGGAATCTCTAAAATCTGAAATCTGGAATGAGGAATGATTCGGGGTTGATTGGGGTTCTGAAAAATCGAATTTACAAAGTTATACATAGAGGTGGAGGTGTATCAAATCAAATCTAGGACTAAAGATATGAAAAATCTCGAATTCAGCCAATTTCCCGCGCCAGCAGATCCACGTCGATCGTGGCAGTCTGGCGTCGATCGTTGCTCCTAAAACATCTTCGTCGATCGATGAGCATTGGCAGCGATCGACGTGGCCTTTGCTTCCGTCGATCTTCCTTTTCCCCTCGTCGAGCACTGTGCCTTCTTTGCCTCGTCTGCGCGGTCTCACAGTTTTGGCCATAACTTCCTCTTCCGAACTCCGATTGACCCGATTCCAGTTGCATTGGAGAGCTAACTCAAAGCATCATCCATTGGCATGCACCAATAGCTCGAATTCCTCTTGTGGAAGAACTCTTCATTGCTACTCTTACATGTTACTGCTTTCGGAACGGTTTTCTCGTGGGTTTAGGCCTAAAACCTGCACAGATACCAAAATACACCTAATACCACCTAATATTGACATCATGCGTAAAATATATATATAAACTCAATAAAACTACATAAAATAGTATAAATATAATATAGATAAGTGAGTGAAATAATGAACTTATCACAGCCCATTAGGGTTAAAACCCTAGGTCTATAAATAGACATCTCTCTCTCAGAAACCCTAGCCACTTTGAACACAATTCAAATCAGTGAAACCCTAGAGAGAGAGGAAAGTGGGCAATGGCTTCTGTGCAAGAGGGAGGAGAATTTTGATTCTGGCCTTGCACAACTACAGATCTGTGGAATCCTCACCAGTAGCAGATCTTAACAGCATTCGGATACAGCCCTGATGATTTGATTTGGAGAACAAAATTCTTTCTTTTCTATTTTGCTTATTTTTCGATTAAGTCTAGAAATTAGATTTCTAATTTCTGTTACCGCAGATTTAATCGAATCGCGTGGTTGAATTAAAGTTGGATATTCAAACGCGAAAGATCGGATCAGACTCTACGGAATAATGGTAATTCCTCTTATCCTCACATTAAATTCATAGAAGCATGCTAGGGTTTTGTGAATTGGTATTGTGAACAATAAACCATAAATCGATCCGTCTTATTTGGATTTTGTGATTTGGTTCACGGATAAATCCTTACACGCTCCGCTATCCCCATCCCTCACCGCCGCTTGCCATGCCCGTACCTCGCCTCCACGGTCACACCTGAGTGCGGGCTGCTGCCTGTTGCGTGCAGCTGTGCGGAACCTAGGGTTCTGCCGCGCGCCGCCGTGCTGGCTGCAGCCTACCTCGGCCGTCCACTACGTGCGCCACCGGTGTGCCCTCGCGGCTTCACGACCGCCGTGCACGTCCCTCGTGCTAGCGCCGTTGTGTCCCGCTGAGATGCATCATGCGATCCTTCATTCTTCGTGTTCTTCCCTCGTTCTTCATGTTCTTCATTCTCCATTTTACATATTTAATTTAAAATTGATAAAATTACATGGAATAACATCCTAATACAATTTGGAATTTGAATCTAACCACGTATTTATCTCGTGGGTGAAAAACTAATCCTTATAAAAGGGCTTTTTACCCCGAGAACTATGAGGAACAAAAACACAATCATACAATCCAAAAACCCATTATGCATTCATTCAATAATAATTATCATGCAAATCATAGGCAATATTATTTTTCCTGACAGAGCCAATTAATCAACTTGGCTCTGATACCAATTGAAGGGATTTGTGAACTGAATCATTAATCCGTTTGCCAAGATCGATAATTGGAATATCAAAAATAAATTGTTATGCCTATGATTAATCCTAGCATGCTCCTATTGATTATGCATAAGGGGGTATATGTGGAATACCTGAATTGTAGAAACCTGAAGAACGAATGCGTAGAGATTTGATCCTCGATCTTTTCCCACGCACAAAGATTTATTCCTAACAGATTAAGGTATTAAATCTATGAAAATTAATATATAAATTTTGAAAACAAAGAGGGAGAGAAGAAAGAACACGATCCTTCTGACCTGTATCCCAACTCTAATCTGAATATCTGGTGAAGATTCCCTTCGGATTCCTTGCCCGGTTGAGAAGCAGAATTTCCTCCTTGTTCTCAGATCTAGTCGATCACCATAGCTCCCAATATACTGGTTTGCTGTATTGCAACATATATCTTATGATGTGGTGTGTGTTGTGATCTGAGAACTGAGGCCTATTTATAGGAAAATACTGGATTTCTATTGGGCCTTAGTTTTCATGGGCCAGCCCAGGGACCAGAATGCAAATAGCAAATAAGGCCTATCAATTAATTAATTCTCATATTCAACCCAGAATATAATTATTTAATTAATATTGATTCATTCCATCAAAGAATCAATACAGTCCTACCTATTTGCGACCATGTTTTGAGGTACGGGTTGCATGGGCTCGGTATATCCCCACATTTAAGTTTATAGACATTCGTTAATTAATTTAAGCTCTGACAAGCCATTTAATTAATTAACATCTCATATTCCTGAGTCAATCCATTCAAGCCTTTTCACTTATGCTGGAACTTAATCAGCCTGCACGACTTTAGCATAACGAACCTTTTGAGCTGCTCAGGGAATGTCACCATCCTATACTGGATGTGGTTACCAAGTTCCAGTACCAGACAGTCATACACAAACTGTTATCACTCAAGATACAGATATACAAGCTCAACTAGAGCCTTTCACTGTAACTCAAAGTGACACACAATCTGCGTATACTTTTGTACCCTTCATTTAGGCATAGGATCTAATCAAGCCATAGAGATCTAGATTCTTTTAATATCAGATAAAAGAATCGATCTCGACTTCGGTCCTTATCAATATATGCCCAACACCAGCAAACCAAGCCATCCAGGATAAGATGCTTATTAGTGCGTATGATGCAGCCTACACAGACAGTTTATCTGGGAACTGTCTCAGCTGTGATAACTGTTTATATCTCGCTAGGTCAAACAATCCATACGATCTTCCTTGATATACTACAAACTATATGATCTCCCTATCGACGAGATAAGATGATAATAGCATTTGCGACACATGTTTGTTAATTCAGACAGGAGATGAACATACAACATTTATGATTCCCAGTATATTAACCAATCGACCTTGTTCATAATATACCAATCATAATTCTTTCAGTATATAAATTCATAAAAAACATCTCTCAAAATCAAAACATTGTTTTCAAAGCATAAAGTAAAATCTCCAATGGCTACTTCTGAGACTCGCTCTCCGCTGCCTATTGAGATGGTAATCTCGTCATGCATCAGCTGCCTTGTCGGCCTGAACCCTGCAAAGTATAACAAACATGATCAGTAGCTCCAGTATCCACTACCCAAGAATAGGTAGAAACTGATGCTAAACATGTTTCCGTTATAAATGCACATGACGTACCTTGTCAACCCGTGCTAAGCACTAGAAAATATACTTCACTTCTCTTGTGTTTTCATGGCCTGGTGATGACTTCTGCCACAAATACATCATCTAATCTCTTTAGAATTTCTTTTCCTTCAGCAACTGCCTTGTCAAGAGCTGACAAAGTTGGAGCAAACTCAAATGCCATCATGTCAGATTCCTATCGCAACAAAGGCCTTGAGTAACTCATGAAGAGGAGACTCATGCTTGGCACCAAGATTTTTGATGAAATCATCATAAGAATCAGATAGAGAGTGCAGGACAATGTTTATTTATGCCCGCTTCTTAATCCGTCCACCTCTCTTTCTGTACTTTCTCATGATTTTCATCATACTGATGAAGTGCATAGCCAACGAACTCCCCTCAGTCATTTTCTTGCAAACCAAGTCCTTCACAATATCATAACTGATAGTTTGTCTCACCTTCCATATACTTTCATAAGGTTCCTCCATATCTCAACGACAGTTCGATATTTTTTGTACTTGATCCTCAATTCTCTAGACAGATTGTTCATGATGAAAAAGTAGGCAAAATCATCAGAAGCTTTCCATCTGTCATAAAACTCTCGCTCATAACCAGAACATTTCCAATATTGAGGAGACAATGGGTCCATGTAAAGTACATAGGCATGTTTTGCAGTACATAATATTTCCATGAAGCAAACTTCCATTCAGGAAAATTCGAACTAGTTAAAGGGTTCGATGTTAAGAGGTTAAGAATATGAGCAGTAGACATGTCTGAAAACAATAAATTAAAGAAAAAATTAAAACAAAGTCGCAAAAAATTGAAACAATTAAATATTGAAACCTTATGATAAAACAATATTAATGTTTCCTCCAATTTGCCTAAGTATTACCTTTACAAGCCACACATGTGGACGTTTACAACAAAACACTTAACCAGACTGCATCTTTGTTACACAGATATCTATTATTTAGATATATTGTCAATAGATGTATTGTCAATAAGGAATTCTAATAAAATTATCCTACTTCATTTCATGCATTGAATGGGAATTTTCTTTTGATAGAGTACGCCCGGGGCTGTCGCTGTCCCGAATAGAACCAGCAATAAAAGAGAAGTCTATAGCTATTTGTATACGTGTTTAATAAATGAAACCCTTCTTATATTATACAATATTATACAATACACTTCAAATCGTATTCTACTCAAAAATCAGTAAAGTTCCAATCCTTTAATTCCAATCCATGTCAGGGTTCATTCCTACTGAGCAAGGACATCACAAATGAGTTATACTCTGTACAATATCTAAGCTAGCTTACCACCAAAGCCAACCCTCCCATATAAGGATCTATCATAATACACCTGATCTCTTATAATAAGTTTGTCTCATTTAATTCAATTCCTAGAGAACTTATGAAAACTCAACACGCAAGCTACACTTGTAGACGTTTACGTATGAGCTCACACTTTTCACATGAACTAAATGTTAGTTTTAAGAAATCTTATCTATTAGAACTTATTAAATAAGCTACACATGTAGACGTTTACCTAAAAAATTACCCACTTCCAATAAAGGATTGCTTTGTGGAGGTCTTATTAAATAATAAGCTTAGTAATTTTAAATTCATAAGGTTCAATTGCACGGATTATTTTATGTAGCCATAATTATAACATTGTTAAAATTCTATCATGCCATGCATGACCCCGAATTCATAGTTATAATTAGTTACATAAAATAAATCACACAAGCATGCTTTTAAAGCTTTAAATAAAAGCATTAAACGTGCTCCTATTATCTACAACATAGCGTATGTTGCACAATTAATACAAACATATATATCATGCGAAGACAAATAATAAAGCAAATAAAAAATATCCTCGTGGCCTCATGATACGTGTTGGTCCTAGATCAGAGTACGTATGATGTGCAGCGGAAGTATAAAGACAATTATTCGCACTCTTAATACGCAGGCAGCTCAGTTTCAACTTAACTCAGTTTTTTAAGTTACAGTTTTAGAAACGACAGTTTGGATTTGGCCAGCAGGTTAGGTTAGCGATTAACAGTTATGAATAGTCAACAGTTATACACTTCAACACTTTTCAGACAAGTGTTGAAGGTTTCAAAGCATAATTGTAAACTGTATGATGCGTAAGTAAGTAAACTGTAAATGACGCAGGATATTTATAGTGGTTCGGAGCCTTAAGTCCTACGTCCACTCTTCGGAAATTGATCTGGTAATTCACTAAGTAATGAAGATACAATCCTCACGATCTATAGCCAAATGTTGTAGAAAACACCGTCCACAACAGAATGGATCACTCGCTCAGGTTGTTGTTCTTCACTCCTTCTTCAGTTCCTCGAAGCCTGGTACCACCTCGAAGTCTCCTCAGAACTGGTAGTCATCGAAAATGGAATGAAGACAAACCCCCTTCTCCTTCTCCGGAGGGTGGATGGTTCAGTTCTTCCCAGAACATATGTTGGTTGGCAGTTGCTCGTGATAACCTTATTTTCCTTACAAAACAAGGTTGTTGTGTTCTCACTTGAAAAATAAGAGCATCTAGAGAGTAGAATAAGTCATAGGACATAATTCTCGTGTACACAAGGTTACACGGAGAATATCGGATGATTTCTTAAGCAATAATGCCTCGTGTTCAATAAATGAACCACAGATATAATGTCGTTCGGTTGAGAGCTTTCAATGTGTTAGAGTTTTAAATTCAACAGAGTGACCGCTTAGTTTTCAGATGTTCGATTGTTATTGTTGTCTCTGGTCTTCTTGCTATTTATAGTTGGAGATTTGAAAATAGCCGGTAGAGACATTTCAAAGGATGTCCAATAAGAGTCCATCCTTCTCTGTAAAGTAGACCTGATCCTCTGCCTTTTCTAAACCACGGCGATGCTTTTTACAGGGCAGTTTGTACTTGATATGTCAGACGCCGAACAACGTTGTACGCCAGTCATAACTGAGTGTTTCTCCGTCTCTCGTCACTGGCTTCTTTAATGTTCTTTTATGACTGTTCAGCATCTTGCTGTTCACGTATTCCTTTGACGTGAAACTGTCTTGACCTGAAACTGTGAGCGCCTCTCGACTGTTTCCTTATGAAAATTGTGATCACAGTTTTCTTTGATATGCAATCCTTGACAGTTGAAATATTGTCTGCACAGTTTTCTGCGTCCGTTACTCTGCTCAGTTTTTCTCGTCCTTTATCCTTGAGAGTTTTCTCGTCTAGATGGTTTCTTTTTCAAAGACTGTTCCATAGTTTTTGACAGTTCTCTTCTCCTAGACTATTACAACTCGATTATCCTATACAAGGATTACATGAGGTAATAACTCTAGGGCCTATACTATGGTACTCAGTTTTAACATGTCAAAACATCAATTTCAAGGTGGGATTTCTACATCAACAACTAACAATACGTAATTAAGAAATAATTATTTCTATTATAATATGGAATAATTTCACAGATCTTCCACTGTGCTTGCACTACTTGGACTGTGATCTGACTTTATTTTCTAAAAACTAGGCCTCCAAGATTTGATCCATCAAAAAATCGAACAACTGGGCCATTTAACCAAATCGCGGGCCGGTGCACACATTCCAAGCCCGATAGCCTGTGAGAACTTGGCCCGATGGGCCACCACTGGCAAACCACCGCCGCCGGCAACCCGCCACTGTCGTGGGCCTTCCGAAATCATGCAGCAGCCATGCACGCACATCGCATAATTGCAGCCTGCGATCTCCGCCACCCCGGCCATTGCCCATCTTGCCTAACGCCGCCCCGGTCTACGCCACTGTTGCGCTTCACGCCGACCTCCTTCTCCACCGTCGGCTGCCTGCAGCTTGCCAGAGAAATGCGCAGTGAGCGTGGTTCGAGATTCGCGCGTGCAGCACGCAAACCCTAGGGTTTACGGCAATGCCGAGCATGAATGCCTCTCCACTTGCCGCCCCCAGCCAACGTCCTCCTCGCCCCGAGCCACTGCACCTCACCACTGCCCTACCGATGCCATCCGAGGAGTACAAGTCCACCGCCGGCGAGCACGTGCACGCGGAACCTAGGGTTCCGCCATGTCGCATAGAGCACCTCGCGCCCAGCCCACCTTCCTGGCCGAGCCTCCGCCTCCCCCGCGTAGCCATCCCGGAGCTACCGCACCTAACTGGCCGGCCTGTGGTCGCCCGACTGTTGCCTGTCGTGCGCACGCCGCACTGGAAACCCTAGGGTTTCGCAGCGGCGCCACCGTCGTGGCCTTTCGCGCACTGTCGCCGCCGTGCCCCTGCTGCACGCGACTGCCATGAATGGCTTGCTACCGCGCCGGCACTGTCGTGCGGCGCTTCGTTCTTTGTGTTCTTCGTGTTCTTCATTTTATTTTACAAATTTGAATTGAAAATTGAAAATTACAGGGAAATAACATCCTGATACAATTTGGAATTTAAATCTAACCACGGATTTATCTCGTGGGTGAAAAACGAATCCTTATAAAAGGGCGGATTAACCCGAGAACCACGAAGAACAAATGTACAATCATACAATCCAAAAAACCATTCATGCATTCATTCAATAATAATTATCATGCAAATCATAGGCAATATTATTTTTCCTGATAGAGCCAATTAATTAACCTGGATCTGATACCAATTGAAGGGATTTGTGAACTGAATCACTTAATCCGTTAGCCGAGATCGTTAACTGGAATATCAAAAATAAATTTTTATGCTTATGATTAATCCTAGCATGCTCCTATTGATTATGCATAAAGGGGGTTTTGCGGAATACCTGGATTATAGAAACCTGAAGAACTAGTGCGCAGAGATTTGATCCTCGATCCTTTTCCCGCGTACCAAGATTTATTCCTAACAGATTAAGGAATTAAACCTTTGAAATTAATAATAATTTTTTCAAACAAAGAGGGAGAGAAGAAAGAACACGATCCTCCTGATCTGATCTTCTGATCTGTATCCCAACTCTAATCCGAATATCTGGTGAAGATTCCCTTTGGTATCTTTGCCCGGTTGAGAAGCAGAATTTCCTCCTCGTTCTAAGATCCTAGTCGATACCACAGCTCCCAAAATACTTGTTTGCTGTGTTGCAACATATGATCTTGTGGTGTATATTGTATTTTGATCTGAGAACCTGAGGCCTATTTATAGGAAATTCTGGACTTCTATTAGGCCTGAGTTTTTATGGGCCAGACCAGGCACCATAATGCAAATAGCAAATAAGGTCTATCAATTAATTAATTCCCATATTCAACCCAGAACATAAGTAATAAATTAATATTGATTCATTCCACCAGAGAATCAATATTGTCCTACATATTTGCTACCACGTTTTGTGGTACGGGTTGTATGGGTTCGGTATATCCCCACATTTAAGGTTACAGACATTCGTTAATTAATTTAAGCTCTGACAAGCCATTTAATTAATTAACATCTTATATTCCTGAGTCAATCCACTCAAACCTTTTCACTTATGCTTGAACTTAATCAGCCTGCAGGAGTTTAGCATAACGAACCTTTTAAGCTGCTCAGGGAATGTCACCATCCTATATTGTATGTGGTTACCTAGTTCCAGTACCAGACAGTCATACACAAACTGCTATCACCCAAGATATAGATATACAAGCTCAACTAGAGCCTTTCACTACAACTCAAAGTGATACACAATATGCGTATACTTCTGTACCTTCATCTAGGTTTGGGATCTCATCAATCCATAGAGATCTAGATTCTTTTAATATAAGATAAAAGAATCGATCTCAACTTAGGTCCTTATCAATGCCTGCCCCACACCGGCATACCAAGCCATCCAAGATAAGATGCTTATTACTGTGTATGCTGCAGCCTACACCGACAGTTTATCCTGAAACTGTCTCAGCTGTGATAGTCATTTATATCTGGCTAGGTTAAACGATCCATACGATCTTCCGTGATCTACTACACACCGTATGATCTCCTTATCGATGTGATAAGAGGATAATAGCGTTTGCGACACTTGTTTGTTGATTCAGACAAGAGATGAACATACAACATTTATGATTCCCCGTGTATTAACCAATCGACCTTGTACATAATATTCCAATCATAATGCTTTTTGTATATTAATCCTTCAAGGACGAGGCGAGTGTGCTTGTGGACCGATGGACGAGGCATTCACTAACAAGCTATAGATCGTATGAGCACCTGTAATAGTTTTAAGCTTAGTCGATTACCAGACCCAGTGTCTGAAGAGTGGGCGTACGACGGTTTAGTTCGGTTGTGTTATCTATTGCTTTAAATTTTTCGTTTGTTAGCGTACTCATATCTTTTAAACTCAACACTCAAATGTTGTAGTATATACCGAATACTGACACTAAGTGATGTTGAAGCTAAATACCTAAACTAGATTTGATAAACCAAGTTGACACATCTCCATCGGCTTGGATAACTGCAAGCTTATCGAACTAACATCTAAATTTTCCGTTGTGCATATATTCTATACTCTGATAATCCGGGACCAACAACTTCGTTATATGTTTTAGACAATATGGCTCTATTTGCAGAGGCATCCAACACCAACCTTGAATTCAGATTCAACCCATTGTAGAAGGTTTCCAATTGAATGCAATGAGGTATTCCATGGTGTAAGCACTTCCTCAACAATTCCTTGTACCTCTCCCAAGCTTCACTAATTGATTCCTCCTCTTGTTTTAAGGCCATAATGTCATTTTCTGTACTCGGTGTTTCTGGTAGGAGGAAAGTATTTCAGTAGAACTTTTTCAGCCATATCATTCCAAGATGTGATTGTTTCAGGTTGAAGATTGTTCAACTAAGACTTTGCACTATCACTCACAAAGAAAGGGAACTATCTTAATCTAAGTGCTTTTTCAGGTACACCAAGCAACTTAAAATTATTACTCACATCTTGAAACGATTTGAGGCGAAGATGAGGATTTTCTGTTGTCAATTAACTGAATTGTCCTATAGTTTGAATCATTTGAAACATCAATTGTTTCAATTCAAAGTAGACTGCCTCAATTTCTAGTTGTACAAGTCCAGACTTCAGATCATTGATCCTGGGATCAGCATAAGTCCGAATACTCATATTCTTATCGTCGGCCATGGTTAATGAATTCCTCAAATTCTATCCTCTGGCAACTTGGTTAGCCATTTAAGTTCTCTTTTTCCTTTATCTTCTTCTATTCCTTCTTAAGGTTCTTTCAATTTCTGGATCAAACAACTGTAATTCAGGTGGTTGCCTTTTGTTCATGCACAATATGCACCTAAAAATCAGCAACAGGCTATAATATTAATGACTTTCTTTGTTTTTTTTTAAATACTATAATTAATTATAATTTCAATTAAAAAGTAATAAGATTCTATTGCACTCCTCAGAAATGGCGCCAAGAACTTGGTGTGTGTAATCACAACTAAGTGGAAGTATACACTAAGTATTCCTGAGTCGAATCTTACAGTAAGTGCTTTATGTGTAGAATCGTGCACACATTAACATGCAATAGGGTTTCAAAACGTTGGTGGTTAAATTTTTCTTAATACAAAAATGATAAACTAACATAAATCAACATCATAATTATTTAGATAACAAAAGATAGAGAATGAAAGCAGTAAGATTTTAATGGTAAAGACAACTTCGGTTGAAGACTCTCCATGCTATTTAAGATGTTATAGCATTGACCTGATGCTTGCTAGTGTTGAACCACAAATTTATTCTAACGGTTTCTGAGTGTGCGATTTCTCCTTTCAGACACCCCATTTTGTTGGGGAGTTTTAAGAGCTTTGAATTCATGAATTATTCTTCCATGATCAGTAATGATTCTTATAACATTAACATGATAAAGTTTTCTACGTCTCCTATATAACTTTCTGAAAAGTTTGAAGGTGTCAGACTTCTCCCTCAAGAATTCTATCCAAGTGCATCTAGAGTAATCATCTATAGAAACCAACACATACCTTTTTTCCTCCAACACTTTCTACTTCTATAGCATCCACTAAGACCATATGAAGTTATTCAAAGCAAGTATTAGTGTTATTTATACTTAATATAGGAGGAGATGTATGAGTTTTCTTACCTCGAAAGCGTAAATCACAAATCTAGTCCATGTTGAACTTTAGTTGTGGAACTCCTTTCACAACATCATACTTGAGAAGCTATTGAATGCTTCGAACATTTGCATGTCCCATCTTCTGGCGTCATATCTCAGTTTCATCAAGTTTTGTTAGAAAACACTTTCCATCTTGATAACAATTATAAAATTGACACATTTGTTATTATCATTATACACCTCACATGTGTCTTTGTCAAACTTGATTGTCAGTCCATCATGACATAAATGACTTATGCCAATTAATTTAGTTCTTAGACCTTCAACTTACAACACGTGTCTAAGTTTACGAAAATCTGGAACATTCAACATTCATTTACCAGTGATCCTCCCTTTAACACCACCACCATAAGTAATAGTTCCTCCACTTACTTCTTTAGGAATGATTTATCTGATATCTTGTGCCTGGAGCATCCACTATCAAAATACCACGTGCCTGCAATGTTAGTCTTCACAAAAGTATAAAAAACTAGACATGTTACATCCTCTTTATCACATATTTGATTAATTTTCCTTTACTCTTTAGCAATTCTAATTCTCTTGAAAGGTTTGATTTGTCCAATTCTATTGCAGTAATGACACACAAACACCTTATATCTATCGTTGACACGTTGCTTGGTGATGTTAGATTCTGCTCTAGAAAATTGTATAATGTTCTTCTCAATCTTCACATATCAAGATAAACAAAATTTAGCTTTTCATAACCTAATCCACTACCATCAAAAGGATTAAAAGACAATATTTCATCAAGTTTTCTTTTACCCGTGTTGATTTTATCAAACATAGGGTCGACTTTTCATATCTTACTCTTTAACATAGTTATTTCTTGGTCCTTACGAGTCAATAGTGTCTCAAGTTGAGAGATTTGTCATCTTATATATTCTCTTCTTTCAGTTTTATAATTTCATTATTATGTTCTTCACACTGTTTATCCACTATACTGAAGTAGTGATTCATCTGCTCCATCTATTTAGTTGTGGTGTGGTAAGTCGGACATTCCTGATTCCTAACATATGAAAAACATTCAACAACATAATGTTTAATACCAATATCATGTACCAGTTTGTAGAATTCTCAATTTGTAAGGCGTTCACAGTGTCACTTCCTTCTTCTTCTATATTTTGAACTTATTGAATATCTGCATTAGTTTCCATATGTTCTTTTGATTTAACATACTCTTCAATCGTCACATGGAACATTGCATGATCCAACTTATCAACTTCATCCTCTAATTCTGACTCTTCACTAAGAGTTGTGTTAAAATTGAGCTTCCTCTGTCTAAGTACTGTTGGACACTCATTAGCATTATGTCCAATGTCTGAACAACCAGGGCACTTGACAGTGTCGATGTTAGAATTTTCTATGAAGGAATTTTTACCTTTCATTGATGAATCTTCACTCTTCACCTGTGTAACTTGAAGAGCTGTTTGAGAAGTTTGAGGGTGTGGACGATGGGGAACTCCTTCTATCTTTTTTGGTGGACTAACAATCCTCTTGAACTTTTTGGTTAGTAAAACAAGATTCGGCGTATCTTCAACATGTAGATCTCCATCTGATTCTTCTTACAGAATGGTTGCCTTTGGTGTACTTGGTGATGCGTCATATCTAGATTGTCCAACGTATGTAGCTATGTTTTTTGCCTTGTATTCTTGATTCTGCTCCATCAAGTTCATCTCATAAGTTGTTAGAATACTTACTAGTTTAGCAATCTACAAGGTTGCAATATCTCTTTCTTCTTCAATCACGGAATACTTTTCTGGAATTGACCCTAACATCTTACTAACTTGTCTCTCATTGCTAATAAATTCACCTTGACTCTGAGCTTCATTTGTCATGGATGTCATCTTCTCATAGTAAGAGGAATTAGTTTTCCTCCATCATACCAATATTCTCAAATTTTGTGGTGAGCAATCTTATTTTAGTCTTTATTTCACTAGTAATTCATTCACATTTTCTTTGGAGTATCAACCTGACTTCTCAAGCTTCCGAACAACTGAATATTGATTATGATTGGTATATTATGTACATGGTTTATGGTTAATATACTGTGAATCATTATTGTTGTAGTATCATCTCCTACCTGAATTAACAAACATGTGTCGCAAGTGACTCTATTCTCTTATCTCGTCGATAGGGAGATCATACGGTGTGTTGTAGATCACGGAAGATCGTATGGATTGCTTGACATAACGAGATATAAAGGTTATCACAGCTAAGACAGTGCTAGAATAGATTATCGGTTTAGGCTGCAACACATTCAGTAATTAGTGGCTTATCATGGTCACTAGATGTGCTGGTACGTTTGGTATGTATTGATAGGATCTAACTGAGATCGATTCTTTTATCTGAAATAGAAAGAAACTTGATCTCGATGGATTAATGAAATCTAAACCCTAATGAAGGTTCAAGAGGTATACACAAGTTTGTGTATCAGTTTAAGATACTATGGTGGAGAGTCTTACATGTAATTGTATATCTGTATCTTGGGTGGTAGCAACTTGTGTATGACTTATCGTTCTTTGATTAGGTAACCATATCCAGTATAAGATGATGACAATCCCTAAGAAGCTAAAAATGTTCACTATGCAAAAGTCCAGTAGGCTGATTAAGTTCAAGCATAAGTGAAAAGGTATTGTGATATTTATTTTGACCACATATTGAGTGGTATTACTTATGAATAAAAGATGTTAATTAATTTGTAGGCTTGTCAGAACCTAAATTAATTAATAAATATCTGTAACCTTAAAAATTGGGATATACCGAGCTCATGCAACTCGTTCTTTATAACATGGTAACAAAGAGGTAGGACAGTATTAATTCTCTGGTGGAATTAATCAATATTAACTAATTAATTATATTCTGGGTTGAATATGGAAATAAATTAATCGATAGGCCTTCTTCGCTATTTGCATACAAGCCCATGGAAAAGCTCAAGCCCATTAGGGATTAGAATTTCCTATAAATACCCCTCGTCTCAGATCTCAATGCACCACAAGATCATACGTTGATAAGCACCAAACCAGAGCTTTGGGAGCTGCAGTTGTCGACTGGATCTGAGATTAGGTAAGAAAATTTATCTTCCCGATAGGCACGAAATTTGGAGGGAATCTTCACCAGATATACGGATCAGAGCAAGGGATACAGATCAAAAGATTAGGTTTGAAGGATCTTCTCTCTCTCTCTTCCGCTTTATTTTCTATTTTATTGAGATAAAATCAGAGTTTTAATTTTGATCTTTTGAGTATTATATCTTAATGCGCAAGAAGGATTACAGATCAAATCCTTGGGCAACGGATCAAAGTTTAAATTCATTCAGGTATTCTATAAATTTTCTTATGCATTCAATAAGAGCATAATAGGTTTGATCATAGGCATAGCAATTAGTTTTATGATATCTAATAATCAATCTTGGCAATCGGATTATGCAATTCAGTTTGCTAGTAAAAATCCGTTCAATTTAAATCTTATTATTGAATTATTGTGGATGAATTTTTTATTCTTGTTCCTCATGACTTCTTGGGTTTAATCTGCGACTCTGTGCGTGGAGTGAGCCAGCAACTCCGGCAACTGGAGCAGGCGGCGCAGCAGCAACGGCGGGTGCGCCAGAACCCTCACAAGTTGGCGCTTGCACCGCCACACGTTGCAGGACGGCCGTACGTAGCCGTGCGCTTCTCCGATGAACGTGCAGAGGACGAGAGAGAGCAAGGGCAGCAGTGACGGCTAGTAGCAGCGGTGGCAAGCATCGTAGAATTTTTGCACGTTCACACTTGTGTCGCCGCATGCAGAAGCTGGCCGCGCGCACATACACCAGCGTTCTCCTTCGTGTGCGGTTTGATAGACGATGAGGATGGTGATTGATCGTGCAGCTCTGTGCACGGTAGCACGTCGCATTCTCCAGCGTAGGCGGCTAACGAGGAAGACTAGGTAGAGGTGGCTAGGGACGGCAACAATGGCGGCGCATGGCGGAACCCTGGGGTTCATGCTTGTGCGGTCCACGTGATGCAGCCTCCTAGCTCGTCCTTTGCGCAGGGTCATTTCGGGCAAGCCAGTGCTATTGACAGTGATACAGTAGCACAAGAGCGCGGGGAGGCAGGTTGTATAGCGGGCAGAGGTGGTTCGAAGAAGCGATGGCACTTCGTGCAGTGGAAACCTAGGTTTTTTGCACCTACGCATGCTACACATGTTGCAGCCAACCGCGACCCTGCTGCAACCTTCCTCACCATCGCAGGTGACCGACGAGAGGCCCAAGGGCATGGGTGGCGGCCAACGGAGGCTAGAAATGCGGTCTGTAGCTTGCACAGAAATGCGCAAGGCTGCTGCGCGATATTTCGGTGACTCGCATCACTGCGGACGGCGGCCTATCAGCAGTGGCTGACCGAACCTTAGTCCATCGGGCTGTGTACACTGGAACTCGGTTTGTGGTGTGCACATTTGTCTGACTGTCTATTTTTTTAGCCCAGTCATTTCGAGGAGGCCCAGTCCAGATTATCAAATTTTCCACACAAAAATAAGAGCCCAGTTGAAGATCTGTACTATAATTCCAATTTGTGATAGTTAGAATCATTTTATTTTTTATGTAATTGTATCATGGGGCCATGAGGACTATTTTTTTATGTGTTCTCGTAGATATGATTGTTTCTTATATTATTTGCGCTCATCGAAGCACGTGTAGATAATAGGAAGCACATTATCGCTTTATTACTTATTGCTTTCGAGCATGTTATGTTATTTATTTCATGAATCAAATTATAACTACAAATTCAGTAATCATGCTATGCGTGATATAATATTAGCGATGTTATAATTTATAACAACATGAAATAATTTGTGTGCAAACGATAAAAGTGTTTAAACCTTATGAATGTAGTTTAAGAAAGTTTTAAGACCTCCTCAAAGAGACCTTTAATTGGAAGTGAATAGTTCGATAAGTAAACATCTACATGTGTAGTTTGTCAATTATTCATAAGTTCCAATAGATGAGATTTCATAAAACAAACATTTAATTCATGTGAGTAGTGGGAGCCTTCGCGTAAACGTCAACATGTGTAGCTTGCGTACTTGGTTTTCAAAAGTACTCTAGCACTGAATTAAATTTGACATCTTTTCTATAAAAATCATGTGCCATGAATTTGGTGTGTATGGCAATTGAGTTTTATAATGAAAAGTAGGCCTTGTGCTTCGTATGCTTAGATGTTATCCAGAGCACAACTCATACGTGAAATCCCTACTCAATAGGATAACATGGTCTTAGTTGATCTTCGATTATTAATTCCATTTGTCTTAGGTACTTGACATGGATTGGGATTAAAGGATTGGATTTGAAACATGCAGTTTGGTCGAGTGTTTTGTTGTAAACGTTCACATGTGTGGCTTGCAATAAAATTACTTGGGCTATTGGAGGAAACATTTGTTTTGTTTTTATCATAAGGTTACAATACTTAACTGTTTCAATAGTTTGTGAATGTGTTTTAATTGCTATTTTAATTAATTGTTTTCAGATATGTCTATATCTCATGTTGTCAATCTTTTAATTCTCAACCCGTTAACTGGTACAAACTTCCTCAATGGAGAAATTGCTTCGGGTATATTCTCTGGTTTGAGAATCATGTGTATATACTTTTTATGGATCCACTGGTTCCTAGGTATGAGGAGGTTTCTAAGCTTGAACAACAATTCTTTATTAGATGGGTGGCTTCTGATGATTTCGCTTACATTATGATCATGAACAATATATCTATTGAGTTGAAACTCAATTATAGAAGCTTCTGCAGTATTGTTGAGATCTGAAAAGATCTTGTATCAGCATATGGATAATTGGAAAGAACAATCAATTATGATCTTGTGAAGGACCTTGTTTGCAAGAAAATGACTGAGGGCAGTTTGGTAACTCTGCATGTTTTGATCATGAGTAACATCATGAACAAATACAGAATGAGAGGTGGACATATTGATGCTCGTGCATAGATCAACATCGTTCTGAACTCTCTTCTTGAATCCTTTGATGATTTTGTCAAAGTTCTTGCTCAAAAATAGGAGTTTACTCTTGATGAGTTTCTCAGAGCTCTAATAGCATAACAGTCTGACATAATAGCATGGGAATTAGCTCCAACCTTAGCTTCTTTTGACAAAGCAATTATAGAAGCTATTGATATTCTTGAAGAATTAAAAAAGATGAAAGGACAAGAATTATAACCAAGACGTATAAACGCACGCAAAGCGGAAGAGTACATTTTTCGGTGCTAGTTATGGAAGGACAAGGTACGTCATGTGCATTTATAATGGAAACATGTTTAGCATCTGTTTCTACCCATTCGTGGGTAGTGGATAATTGAGCTACTGATCATGTTTGTTATACATTGCAGGGGTTTGTGCTGACAAGGCATCAAAAGCATGATGAGGTTACCATCTCCATGGGCAGCGGAGAGCAAGTCTCAGCAGTAGCCATTGGAGATTTTACTTAATGCTTTGAAAACAATTTTTTGATTTTGAGAGAGGTTTTATTTGTGTCGGTTTTTCGATGAAACTTAATTTGAGGTTCCAAGTTATTTATCAATGGATATTCAGTTTTTTTTTACAGTGTTATTTCTATAATTGGCAATAACATTATTATCTATCATGGTAAATTGATTGACTCTCTCTGTATCATAAATTGTTTGCATAAATCTTCTGTGAACGTTGCATCTAACTCATCTAATAATAATAATCATTTAAAATGAAATTTTTCTTCTTTTGACGAGGATCAAACATATCTTTATCACTTGAGACTTGGTCACATCGGTCTAAAGAGGATTAAGAGACTAACTGATGTTGGTATCTTAGATTCTTTTTAAGTGGTGCCTCACCAGGCCTGTGAATCCTATATAGAGGGTAAGATGATGACCAGAACTTTTAAGGCATGTGCAGCTCGAGCAGAGGATGTGTTGGAATTAATCCACTCTAACTTATGTGGACCAATGTCCAAGGAAGCTCGTGGAGG
This sequence comes from Plectranthus barbatus, assembly GCA_026898455.1. NCBI lineage: Eukaryota > Viridiplantae > Streptophyta > Magnoliopsida > Lamiales > Lamiaceae > Plectranthus > Plectranthus barbatus. Next base: position 44,379 of record JAPKLW010001177.1, read on the forward strand.
TTATGAGTATATCGTCACTTTTATTGACAGACTACTTAAGATTTGGATATATCTATTTACTTTGCTACAAGTCTAAATGCTTTGAGAAATTCAAAGAGTTCAAGATGGAAGTAGAGAAGAAGCTAGGTAAGACTATCAAGACACTACGATCAGATCGTGGTGGAGAATACCTCAGTAATGAGTTCATGTGGTACTTGTCCGATAATGGGATTACATCCCAATGGACTGCACCAGGAACCCCTCAACAAAATGGTGAAGCTGAAAGAAGAAATAGAACTCTTTTGGAAATGGTTAGGTCAATGATGAGTTATGCAAGCTTCCCAATTTCGTTTTGGAGGTATGCCTTGGAAACAACGGCCTATTTGCTTCACCTGGTACCTTCTAAATCAGTTCCTAAAACGCCTTTAGAACTCTAGAATGGGCAAAAGCCCAGGCTATCTAGAATGAGGGTTTGGGTTGTCCATCTTACATGCTGACAAAGAAACCTGATAAGTTAGAAAGTAGGTGTACGCTAATATTGTTTATAGGTTATCCCCGGCAAACAACAAGTGGTTACTTCTATTGTCCTAAGGATCAGAAAGTCATTGTTAATACCAACGCAAGATTCTTGGAGGACGAATATGGAACAAACTACAAGTCCAAGAGTGAAGTCATTCTCCATAAACTTGGAAATGATGAAGCGATTCCATCACGAGAGCCCCGTGTCCTGGTAAATTCACCTAATACTTGTGAGGCACTACCAACACGGTCATCAATGCAAGGCATGGAACCACAGGGTACAGTGCCATCTACAGACGCAGTTCAGATGCCTTATCGCAGTAGGAGGGTTGTTAGACAACTTAAAAAGTATATGTTCGTGGGAGAGTCTTCTGATTTAATCCCAAAAAATTGATTGGATGATACCGACTCATGGTCATACGATGAGGAGGTATCTTATAAAGATGCAGACAAATGCGTATAGCCTTAACAACTATGGATGTATACCAGAAAACTGAGCTACCAAATGGATCTCAAGCCATAGGTTGCAAGTGAGTATACATGAAAAAGAAAGGAGCGAGTGGAGAAATCTTGGCTTATAAAGCCAGGTTGGTGGCAAAGGGTTATTGTCAGAAAGAGTGCATAGACTATGATGAAACCTTCTCACCGATAGCCGTGCTCAAGTCGATTCGGATACTCCTTACCATAGCAGCACATATGGACCTTGAAATCTGGCAGGTGGATGTCAAAATTGCTCTTCTCAATGGGTACCTTGAAGATGGTTGTCACATCTATATGAAATATCCAGAAGGTTATGTGTAGGATGGCGAAGAGCATTTGGTCTGGAAGCTCAAGAAGTCCTTGTATGGACTTAAGCAAGCTTCACGGTCATGGAACTTATGTTTCGACGAAGTGATTAATTCCTATAAATTCTCACAATGTTCGAACAAGAGTTGTGTGTACCGATTATGTGACAGTGGAAGCGTGGTATTCCTTGCACTTTATGTACATGATATTCTCCTATTTGGCGACAAGGTGGAGGTATTGTCAGACATAAAAGGGTGGTTATCTGAACAGTTTCATATGAAAGATCTTGGAGAAACCGGATACATCTTTGGTATTAAAGTCATGCATGATCGCCAGGGTAGGATGTTGGCGTTGTCTCAAGCTTCAAATGTGGATACTGTGATTGCTTGTTTTAGCATGCAAACCGCCAAGAAAGGCTTGCTGCCTTTCAAATATGGTGTTCATCTTTCGAAGGATCACTGTCCTAAGACACAAGATGAGAAAGATGAAATGAGTAATGTTTCGTATGCTTCTAAAGTTGGAAATCTAATGTATAATATACTATACACAAGACAAGATATCTATTTTGTCGTTGGCATGGTAGCAAAATATCAGTCTAACCCTTGACAGGTGCATTGGACTGCTCTAAATCACATACTGAAGTATCTGAAAATGACAAGAGATTATTGTCTGATTTTTCAGTCTGAGAATTTGTGCCTTGTGTGTTATAAAGATTCGGATTTCCACGCATATTAGGACCAAAAGAAATCTACCTCTGGGTATGTGTTTACATTAGGAGGTGGAGCCATAACATGGAGGAGCACAAAGCACAAATGCATTGCAGACTCCACCATGGAAGTTGAGTATGTTGCAGCTTTAGAGGCTTCAAAAGAAGCAGTTTGACTCCGGAGCTTCATTTCGTAGTTGGACATGATCCCTCATTTTCCCAAGACTATCACAGTGTTTTGCGATAACTCGGTGCAATGGCAAATTTGAAGGAACCACGAACTCACAAGGCAACTAAACACATTGAGACGAAGTATCATATCATACGAGAAACCATAGCGAAGGGTGATGTGCTAATTGAGAAGATTGACACTAAGGAAAATCAACCAGATTCATTCACAAAAGCCTTACCACAGAAGGTATATGAAGTACATGTTCGTAACCTTGGACTGTGGGTGAAGACAACTACTTGATGGTCTTTGTAATAGCTAGATTAGTATAGACACATTATATACTCTAGAAAGAACTTGTATACTGCTTTGAGTATAAGTGGGAGATTGATGGATTTATATACTGAAAGCATTATGATTGGTATATTATGTACATGGTTTATGGTTATTTTTGTATTATCATCTCCTGTCTGAATTAATAAACATGTATTGCAAGCAACTCTATTCTCTTATCTTGTCGATAGGAAGATCATACGGTGCATTGTAAATCACGAAAGATTGTATGGATCGCTCGACCTAGCGAGATATAAATGTTATCACAACTAAGACAGTTCTAGAAGAGACTGTCAATTTAGACTGCAGCCCAGTCAGTAATTAGTGGCTTATCTTGGTGACTAGATGTGCTGGTATGTTTGGTACATAATGATAGGACCTAACATGGATCAATTCTTTTATCTGACAATAAAAGAATCTTGATCTCGATGACTTGATAAATCTAAAGCCTAATGAAGATTCAAGAGGTATACATAAGTTTGTGTATCACTTTGAGATACTATGGTGGAGAGACTTACATGTACTTGTATATATGTATCTTGGGTGGTAGTAGCTTGTGTATAACTTCTAGTCCTTTGATTAGGTAACCGTATCCAGTATAGGACGGTGACATTCCCTAAGAAGCTCAAAAAGGATCACTATGCGGAGTCTTGTAGGCTGATTATGTTCAAGCATAAGTGAAAAGGTATTGAGTGGTATTACTTAGGAATTAATTATGTTAAATAATTTGTAGGCTTGTTAGAGCCTAAATTAATTAATGAATCTCTGTAACCTTAAATGTGGAGATATATCGAGCTCGTGCAACCCATTGCTCATAACGTGGTAGCAAAGAGGTAGGACAATATTGATTCTCTAGAGGCATAAATCAATATTAATTAATTAATTATGTTATGGGTTGAATATGGATATTAATGAATTGATAGGCCTTCTTTGCTATTTGCAAACTGGTCCTTGTTCTGGCCTATAGAAAAGCTCAAGCCGAGTAAGGATCATATTTTCCTATAAATACCCCTTAGTTCTCAGATCTCAGTGCACCATAAGATCATAAATTGATAGGTAGCAAACCAGAGAGCTGTCGACTGGATCTGAGATAAGGGGAGGAACATCTGCTTCCCGATAAGCACAAAATTTGGATGAAATCTTCACCAGACATCAGGATCGGAGCAAGGGGTACATATCAGAAGATCAGAACTGGAGGATCTTCTTTCTCTCTCTTCCTCTTTATTTTTTATTTTATTCAAATAAAACAGAGATTTAATTCTGATCTTTTCAGGATTGAATCTTATTGCGCAAGAAGGATAAAAGATCAAATCCCTGCACAACAGTTCAGAGTTTTAATTCATCTAGGTATTTCGTAAATTTTCTTATGCCATTTAATAGGAGCATGTTAGGTTTGATCATAAGCATAGCAATTAGTTTTATGATATCCAAAAATCTACCTTGGCAATCGGATTATGCAATTCAGTTTGCTAGTAAAAATACCTTCAGATATTAACCTAAAACACGCAATATCAACGGAGAGAAAAATAGCATTTAACGCCATAGAGTTGTAGTTCATTCATCAACACTCCATTCTCCTTCAGGTTTAAGTGTGTTGTGTGTTGATGGCACAGGGAAGTTTGGTTGAAGGTTTGAACGCCTTGTTGACTGATATCTTTATGAATAATGTAAGTCGTCCAACTTGAATTTGCACTTCAAGTCCCTTTTTATAGCCTCATATGAATGTAGATTCAAAATCCTCATGTTGATATATAATAACTGCATAAATATATCAACTGCAAAGCCTAAACATGGATATGTGAAAAAGATTCAGTTGAATCCATAAAAAATAGGAACTTTAACAAATATCCCTAATAACTAGGAAGTAGATCTATTTGAAGAATTTATAGATATATCAAATATATTCCGTTCTATATCTTTGTAAGATTAATATCTATCCCTAGAATGAACTGAATTCACAAAAAATGAGGAATGATAAGATTAACTCATGTTGAAGAATTTATAGATATATCAAATATATTATGTTCTATATCTTTGTAAGATTAATATTTATCCCTAGAATGAACTGAATTCACAAAAAATGAGGAATGATAAGATTAACTCATGATATGCAATAACACCACGATGTTATACATAAAATCTTCATTAACACCAAGATATGTTAAATATTGGATCATAACGAATGGTAATTTTTTTGACATCCATGAACAGTTTAGGTTGATGAATTGATGATTCTGTTCACTGTATCAATCCCTACAATCTTGAGATCTTCCTTATTTATAAAGGTGGAGAGTAAATAAATGTGTATGTTAGAGTTGGGAGTTGTTGAGTTCTTCATTGGCTAATTAACTTCATCCTTATAACACATTTTATTTTTTTCTCTCCTACTAATTTTGAGTTCTAGATGGTGTTCCATAAAAATGACCATCTTGAGTTAGATTGGCAATGTTTGACATATACAATAACCCGACATGAATTTGTTTAAAATAATGTGTTAGTGTTGAGCTTTAATGGGTTTGTATCATTATAATGTCGATTTGATAAGGACACAGAATTTTTGTGTTACGTTCATGTAGTATCAGATCGTGTTGTTTGATAAATATATCAAATTTTGTGTCGTGTTCATGTCATGTTCATGTTTAAAACTTAATGGGTTGTATTGTGTCCGTATCGAGCATATCTCTAACAAATCATGTTTGTGTTACCTACTAATAAATTAATGCTCCATCTGTCCCGCATTATTAGCCTCATTTGCTTTTGGCACAATAACAAGGAAATAGAGATAATGAAAATTAATAATTTATTGGTGAGTGAATTTTTTTTATAATGGGACTAATATATGAGACTTACCAAAAAAAAATGAGACTAATAAATTGAACGGAGCGGTAAGTAATATATTTTTATAATTATTATTACTCCCTTATACTTTATAAGCCTAACCTAACTCATTTCATATCATGTTATCAGATCAAGTTTGTAACAAGTCAATATCGTATTATCATATTAGATTCTTCATAGGGAAATATTATGTTCATATTTAGGACTTAACGAGTCTTGTTGTATTTATGTCAAGCATATCCTTAATACGCCATGTTCGTGTCGGATTTTGACCAGTCGTGTTACTATCGTGTCGACTTGATAAAAATTTGACATGCAAGAATTACAAGTCCGAATTGATAGGCCTTTTAGTTAAGATCCTAATGGGCTTCTATAATTAATCTAAGGGTAATTCTAAACACAGCCACAAAATTACTCTTTGTAGCCTCCAAAATTAATTAAAAAATAAATATATTGTTTTAAGACCATATTATCCTTATAGCTAGTTATTTAAAATTTCTTAAAACAAAATACAACCATCATTCTCACTCTCGCTCGTCTTCTTTAAAATTACTTAAAAACATTATTAGAAAATTCAAGAATGTACCATCTTTTGATACTATTAAATTAGGCATCAAATCTGCCTTTTCACAAATCCTTTCAGATAATTGGAGTACTTTTTTTTCTGTATAGAAATTTCACCATTTAGAATGACTAAAAGGATCTTTGAGATAGATTGCAAAATTGTTGCTGGTAAAAAATAACGTTGTTCATGGTTAACCAGTAATGTATTGATTTAATGTATTTATTTGTCCTGAAGGAAAAATGGTTTCAAATTCTTTGAAACTATCCAATCAAATTTGTTGATCAATTATTGATGTGATGAGTGTTACTCTTCTTTAATAGAATTCCCATAGTTCTTAGTCTTCCATGGAACTTCTATGGACATATTGAAATGATTCCTTGTTCTTGGAAGAACTGATTACAAGCATTCAACGGTTTTGATAGTTTTATGTACATATAATTTGTAGTAGTTGATGAAGAAAACAACCCAAATAATTGCTGTATTAAAAACTTTAAATGACGGGGGCTTTGAGGACAAAATGGTCCTAAAAAATGTTATTTATATTTTAATTAGTTTTGGAGGCTGTAAAGAGCAATTTTAGGGCTGTATTTATAAATTTCTTTTTTCTTTCTATCTCAATGTGCCTCTTTGATTTAACATTGATGGGCCTATTGGTAGAAATCTTGATGGGCTTCTAGAATTAATTTTAACGGATTATTGGGCTACTATAGATTTATTTGATGGGCTGCAGCCTGCAAAATGGAATGAGCTCGCATATTTTGGGCTGTAACAAATTAATTAAAAAAAAAAAAAAGGTTTTTGACTTAAATTAAATTGGATCACCGGTCACATGCATTGTGTGATAAGTTTAAAATCAAAAACTCTTTCATACAGATCTAAAATTATAATCCAAGGCTTTAATTAACCAAATATAGTGAAATTATCCATTTTATGTCTATGGTACAAAAAATTCAACTCAAAATAACTTGTTATATATTACGGTTTACCGAAAATTTAAGGATTAGTCCAATTGATATTTTTACTTATATTTAATAAAGAGTTGAAAATCTTATTCAAATTCAAACTCTATATGTAAAAATGAATCAAACAAATACGCTTGTGTAGATTTACTACAGTTCCATACAATTTAAAATTATTTTAAGATCGACTCATAAATTTTAGAGCTCAGAGTTGTCCTCACCATCACCAAAAAAGGTTTCACTCGAGTAATTATTTGAAATATCATTTATTTTTTATTTGTAAATGAAGCGTTATTTATCTTATAAATATTAGTGCTTAAAATATTAATGATCAAAAGTACTGTAAATAAATATCATTTCAACGCGATTAATTTATAATTCAATACGCAAAATCATTATGTGGAAATTTTAGCGAAAACATCCAAATTTAAATTATATTTACATACTTTCATTCTATTTTATAATTGTCCTCTGTTACTAACAATTATGGACATACTGAATCATACCTTTTTTTTTGCACACCTATCGATGACGTGTTTTATCTTTTATATTCGAAATCGATACAAAAAAATATTTTTTATTTATTAAAACAACATCATTTTGAAACAAAACATTGATAACGACTACATTATTCTTTTGATTTTTATGAACTTGATAGATCAAATGTTTCTATCATACATGGCGATGACGTGTTTTTCTTTTACTTCCTTTTATTTTCCAAATCGATAGCCAACATTTTATTCATTAAAACGATGTTGCTTTGAAATGAAAAATTTATAACTTCAGTATTATTCTTTTGATTTTTATGAACATTACTAAATCAGACAGTTTTTGCATTCCTTGCGATGACTTGCTTTTATTCCTTTAATATTCGAAATCAATACAAAACAATAGTGTTTTATTCATTAAAATTATGCATTTTGAAATAAAAAATCTATAACGCCTGCACTATTCTATTGATTTCAAAATGGCATTGTTTTGAGTCGATTTGAAAAAAAAGAAAGCACCTCATAACTAATCGCTAGCCGCTGGAAGATAAAGCCAAAGTATTATTTATATTACAAACTATTTTAATATTTTCAAATATATCATAAATTATGTATAAAATATATTAGAAATTATAAATTTCGATTCAAATTTATGACATAAGTAAATTTCTGGCGACAAAAAATTGACGTAATTTGCCAAAAAAATTACATTTTAATATACATAAGTTGTAATATATTTTTATAATATAAGAAATTACAAATCTTTGGTAAGCTACGACGACTTTCTATCATTTGAAACTTGCTCCTGTCATAAATTTGACACAAAATTGATAGTTTGTAATATATATTGATAATATGTATATTTTGTAATATATTTGAAAAAATCATGATAATGTATTATATAATTGATACTTTTACCGTAGATTTATGTCTGATCATCAACATATTCTTAACTCCATCAATTATATAACAAAATAAAAATATTTGATGCAAGCATAATATGAAACTATTAAATATATTTTTAATTTAAAATACTTGAAAATAAATTTTGCTGAAATTTTACCCCTACATGCATACGCAAGGTATCCTCTAGAAAAGTAAAACCTAAAGTAAATGAAGTTGTGACATAATAAATTATTGTATGTCGATGTTGAAATTTGAGATGTCTGGGTCCCCTATTTAGAGTGAGAATGGCTGTTTGTTTGGCCCTCATTTATTCTATTCATATGTTTACCATGAACATATATAATTTTCCTATCCTTTTCCATCTTGGACCATTTCTCTTCACACAACAATAAATCAGGATTTATTGGAATTTAGGAAATTCATCCAAATTAAAATGCCCCATCTTGTAAATCTTATTTTGTGTGGACATATTATAAATCAGATTATTCTTGCTAAAAAAATAAAAACATCAATTAATTAACATAAGAATTGATCGATTATTTGAAATATCGATCGATTAACATAAAGATCAATTGATTTTATTTACAACTTTAATCTACAAATTATTGAGAATTAGTAATTTCTTGAAGTTTGAAAATGAGAGTTGACTAAGTAAATTCATTTTACAAAACCAAGATCCACAATAAAGTCTTGCACAAATTTCTCTGGAGAAAATTAAGATGCCTTTGGCTTTGCTTGATGGAAAAAAATATTCATAGCATATCTAAAGATAGTATATTCTTGATTTATTGTGTATCATCATCTTTATAGAAAAGTAAGTAATTTCATAGAATGTGGATTAACTTATTACAACTCAACTCACTTTATTATATTCCTTTATTTATTTATCCCTTCCTTTATTCCTCAATGCACCACAATTATCCATAAAAATCTTAAAGACTCTTTACATTTTTTGTCTTCACTTCTTTTCCATTTCACCTTCTAATCCTACCTTATCCTGCAAGGTTGGATTAAAATTGGCAATATATTTGAACTAAATATCATTTATGCCAAATACATAAAAACCCATATGACGAAGGTTTAAGAAATATTATATATTAAAGGTTTGCATGGTTTTTCCAAAACATTATTTTTTATAATTCTAAAATAATGAAATTTATAATTCCCTTTGCAAGACTGAAATTCCAGAGAACATATTTTTTTCGGGTTAACTACGAGTTAATTTACTAACGATGGTTTCAATTTGAAAAAAAAAACTTAATATTAAAAAAATTATAATTGAATATTTAAACATTTTTTTTTTGCGATTTGATTTCTATTATTTACAGAACTGAAATAGTCTTAACATTTATCTATTTAAATAAATTTAACTCCAATATTTAAAAAATCAAATTTATATTTCAATGTTTGCTCATTTTTGTCATTGAATTCCAAATGTTTAAAATCATGCTTTGTAATTCCTAATATTTGTCAATTCTTACAACACATTCACATTTGAATTCCAAATGTATACCAGTTTTCATAATTTAATTCCGACTATTTTTCATTTTATAAAATTAATTGTAATAAATTTCTTACGTTTGCCCATTTCCACAAACGTAACATATTTGTAAAGTTGTATTTTTATTATCCTTCTTGGTCCCAAGATCAGAGTATATATAATGTACAGCGGAAATTTTATGATCTAAATCTGTATATTTTTTTAAAATACTTTGTCTGCGATCAGTGAATTAATTATTCAGTTCGAATATATTTCAACATTAAAATGTGTTGAGTTTTAAATACCTTGCAGAAATATAAGAAAGCTGTAAAAAATAAGAAATTTATAGAGGTTCGGAGCCTAAAGTCGTAGGTCCTCTCTTTTGACCTTGGTCCGGAAATTCACTAAGCTTCAGTTATAGATGAGTCTCGCGATCTATCGTTAGTTGGTAGATACCAGTGTCTACCAACCCACTAGCTTACTCGTTCAGGCCTCTAATCAATTTGACTTTGCAGATTTGGAGTGTGGGGATACTACACATCCTCCTCCTTCAGAATTGAGAGCTTTATAGTTCCTTCCGAACTGTCGAATTGTTTGGCTAGATGCACGTAGGAATCACTGTTGGAGATCTGCAGTGACTACTGTGTTCTTTCTAGGAGAGAAAGAACACCAATGAAATAACTCAAGCAAAGAAGCTGCAAGTCTCGTGTTCAATAAATGACACACGGAAGGCTGAGAGATTGCCTAGATGATAGAAACAATCGAGTATTTACTTGACCAGAGTTTTGGTGTTTTTTCTCATTTCTATATTTTTATTACTCTGAATACTTCGTGTATTTATAGACAAAGTATGATCAATTTAAATTGTATCCGTATAGAGACATTTGAGCATCGTCCAATCTGATGCATCTCTTTACTAACGGGAGCAGGGCGTTTTTCCTGAGGTTTGGCACCTACTTCGTCCTTTTCTAATACAGGATATCGATAATTTTGCTTTTGCGTCAAAATGACTCTGCCAGTCTTTAATGAGTCTCTATTCTTATCTCAAGTTTTCTATTTCTATTGATTTTATCCTACCTTTTATTTCTTTTTATACATATAACAAACAATGTTAATCCATTGCTTATGGAAATATTTTGTTTCGCATGGATGTCACATCAACGTTCACATGAACTTTTATTTAATTTTTTTGAAGTCAATTTGTTAAAATTTGAAAAAACTCATCAAATGTGTGATTCCTTATTTATTATTTTAATAATTGATTTTTCAAATTTTAATGAAATAATGTCATTTTGATAATTCCTCATTAAAAAAAATAAATAAAAATCCACATGGATACAAATGTGGCATCCACGTGAAAGAAAAATACAAGATTCAATAATGAATTAATGTCACTTGTTATGTTTCTCTCTTTTTTAGGGACTGTTTATATGTTTCTAAAAAATAATAGCCATTTAGACTTGAATGTTTCCATCCCATTTAATGTAGCGGTATCCGTTTGATGGTCTATTACAGAGCTATAAGCTGTTCACACTTCTCTTATTTTCGTTTGATTGTCAACGGATCTGCAATTCTTTATCCAGTGGATAATACTGATTTGTTTAACTTCCAAACATCTTATCTCATCCTAGGAAAAATAATTGAGTAGACCCTTAGGTTTATTGTATCTTTCTTTTCTATGTGGCCTCAGTTATTCTACTAATAACTAGAAGTAAGACAATCAGAGTGAGCTATGTAATTGAAGTGACGACTGATTTAACAGTGGTATCAGTTGACATATGCATATCGTCATGACCTTGATTCTCACGTAGTCATCAATTCTTTCTGAATTGTTATCTGCTATTTTTCTCCCAGCTGCACCGTTGTAGAGTTCTACTAATATTTGTTTGTTGAGATTGACTAGTTACAAAATCAGTTGAACTTGGTCTTTTGTCTTCATTTCTTCAACATAAAAGGTAACAAATATCATATGGTTTAAGCCATGTTGAACTTTCCCCATAACATGTGCTTCCCCTTGTGTTTATTATATCTTGAAATCATGAGGGAGTAGCTGATAACAGACCACACTTGACTTTGTATATCCAGTTTAGTTAGCAAAAATAATCAATCTTTGGGACAAAGATATATTTTCATTTAAAGAGCATGTCAATCAGTTCTCATTATAAAGGGTGTTTTAGCCATACACAGAGAATCTAGAGAGCTGACTAAATTTAATCTTACATATGTTTAGCACGAAGACTAGAACCACTAGCTGATTTCTCCTTGTTCAATTTTCTCTTCTTCATTTTGTCATTCTCTAACCTTTCTCTCTTTCTGCTCATTCTCATCTCTCTCCTTCTATGTTGGTCCCGGATTATCAGGGTATAACTTGGCAGCGGAAACTGTGTTAATTCGTTTCTTGCGCTCTGCTGGTTACTCAGCTGACTGGGACCTTATCAGCTGGTAAATCAACTGGCACTATGAGTACTCAGCTGACTGGCGACTGGCTGGTCAGCTGGTAGCTCAAGACTTAGAATATCTTAGCCTTGTTTGCACAGTTATATCAGTTTTCAGATATACACCAGCACTTGAGTGCTGGGTTTCAAATCAGTATGAAAATGCAGAAAGCTGATAAAGACAAAAGGATTTTTATAGTGGTTCGATCAACTGATCTACGTCCACTCTCCAGTCGTAGCACTGGAAATTTCACTAAGAGTAATCAGGTACAAGCGTCCTACGATCTATCTCTAGCTGGTGAATGCCCCGTCCACCAGTTCACTAGATCAACCGCTC
>JAPKLW010001177.1:61878-118150 GCA_026898455.1 Plectranthus barbatus
TGCTAGCAAGCTACTGGGGAAGGAAACCTTAGAAAGTTTTCCCAACATTCTACTTCTCCTTGTAGGGATTAATACAGCGAACTGAATCACAGATCCATTAACCTGGACCATTCATGTATGTCAAAATAATTAGCATTCGATAAGAAAAATCTATGCATGCTTGGAAGTGAATGATGGGTGAGTTGACGTATACTTGAGTTGTAGGATTTGAGTCCACAATAGACAACGTGAGTTATCATTTATTTCTTTAGCCGTTCGGATCGTTCATAGGGTATCAAAACAAATCAGATTGAATAAACCCTATGCATGCTCCAAATATTTAATTGCAAGTGATGGATCTATGGAATACATGAACTCCAACGACTGATCTACAGATCTAGATTGGAGACAATGACAAAGGAGTAGATCTGGAGGTGGGATCGATCAAAGTTATCTTGTTCTAACAGATCTGATCTTCTGATTTGTTCCCTTGCTCCTCGAAAATCTGGTGAGGATAAGCTACCTAGTTGAATCAGAGATTCGGAGGCGACGATCACTTCCTCCCAATGAACAGCCGTCGCCCCTCTCTCTCTTCTCACAAAGTTGTGTGTATTAAGTATGTAGATCTGATAGAGAGGGGGCTTTTATAGTGCTAGGGTTTACAAAACCCTAACCCTAATGGGCTTTGAGCAGATTGTGGGCCAGACCAGGGACCAAATGCAAATAATAAAGTGGGCCCTCTTTATTAATTAATTCCATGTCCAACCCAGAACATAATTAATAAATAAAATATTGTTTTAACCTTCACCATGGTAACAATGCTGACTCACCCCTTTATTACCACGTAATTTGGAACGAGTTGTATTAAACTTGAATGATCCACATATTTAAGGTTCCGAACATTCATTAATTAATTTGGCTTATGACAATTAGCCATAATTAATTAATCTCTTATTTCCTGAGTAGTACCACTCACTCCTTTTCACTTATGCCTGAATTAAATAATTCAACCTGCAGGGTTTAGCATAATGAACCTTGTGAGCTCCTCAGGGAATGTCCCCATCCTAAAGCGGATATGATTACCTACATGTTCGGCCTAAGAAAGCCACACACAAACCACCACACCCACGATGCAGGTATAAGAGTACATGAAAGACTCGCCACCATAGCAAGTCAAAGTGTGGTCAACTTATATATGCCCCTTAGCCTTCCATTAGGTTTAAGATCATAACAAGTATCTAGAGATCTGACTCATTCATATGTCAATTAGAATGGCACATCTCACTGTTGATCCCATCAATCCATAAAGATGTACCGACACATCAAGTAGCTAGGATAAGATCACTTATAAACTGATGTGCCGCAGCCTAAACCGACAGCCTATCCAGGGACTGTCTCAGCCGTGATACTGTTTATACCTCACTAGGTCAAACGATTCATATGATCCTCTGTGATCTCCTACACACCATATGATCATCCCTATAGGCGAGATAATATGAAATTATAGTTCATATCGTATGTTTATTATATTAGATAGCGACTATGTTGATGTAATACATTTATGAAGACTAGTGTATCAAACAAACACACTTAATCATAAATGCTTTTAGTATACAATCTCAACAATCTCCCACTTATACTTAAAGCATAATACCATTGCTTTATCATAGTATTAAGTGTGTTTATGTCAAACCTAGCTTATTTACACGTTAAACATCCTGTGATTGATTTTACCTACAGATCCAGACTATGAGCGTGATCCTTATAAATCTTTGGAGGTAAACACCGCGTACATAAATCTACTAGACCTTCATGTCAATCGCTCCCATTTTATACACATTGCCTCTTATCACGATTTCTCATATGATGTGGTACTACATATTTACCGTGTGATTCTAAAACTCAGAACACACACCTCTAGAGGACAACGCCAGAGTTATACTGCTTCTTGCGAAGCTAATGAAGCTGTCACACACTCAGCCTTCATACCAGAATTTACAACACACTTCTGTGTTAGATTCCTATAACTCCTCCTCCAAGGCCAACTCATAGTTAGAGGTCGATTTCTTTCCTTATGATCCTCCTGGATATCCGATGACATTCAACCCACAGGGCACATTTATAATCCAATGTGCCTGTCTATAGTTGAATTGATATCTATTTACCATGCCTATAGCATTATAGATATCTGACTTTGTTCATCGCCATATAGAAAGACAACAATCAAACGAGTCACCACAGAATCAATTTTAGCGACTTAAGATACCTGAACATCCTTTTCTTGTGATAACACAAGACTTTAATCCAAAAGACACTCAAGTATCTCATATGCCCTACTTCTGAAACTGTTCGGATAACCATCTCTTTATGCATGACAATATCTCCACACCGTTTCCGAATGTGAAAACACCATCTACATAATATGCAAGGAAAACCACGCTTCCGCTGACACATAACTGGTACATGAAATTCACGTTCTTGATATGAAATATCAAAACGTCTGTTTCATGACCTTGAAGCTCCCTTTAGTTCATACTTGAACTTCCTTGGCTTCTAGACAAGATGTTGCTCATCTTACTGCACATAACATATCTGGTTGTTGCATATAGATGTCATCACCTTTTATTAAGGTACCCGTTTGTGAAGACACAAATGATGTCATCTACCTTCCAGATACTTAGGTTCATATGTGCTGTTATGGACAAAATAATTCGAATGGATTTAACAGTTGCAACCAGTGAGAAGGTCCTGTTATGAAACATACCTTGCTCACAAACCTAGACTTTTGAAATATACTAGGTTACCATTCGAGCATTTCTTTACTTGTATATTGATCAGACGTCTATAACTAGAAAGCTATTTAGTAACACTGATCCTGATATACAACCATAACTTTTTACTGATTCATTTCTGAATTCATGACTTGACGTCATTAAACTGCATCGTTTGTCTTAACAAATTCGTTGTGCATTAAGGGACTAGTACAACATTGTTCGTAAACTAAGAATAAGTCCGAAGACTATTTCTAACGAACTAGTACTGTTAAACTTGTTAAGGCAACCTCCCACTGCAACGAGGCTCCTTTTATGTTGTCAGTTATTGGTGCATTAATTTGTGGTTTACCACCTTACACGGGCGACCGTGCAATTGGTACCATACCTACCAAGTTATGCTCAATTTGTCACGGGGTATTTCCTGATGGATTTGAATTATCTTCTCCAAATCATTGGAGAACAATCTTTCATTTGGATTCGTGGTATCATCCTATACAACTTGCTTGTATATAGGATACATAAAGAAACCACCTTTTTCGTTTACTTGGGATAGCCCACAAAACAGTATTAGCTTAAAACCTTTCTTCCAACCAATCAGTTTCCTGTATCAGCTTAAAAGCCGAACTACCCATCATTGCCATTTGACAAAGTCAAGATCCACTAGGGTATTAAGAACCGATTTAGAAGACACTGGTTTAAACACATATATTATTGATTTTTGTCGCACTTCCCTAAACAAAAAAATGGCAAAGCTGGCATAGCTAATTAATTTTAAAGAACCTTATTTATTTCGTTCTTCCTACACCATCCCTTTTTGAGAGATAACAGGTGCAGTCAACTGGGATACAATCCCTTTGCTCTACTAGATACTGTAAAACACATCACTTGAGATACACACCATTATGAAGAAATCATAATGTCTTTACGGTCTTGTTTAACTTTTTCTCTACCTTTAGTCTTAAACGCTCTTGATTAAGCAAGAGACTAAGACTTGTAGTGAATTAGATAAACATATCAATATCTTAAGGGATTACAGTATCAATGCCTATTTAAGGCAACTGCGGAAGTAGACTCAACACAGAGCAAATACGAAATAACTTCTAGAGATACAATTGCCTATTAAAAGGCCTGGTTATCATCTTATACCTCTGAGTAGTTTTTATAAGTACCATTCTTAGGAATACCTGGATAAAATCCATAATTCCTTGAATTACTTAAAACTACTAAGACCGATGTAACCTTATCTCTAGTGAAATTCTTTAATATGCCATATATCACTGTTGGTTTATGTAAACAAGTACTGAAGAGAAACATCCATTTAATCATAATGGAAAACACTATTATTTATCATGACATAATAACTCTATAATAAATAACTGATAATTCATAGTAACTTAAATGGAAATGAGTTTTATACAAAACATCTCTTCAAAACTCAAACATTGTTTAACATAAATATAAAGTAAAATCTCCATCAGCTGTAGTAGCAACTTCCAGCATCAGTCTTGGAGATGATAATCCCGCCATCCCTTGCAAAGCGTAACAAACATGATTAGTGACCTTAGTTACCACTACCCACTAAGGAGTAGAAAACCGATAGTAAACATATTTCAACAACCAATGCAAAAAGATGACGTACTTTGTCCATTAGTTAACAAACTTGGACAATTTACTTTCCAGTGACCCTTCTTGCCACACTTGAAACATTTGTCTTTCTTGCTATCTTTCTTTCCTTTGTTCCTCTCTCCTTCATCATTCTTCTTCTTCTTCATGTCATTACGACGTGATTTAAAGAACTTTTAGCAAGAGATCTGGAAAGACTTGATAATGCAAGACTGCTCCCACTGCTTCCTCCATTCCTCTTTTTCTTGACATCACTCTCCTTACTCAGAAGCATGTCAGAGCGACTCACATAAAAGACTGAAGAAGCTTCTGTTGATACAAGATCCTTGAGCAGACTGTGAACAGTATACTCACTCCTGTTTTTCTCAACAGAAATCCTGAAGTCATCAAATGACTTCGGTAGCGTGTTGAGTATCAAGTCAATTTTACATCATTGTCAATTTGACCACCCGTTAATGTGTACTCATCGATGAGCTGAATGAGTAATCCCACATGTTCACGCATTGAATAGCCCTAACCCATTTTCTATCTTACAATGCGCTTGATAAGACTGGATCTAGCATGTCCATCGAGCCCGACATATGCTACATCAAGACATCGCATAATATCACGCTCTTACCATACATCACTATAACAAGGACGCAGTGCATCTGACATACCGGCCAAGATGTATTGTCTGGCCATGCAATTCGACCACATCCACATGTGATACTGTGCACGCTCCTCATCGGAAGATGTTTCGGTCGGCGGACTTGGACAGGGAGTTTGCAGAACAAACAAATGTCCAAATGAATCCAAAAATTTGACTATGTCACTTTTCCATCCAGGAAAATTTGGACCAGTCAGGGAATTGTGTACAATTGAATTAACGAGCGATGCAATAATAGACATATCTGAAAAACAAATAAGCAGATTAAAGTAATCACAAACTACGAACGATTGAAACTAATATGCATAGAACCTTTAGATAAAACAATGCAATTTGCTTCCTCCAATTGCCTAAGCTAATTTACCGCAAGCTACCCGAGTAGACGTTTACGACAAATGCTCAACCAGACCAAAATAAGTCCTTTAAATTCTCTCCATGCCAGGTATCCGCTAGCAAAAGAAATTAATATTGGAGATCATTAGACCATGTTTACCTATCCGGAGCAGGGACATCACAAATGAGTTATACTCCAGGCAACATCTAAGCCAAATAAACCACAATCCTAACTCCAGATGATAAAAGGTGATTTGACATACGTACTTGACCCATGCCGCATGCCCTTTACATCCTTTGTTATCCCATTTAGATTAATCTTAGAGACTTGTGAGAGTGGTCTCAATGCAAGCTACCCGAGTAGACGTTTGCTTAGAGGCTCCCACTTCTCATCTTAAACTAAATGTTTTATTTGGAAATCTCATCGCATTATAACTAGTAAATTATTTCTAACGCAAGCTACCCGAGTAGATGTTTACGCTTCGAAATGCATTACTTCTAATGAGAGGCCGTATTTGTGGAGGTCTAATGATTTTAGTTTGTAAATAACCAAAATCCAGCTTAGTATTTTAAATTCTAAAGGTTTCATGCGCACACATTATTTTATATACCATAAATTATGTCACATCTAAAATTCCATCATAAATTAATATGATCCCAGAATTTATAGACAAAATTTAAAAATAAAATAAATCACATAAAGCATGCTCAATAATTTAAAATTACAACATGCTTAAACAGTAAATAAATAAAGCAAGTAAGCATGCTTTCCTATTATTTATTAGTGCACATATAATAAATCACATCATAACGAGAATAAATAAAATAAACAAATAAAATTCTCGTGGCCCCTCAGATGCGATTACATGGGAAATAAATTAAATCTAACTATTACAAGATTTAATTGCGATAACTGGACCTCCGTTGGACTTGAAATTTGAATTGGGCTGGAAAAACAGCAGTTGGGCTGAAAATTAGGGTTTCTGGCCCAACATGAGCAACCAAACCCTAGGTTTGGAACCCTAGCCGCCACCCTTCTGTAGGGTTTTTACGTGAACCGAATCACAAAAACCAAAACTGAACCGGATCGATCTATGGATATTGCCCATAATTAAATTCACAAAAACCCTAGCATGCTCCTATGAATTTAATGCATAATTGTGGATTGAGAGATTACCGTAATTCCGTAGTGTCTGTACTGATCTTTTGCGTTTGAATTCCAAAATCCAATTTAAACACGCAATCCGATTTCTCTGCGGAAACAGAAATTAGAAAAATAACTTCTATAGAAAATCAAAAATAAAGAAAAGGAAAGATGAAATCGGTTGTTCTCCAGATTAGATCTTCAGATCTGTATCCCGGTGCTGGTCAGATCTACTACTGGTGAGGACTCCGTAGATCTGTGACTTGAGCAGGACAAGAATTCAAAAATTCTCCTCCTTTTCTCTTCTCAAAACGACGTCCACTCTCTCTCTTAGGTTTAGGGTTTTTCAACTGAGTTACAACTTATGAGAGAGAGCTGTCTATTTATAGACCTAGGGTTGGAAACCCTAATGGGCCATTTTGGGCTCAATTCAGCACACTTGTTGGGCCAGACCTGGGACCTAATGCAAATAATAAAGTGAGCCTATAAATTAATTAATTCCCATGTCCACAACCCAGGGCACAATTAATTAATTAATATTAATTCTTTTTCACCACAGAATTAAAACTGACCTACCCCTTTATTACCACGTTATAAGAACGGGCTGCATTAATTGAGAATCCCCATATTTAAGGTTACCGGACATCCATTAATTAATTGGAGCCACTGACAAGCTCTAACTACAATTAATTAACATCTTATA
This sequence comes from Plectranthus barbatus, assembly GCA_026898455.1. Taxonomy (NCBI): domain Eukaryota; kingdom Viridiplantae; phylum Streptophyta; class Magnoliopsida; order Lamiales; family Lamiaceae; genus Plectranthus; species Plectranthus barbatus. Next base: position 69,084 of record JAPKLW010001177.1, read on the forward strand.
ATTCCAGAGTAGTACCACTCAAACCTTATCACTGGTGCCTGAACTTAATCAGCCTGTAGGACTTTGGCACGATGAATGTTATTGAGCTCCTCAGGGAATGTCCCTGTTGGGAAATTTGGCTAAGTTTCCCTTCCCCAGTAGATACTTGCTTAGATTCTAGTTTGGTGTTTTGGTGGATCAAATCCTAAGTCCAACCAGCGTCAGTTTGTCTCTAGAATAGCTCTAGTCTCAAATGTAAAGTCCTGTATAGGTATTTTGAGTTGTAAGTCGCAGCTGATCAAGACTCATGCTGGCTACTGTTCACCAGCATGAGATGTGCTTACCAATTGAGAGAAGTCTCACCAGCAAGCGGCTGACGAAGACTCATGCTGACACTGTTCATCAGCATAGAGTTGAGCTATCGACTGGCTACTGTTCACCAGTGGGAAGATTTCATCAGCAGGAGGCTGACAGATCTACCAGCAGAATATGTGTTCTGGCTGACACTATTCACCAGCGGTGAAGCCACCAGTCACGGGAGATTCCAAGAGATAACATCAGACAAATTGGTAGACCTTGATTGTGCTAAGGAAAGTCACCAGCAGAGACTGCCAGCACAAAGATCACCAGTATGATCTACCAGTCGGAGGTTATCAGCAGAATTGAAGATTCGCTCTCCCGAAGACTTAGAGACAAAAAGAAGATTCGTCTGAGGAAGTAACTGACAGTGTATGACTTTAAGGAGGATACCTTAAAGTCTATCAGTTCAAGACACCAGTTCCGATTCCTCGTACTGACGAATAGAGTCGTTCTGACACAAAGAGATCTGTGTCAGATAAAGCGGTCAAAGATATGGCGCTTTCCGGAAATTCCTACCTGCCGCCTGCAGAAGGACATGCAAGGACAGAGACTTTTCCGGATGTGTCCAAACGGCTAGTATTTGAATCTGAATCTCACGTCTATAAATACGTGAGATCCAACAGCATTCAATACTCTTGACACTCTTAGCTACTCTTGCACACTCTTCTCCGAACGCTCAACTACCGAAAGTCATAAACTTTATTGCAAACAAGCAAATCGTTCGAGGCTTTTCTTAAAGCTTATCCGTGTGTTGATTTATTCAAACACGAGACTCCAAGCTTCTAGCTTGTGAGTTATTGATCTCATTTGGTGTTCTTTCTCATTCCGAGGAAGAACATAGCAGCTCTTGAGCCAGCCAGCTCCAGAGTTATTACGGGCAGTTTTGCCGCCAGCAAGAGTCAAGTTCTTGGGAGAACTAAACACTCACGTCGTCAGTGGTACCGGTGGAGGTTAAAGTGACGTGCTCGCACTCCATCCAGCTGACAAGAGTTGAAGAAGGACAAGGACAGGGAGCGGTTGATCCAGTGAACTGGTAGACGAGGCATCTACCAGCTGGAAATAGATCGTAGGAAATCTTGTACCGGATTACTCTCTTTAGTGAATTTCCAGTGCTTCGACTGGAGAGTGGACGTAGATCAGTTGATCGAACCACTATAAAATATCCTTGTTATTTACTGCTTTCAGCATTTACTTACTGATTTAAAACCCAGCACCCAAGTGCTGGAGTATAACTGAAACCAGTTTATAACTGTGCAAACTCGACTCTAAACTTTTCTAAGTCCTGAGTCATCAGCTGACCAGCCAGTTGCCAGTCAGCTGAATACTCAGTTGCCAGTTGACTTACCAGCTGACAAGGTCCCAGTCAGCTGTGTAACCAGCAGAGTGCAAGAAACGAACTTACGTATTTTCCGCTGCCAAAGTATACCCTGATATCCGGGACCAACAGTCCCCATCCTATTACTCGGATAAGGTTACCTAAGTTCAGTCTCAGGCGGTACTACATGAACTGCTGTTACCCAAGATGCAGATATACGAGCACGTTACTCAGGCTCTCCACCATGGCAAGTCAAAGCAACAGTCAACCCGTGCAAACCCCTGAACCTTCGTTAGGGTTTGGACTCAATCAATATAACGAGTTCTTTTATTCGCTGATGTCAGACAGACGAATATATCTCACTGCGGTCCATCAATACGCCACCTCTGCGTACCAGCATGTTAAGTAACCAAGACAGACTACTTATTCCGACAATGCCGCAGCCATCCGGACAGACGTATCCTCATACGCTGTCTCGGCTGTGATCATGTTTATGTCTCACTAGGTCAAGTGATCATACTGTCTTCTGAGATCTACAACACGCCGTATGATCGTCCCTATCGGTGAGACAATAGGATACCTTTGTTCATACATGTACGATTGTTAACAGATAGGAGAAAAAAACCATTGTATACTCATTATAATAAATGCTTTCAGTATACAAAACCCATCACCTTCTTGCAGCCACCGCCAACTGCCTTTCTGGCTGCTGCCTGCGGCCGGAGTTTGCGCCACCGCATTTGCCGCTAGCTGTGCCGCAACCCAGCCTCCTGAAGTCGCCATCGCCGGACAGAGTCACGCAAGAAGCAACGAGTGCAGCGCTACTTCTGCGCACAATTGCCAACCCCATCATCCTCTTCGTCCACGGTGCTGTCAACATCCGTCGCCCTTCTCCTTCACCGTGCCAGGGAAGAAGATAGGAGAGTGACACGAACCGGGGCTCGCGAACGCTGGCGAGGGCGCGGCCCAGCCACGCACAACATAGATCTGTTGCGCGCCGCCGACACCCCTGCAACCTGCTTCCTGACGTGACCTGCAGTGTCGCCGGCCACCTCCGAACAGGCGCCGCGCCGTCTCCTTCTTGTCTGAGATGACTGCCAGCGTCACCTGAGTCTGGGGTCGCGCGCACGTACGGTGGGAGGATGCCTAGTGATAAGCTCATTATTTTACTCGCTTATCCATATTATTCTCTACTATTTTATGTAGTTTTATTGAGTTTATACATATATTATGTGCATGAGTTGATATTTGGTGGTGTTATGCGGGTTATGGTGTGTTTACACAGTTTTTAGGCTAAAATTACCGGAAAACCGTTCCGAAAGCAGTGACCAAATTGGCGCCGTTGCCGGGAATTGTTAGATTTTATCTTGTTACTAGTTCGTTCTAAGATTTGCTGGATTGAGTTTTATTTTTCTGTACGTGTGCGTGTGTGAGTTTTCTTATCCACGTCAAGCGTGGATCGACGCCCACCTTGCATCGATCGTCGCCGACCGATCTCTTGCGTCGATCGACGTAGTATTCACATCGAGCAACACCGATTGATTTCTACCTTTTTTCTGCGCAGGTGCATGAACACGCGAGCCAAAGGAAGACACTCGAGGCCTTTGTCCCTGAAATTGAAGCAACCTGCAGGAAATTAGAAAGAAAGGAAAAGACAAACAACGAGAGATGGCAGAGAATCCTGAAGCATCTCTGCAGAATATGACTCCTAAAGAGCAGAGGCAGTTTGTGAATGAGGTACAACAGCTGAGAGCACAACTTCAAGCAGCCCAGGATACTCAAGCCGAACAAGCCGCGAGACTGGCGGAACTGAATGGCAGGCATATAGTGGTTCCACAGAGGTCCATCTTGGACCGATTTCTTCCACAGCAAGAAGAGGCCGGATTCAGAGTTGGCGTCAACACCAACAACTTTGAGCTACGCACAGGTCTGATCCAAATGGTGCAGCAGAACTAGTTTGGGGGGAGAGCCATCGAAGATCCATATGCCCAGCTCAATCTGTTCATAGAGGTGTGCGACACTGTAAAGCAAAATGGAGTTCCCCAAGACGTCATCAGAATGAAACTCTTCGCGTTCTCACTCAGAGACGAGGCGAGGTCTTGGTATGCTGGACTAGACAAGAGTCAGTTTGGAAAAGGTATCACTACATTCAAACAGATGTATGATGAATCACTACATGAGGCTTGGAAAAGGTATAAGGAGCTCTTGCGACTTTGTCCTGGGCATGGGATCAATTTGGAGATGCAGGTCCGTCATTTCTACGAAGGTCTGAGCCCACACATGAAAGAGTTGGTTGATGCATCTGCTGGTGGAATCCTAATGAAGAAGAGTGGAGCCGATGGAATGAGACTTCTGGCAGATATGTCTCTGAATAGCCATTAGTGGCCGACCGAGAGGCAGTTACTACCAGTCAAAGCAGTCGAGACAGAGCCAGAGTTGGACGTGGTTGCTGAAGTGAAAAAGCTCCGGGAAGATATTGCAAAATTGGAAGCAGCAAAAGCCACAACTGCCACTACAGCAGAGCCGAACATGGCCATAGTACCCGTGGAGGCTGACTACATCAATCGGGGGGTGAGCAGTTCATCTGGAACTACCGGAGCAGAAGTAAATTATCTCGGAGGTGGTTATCAGAATAATTACGGAGGAGGCAATCAGGGGTACCACTACAACCATGGGAGAACTCACCCTGGTTTTTCATATTCTAACCCCTCTGCAGCAGAGCACCCTCCACCCGGTTTTGATGTAGGTACTGGAGGAGAGATTGTGGAAAGAAAGAAATCTGTGCTGGAAGAGACGCTCGAGAAATTCATCAAGAGCTCAGATAATCTGTTTGGGAAAGTAGAAACCGAAGTGAAGGGGATGGCCAACCACATGCAGCTGATGTCGAAACATCTGCAGATGATGGACACCCAACTGAGCCAAATCGCCGCTACTCTCAGCAAGCAGCATAAGCCAGGATAGCTTCCAAGCACAACAGAGATGAACCCGGCAAAGGAGAAGTCAGTGAATGCCATTACTCTGAGATATGGGACGAGCTACAAGGGTCCCGAGATGGTCGTGAAGGACTGTGGAGGCGATAAAGAGCAAGATTTCACAGGAGAGGAGTCGTCGTTGATCGACGCTCCTTCCGCGTCGATCGATGCCTAAGAAAGAACCCGGTCGATCAACGCCGCCCCGTGTCGATCGACGCAGAAGTCTACTCCAGGTACAAAGCTGCAGCAGTCTGAAGATCAATCCCCTCCTCTGCCGTTCCCTCAGCGGTTCGCGAAGCAGAAGGAGGACTCGAAGTTTTTCAGATTCATGGAGAATTTAAAGAAGCTCAGCATCAACATCCCGCTGATCGAAGCACTAAAGGAGATCTCGGGGTACATGAAGTACCTCCGGAAATTGATGAGTGGAAAGAAGCAGTTCGTGGAGAACGAGAAGGGGAAGATCCACGAGTAGAGCAACCTGCTACTTCAAAAGCAGGTGCCCATCAAGAGAAGCGATCCTGGATGCTTCTCTATTCCGGTTGAGATTGGAGGACAAAAATTTGAGAGAGTACTATGCGATACTGGGGCAGTATCAACCTAATGCCGTACTCCATCTACAAGCGTCTCAACATCGGAGAGATAAGGCCCACGACGATCACCCTGCAGATGGCGGACCGATCTGTGTCCCACCCAAAAGGTATACTAGAGGATGTGCTCATTCGCGTGGGACATCACATTTTTCCTGCAGATTTTGTGGTGCACGAGATGAAGGAAGACGAGAACATGCCCATGATCTTGGGCCGTGAGTTTCTCGACACTAGCGCCGCTCTCATTGACTGTCGAGGTAGTGAGATCACACTCCGAGCAAATGATGAGAAGATCACTTTTGTGATCGATAAGAGCAAGAAGAAAGCAGAGTGCAACCGGATCTCCACTACTAAAGAAGGAGATGAATCCGAGGAGGAGGAAGAAGCTGCCATTGAGTGGGAGCGAGGAAACGGAGGAGCGAGAGTGTCAACTATGCCACCTTTTTCTGAGCTCACCACCATCGTCAAAGACCAGAAATTCTACATGGTGGATGCCCAAGGTCGGCGAGTCTGGACCCGACCTCGCTGGCAGTGAGTTGAGGTATCGTCGAGCTGCGATGTTAAATCAAGCACTTGTTGGGAGGTAACCCAACCTTTTCCTTAATTTCTTTTCAATTTTCGTTTTATATTTTATTTTGAATTTCTATTATTTTTGCACTAACAGTGTTTTGCAAAAAAAATATAAAAAAAAATTGGAGTACGGCTCGACGTCGATCGACGCAGCCTGGCGTCGATCGACGCCGAGTAGATAGCCGGCAGAATGCACTTGATCCAAGAGAGGGTCATAAGAAGGCTTCCCATCGATCGACGCCATCTAATGTCGATCGACGTGAATTGCTAACAACCTCAAATTCACGTCGTGCGAAGTTTGAAGACTCCGGGAGGATAAAAAGTTGATGTCTGAGATCAACTACCAGGTATCATTCCTTCTTTTGTCTGATTTTCAAACTTATTCCACTCTTTGAGTTGGAAATAAGTTTGTGAGATTATAATAGATTGAGGGCTAAGTTTGAATTGATTGTGAATGTGGTTAGATACCTATGAATGTAGAATACCGCATGACAGGATTGATTTGACACTTACACTTGCATGATGATTGAGCTGATTTGAAATTGACTCTGGAAGAAAAATTTTAAACCCTTGTGTAAGATCTTGAGCCTTATTTTGTTTGATGTGAGATTCACATGTGTGTTTTTATTTCTCTAGAACTTGCCTATTTTCTGTGTTAAGACTGCATAGTGTGCACAAGTTTAGGAGATGATCTTAGGCCATCTTTGATAGCCCAATTCCCTAAACACTGTCCCTTCACTTTAAATTTTCCCTAGTTAGCCACTTTTGAGCCTATACAAAATTTTTCTTTCCTTGTCTATGAGATTAAGAAGAAGTATTGGTTTCGCTCATGTCTTGAGTTGTGGTATATGGGGTTGATTGAAAGTGAGATGGAGATAAGAAATTATAAATTAGTGGTGAAAAGATGTGTGAAAAAGAAGCTCAAGAAATAATTAGAATTCTCCTAAGCTCTCTGAAAAGAAAAGAATACAAAATTATGTAAAGAGCATAAGAGATTCAAAATGAGCTAGAAAAAGTTGTGTGTCATTGATATATTTGAGGAGAAGGGTAGATGTTCATAGATGGTGGTTTTAGATTTATTGAGAGTAATTAACTCATTTTATTTTTAGTCACTTGGCCATATTTCCCTACCTTTTACAAAAAGCCTACATTACAACCTATTGCAACTCCTTTTTTATCCTAGATTTGTGTGCACATTCTAGCAGTGGAGATATTAGAGAATTTGCTAGCCTATCGTAGAAATTTCTTCATACATGTTGTTGAGTGCTTTCATCTATATCTTAAACACTTGAGCGTTGAGCGATACACTTCCCGTGAGTTCTTCCACAATTGATGGATTTCTGTCTCTTTCAAATTGCTTGTGTGTAGTAGATTTTTGATTCTTGATTGTGATGAATCTTGTGAGGCATTGCACTTTAACTACATGATCTTTTGATTTCTTTCTTGCCTATTGATTGAGGACAATCAAACGTTCAAGTTTGGGGGGGTTTGATAAGCTCATTATTTTACTCGCTTATCCATATTATTCTCTACTATTTTATGTAGTTTTATTGAGTTTATACATATATTATGTCCATGAGTCAATATTTGGTGGTGTTACTCTACTATTTTATGTAGTTTTATTGAGTTTATACATATATTATGTCCATGAGTCAATATTTGGTGGTGTTATGCGGGTTATGGTGTGTTTTTACAGTTTTTAGGCCAAAATCACCGGAAAACCATTCCGAAAGCAGTGACCACCTAGCCGCGCGCAGCAAAAACATAGGGGTTTTCTGCGCGCCGCCTCCGTCGCCACCTGTGCCACCGTCGCCGGCCGCCGGTGGAAATCTGGTCATGTTGTTGTCCTAACTGATGTCGGATCTGATGAATTTGTTCTTCGTTCCTTATTTCGGATCTCAAATTCTCTAAATTTTACAAATTTGAAAATAAAGAAGAAAAATAGATCTAGATCTATTACATGATTTCCCTATCAAATCTAACCACATATTTTCTCGTGGTGAAAAATAGATCCAAAAAACGAGAAGGCCACAAGAAAAAAAACATCCCGACAATCAAATCCATCAACAATAAATAAAAACATACATATTTATTCAATCTCGATTTATTTAAGACATAGCCTAAAAATCCAAACATGGCTCTGATACCAATTGTAGAATTTGAGTCTACAATAGACAACATGAGTTGTCATTTATTTCTTTAGCCATTTGGATTGTTCTTAGGGTATCAAAACAAATCAGATTGAATAAACCCTATGCATGCTCCTAATATTTAATTGCAAGTGATGGATCTACGGAATACCTAAACTCCAACGACTGATCTATAGATCTAGATCATAGAAAATGACAAAGGAGTAGATCTGGAGGTGAGATCGATCAAAGCTATCTTGTTCCAAAAGATCTGATCTTCTGATTTGATCCCTTGCTCCTCGGAAATTTGGTGAGGATACGCTACCGAGTTGAATCAGAGATCCGGAGGAGTCGATCACATCCTCCCAATGAAACAGTCGTCGCCCCTCTCTCTCTTCTCACAAAGTTGTGTGTATTATGTATGTAGATCTGATAGAGAGGGGGCTTTTATAGTGCTAGGGTTTACAAAACCCTAACCCTAATGGGCTCTGAGCAGATTGTGGGCCAGACCAGGGACCAAATGCAAATAATAAAGTGGGCCCTCTATATTAATTAATTCCATGTCAACCCAGAACATAATTAATTAATAAAACATTGTTTTAACCTTCACCACGGTAACAATGCTGACTCACCCCTTTATTACCACGTAATTTGGAACGGGTTGCATTAAACTTGAATGATCCACATATTTAAGGTTTCTGACATTCATTAATTAATTTGGCTTATGACAATTATCCATAATTAATTAATCTCTTATTTCCTGAGTAGTACCACTCACTCCTTTTCACTTATGCCTGAATTAAACAATTCAACATGCAGGGTTTAGCATAATGAACCTTGTGAGCTCCTCAGGGAATGTCCCCATCCTAAAGCGGATATGATTACCTACATGTCCGGCCTAAGCAAGCCACACACAAACCGCCACAGCCAAGATGCAGGTATAAGAGTACATGAAAGACTCGCCACCATAGCAAGTCAAAGTGTGGTCAACTTATGTATGCCCCTTAGCCTTCCATTAGGTTTAAGATCATAACAAGTATCTAGAGATCTGGCTCATTCATATGTCAATTAGAATGGCAAATCTCACTGTTGATCCCATCAATACCTAAAGATGTACCGACACATCAAGTAGCTAGGATAAGCTCACTTATAAACTGATGTGCCGCAGCCTAAACCGACAGCCTATCCAGGGACTGTCTCAGCCGTGATACTGTTTATACCTCGCTAGGTCAAACGATTCATATGATCCTCTGTGATCTCCTACACACCATATGATCATCCCTATAGGCGATATAATAGGATATTATAGTTCATATCGTATGTTTGTTATATCAGATAGCGATTATGTTGATGTAATACATTTATGAAGACCAGTGTATCAAACAAACACACTTAATCATAAATTCTTTTAGTATTCAATCCCAACATGAGTAGCCTGCTAGCATTAATTATTCAAAAATCTCCAATAGACGAGATTCGTAAATAAAATATTTATATCATATGAGGAGTGAGAGGCTTTGGTAAAAGTTTACTTGAGTGCTTGCATAAAGTACCTTTCGTAAGTTCTCTAGTAGTGAATTGAATGAGATAACAAAGGATGCAAAAGACATGTGTCATGGGCCTAGTGCGTATGACAAATTGATCTTTTGACATCTGGAGTTGTTGTGGACAAGAGCTTAGATGTTACTTAAGTATAACTCATGAATGATGTCCCCACTCAACAAGGTGAACATGGTGTTGTTTTATCTCTAATATTAATTTCATTTGTCAAAGGATGCCAAATATGCAATGAAACTAAAGGACTGGTATTGAGTTTGGTCAAGTGGTTTGTCGTAAACGTCTACTTGAGTAGCTTGCTGTAAACTCACTCGGACAATTAGGGAAAACAATTGTATTGATTTATCAAAAGGTCACAATGCATTCTTGCTTCAATGTTCTACATCTATGATCTTACTTTAATCATTTATTATTTTCAGACATGTCTATGAACAATATCATTAATATCTTAATACAAAATCCATTAACTGGTCTATACTCCCTTGAACCGAAATACAACTTGGATTATATCTTAGTTGTAGAGGAACATGTGTTTTTGAGGAACTACGTACGACAGCTCCTACTGTTGAGTCAATTGTTGAGGAGCGAAACTTCTTTAACAAGTGGATCAGGTCCAAAAAAAATAGTTAAGTGATATATGATGACCACTATGTCTAAGGTGCTCCAGCAAAAACATCAACATTATGATAATACAGTTGAGATTTTGGATAATCTCACAATGACTTATGGAGAGATGGAAGGAGCTGTCAGATTCAATCTCATGAGCAAAATCGTAAGTAAAAAAAAGTCTAAGGGAAGACCAATAAGGGAGCATGTAGTTTCCATGACTTACCTCGAGGAAGAATTGACATTGCATGACAGTGGTATAGATGGGGAAGCCCAGGTCGTTATCGTAATCAACTCACTACATAAGTTTTTGAAAATTTTAGAGTGAAACTATCATGAAAAAAATAGAGTATAATCTCAATGAACTATTCAGTGACTTGATGGAAGAACAGTCAGTGATGTAACCTGATAAGGTTGTTCTAATTTCTTTCGGTAGTCACACACTGCACTGGAAGATATCAAGTTGCATCGAAAGGTTCAAGTGGAAAAGTGTGATTGGAAATAAATTTAAGAGAACAACTGGTTGGTGCATGAACTCTAAAATAAAGATTGGGAGAGAGGCAAGATGGGAGAATGAAGCCCTTTCTTTCTCAGATTCTACATACGAATAACAGTTGTACGCAATATAGAAAAATCAAATCTTGCGATTTAAGAGATGAGAATGGTGGCACACTGAAGGGGAAGAAAGTCGAGTACTTCTAGATCTAGTGTAATGTGGTAGAAAGTCCACACCACATTATAGAGAGCAAGGGAACATATCAAAAGATCAAATCTAGAGGAACACCTAAAGATCAATCATTCCACAAAGATTTGCATTCCTCATCAAATATTCCTCAATCCAGCTACAAGCATTAAATTAATAGGAGCATGCATAAGATCTATTTAATTGGTTTAGTCAGATTACTTATTTTGATAACTATAGATCAACCCTGGGGATTAGATTTTTATTTGGCGATTCACGTCACGTATTGTAGACTCAATCTTACACTCGTGTAAGGGTGTGATCTTTAGGGCCGTCTCTCTTGAGTCTCGTGATTTTGGTCCTCTCGTGAGTTGTTCTTCTGCATTTCTATGTACTTTTCTATGTGGCGCATCTTCTTCTAATTTGAATAACATCGAGGCTCGATTGAGAGAATCGTCTATAGTGTGACATAGGTAGATCGACAGCTCACGGTAAAGGTCTGAGTTGGCATTCAACCTTCTAGTGAAGGCTCGTACTGTGGTGCTGCTAAGGCAGTTTAGGATAGAGGCCAATTCTTTATTGAACCTGGCCAAATAGGATTACAGTGACTCGTTTGGCCTTTGCTTGATGTTGTAGAGGTCGTTTGGGTGTTTATCGAGCCTTCTTCTATTTGAATACTACCTTGTTAAGAGTTGATATAGCTCGGTGAAGGTCAAGATGGACCCCCGCGGTGGTTTATTAACCACTGCAACGCAGGCCCTATGAGGCTCGACCCAAAACTTTTGCATATGCATGCTTCCCTGATCAAGCTCAACATTGCCGCTACAAATATTTTTTGCTTATAAACGGTGATGTGGTTCTTAGGATCCATAGTTCCATTGTATAGAATAAGATTCAGTGGGGTGAAGTGTGCCTGTATCTCAGCCTCAGCAATCCCCTGGGAGAAGGGTGACTTCGTGTAGCTCTCTCATGGTATAGTCTTCTTGGTTGCAGAGACTCCTAGGACTCAACCTAGTAATGACTCAAAGTATCAAACCACTAAATTATTTTGCAATATCTAGTGGAAAAGTTAAAATTATCGATCCTACAGAGATTCAAAATCTATTTCGCCTTATGTATTGATGCATAGGTTTTCAGTGAATTGTTTGAGCACATTAAAACAAAGGGTTTTCGTTTTTCAAACTTAATTTTAAATCCAAACTTAAAAACAAACAAAAATCAAAGCATATTTTTTAATTCAACAAAAGAAAGCACGTACTCTTGGGATTAATCCCTATCCTGGATAACATGCTAGAGTAAAATTCATCGATCATTAAATTAATCTCTTAAAGGTGAAACATCATATTACTGTTAAGAATGCCATGGTTACGCAACGAACAAAAATTGATTATTAAAATTCTATACCCTTTCAGTCTCTAGACATTTTAATAACTCCCTAAAGCCTATGATTTATTCATTTGATTAATTCCTTTCTTTTCACACAAGTACATATATCATATTATTAACTTCCTGTTCCCATTAATCAATCGTCACCTTTCAGTCTCAAATTAATCAACTTAAAACCTAATTTAGTGGCCAGCTATCTCAGATTCCTTTAATCCTAAACATGCATTTAATATATTAATTATCACCCCAGAACCTGATTGTAAATTTAGCCACATGCACATCATAATAAAAGACATAACCAGAAGATAAAACTTGAAATTAAATTGCATAAATAATACTTGAAAAAATGTTGCAGAATTCTACTTCAGAATTGTCAAATCTTGATTCGATTCTTCAGCACAAGTACGTTCAGAGGATCTGGAAAAAAATTATGTTATGAGATTCGAAAATGAAGAAAAAGTCCAAAAAAATAAAACCTAGGTGCTATTTATACATGGGTTGATGAGGTTGATGTTTTACTGGACCCAAAACTCCAAGATCTCACCAAGAGGTCTTGCACATCGACCCGATATTTTAGGTGTTTTATAAGGATAGGATAGTATTTGTTATCGGTAGATGTTTGTGGTGAGTTTTGCAGGTTTTTTAGGACAAATTCAGCTAAGTATGAAAAAAAAACCAAATTGGGTATCTGTCTGTTTCAACCAATGCACCACGTGTTGGTCAACATAGATGCCACGTTGGGAGGACAAAAAGCCTCGCATGTTGACCCAAACACCGTTTGTCAATCGACACTACGTTCCCACGTGGAATGTTGTAGCTTAACTTTGATTTCTCTTTTTCCACTCCATATTGATCACTGTGTGGCGTGTCGGTCGATATGGAGCCTTCAACTTCAATCGCCGCAACTCATTTCAGCCTCCGAACTTGGCTTCCACATTGTCCACTGGATGGTGTTTCGTTCAAAACAGACAACTCGCCAATTTGTTTCTTTTTCATACTTAGCTGAATTTATATTCAAAAACCAGGAAAACTCAGCACAAACATCATAACCAGAAAAAATACTATTGTTAGGAACTTTGTTAGAAACTTCCTTCCTTTTATCTTATGTTTTAGTGGGTCAAAGGCTGTGAAAGCCATCTTAGTCAATTTTTCAGCTTCGAGTTCTATTTTGTAATCCATGTATATGATTAATTGAGTTGTAATAGAACTTAGGTGCTGAAGACCGAGCATAGGAAATGCTCGAGAATTGAAGAAGTGTTCATGCAAGAAACTTGGTTTCACCAAGTATGCCCAAGGCTATACTTTGTTTGGGTACTCAGTATAGTGCTTACCATACTAACTTATGAGAAGTCAGTATGAGGCTTGTCATATTGACAGGGGAAGCCAGTATGGGGGCTTGCAATACTGACTTGGGAAGTCTGTATGATGGCTACCTATTCTGACTATGGGAAGTCATTTTGGAATTCTTCGATTTTTAAGCACGAGGAACACAAAGAACCAAGCTTAGTCATACTTTGACAAACGCTTGCTAAGTAAAATTAATTACGAAGATGCTCATACTTGGATTCTTCGGATTGAAACTTAGTCTGACACAAACTTAATGAGAAGTACACTGCCACATCAAAGCAGACCTAATCTATGGGCTATGATTAGACAACATTCTCCATATCTCTAACGACTAGTTCAATGTGTCTAATGGGTAGAATTTCAAACACCCAGGTGTTCTCCTAGAAATAGGAGTAAACCTTGACAGAAAGAGGTTATGAGTTACGAACCACGAATCTCATGAAAATATAAGCCCTCTATCAAACTTACATCAGAAAAGTTCTCTTACTAATCTTTGTTTGCGAACACGAGACTTGAGCTCCTAACTCAAGTTTTCTATCCGTGCTAAGTTGTTCGAAGCATGAGGCTAGGCTTAAATCTTATGCTATTATCTTGGTGAATATAACTTTCTAAGGTTATATTCATAGCAGTCAGTTCCTACTCAGGAATCTGATTATCACGGTCGTATGCCAACCAACTGTGTTCTAGGAAGATTAGCAAACATCCAAGCACCAAAGAGAAGGTTTCGGGGTGCGTCCTCACTTCAACTTGAAGACTGGGTCTTACAAGGAGTTCCTAGGTGAGTGACCACAACAGACCAAAGGACGGAGTGCCGACGGGCTGTGAAGATATCATAAGGAGGCTTGTATTTATACTTAGTGAATTTCCAGACTAAGTGTCTGAAGATTGGACGTAGGACTTTGATTCTGAAACACTATAAAGTATCTTGTGTTCTTTACTGCTTTCATTAATGTTTTCGTATACTTAGTTTCTTTAAACTTGATTTTAAACCTTCAAATACTTGTCCAAGTTTGAAGCATATATCTTGCGAAACTTACTTAAGAATTATTTGACCTAAGATTAACCTTTTAGAAACCCTGAACTGAGTTCCAGTCAGTTTAGGAGAACAAGTGCAACTCAAACTTATTTCCGCTGCATATTACGTACTTTGATCTCGGGACCAACAAGTGGTATCATGCACCAAGGTTCTTACAGACCAAAGTTGTGTTGAGTCGCTTAGGACCAGATCTACTATTTTCTAGCACTTGTTTTTTTTTTTTGTGCATACATCATCCTTAGGTATTCAGAGATGTCACATATTTCAAAGCTTCCCAAGTACACACCAGAAAATTTCAACATATGAAAGAAGCACTTGCTGATCATGCTGAAGAATGTCCATCCAGAGATGGCTGAGGTTCTATCCAACGGACCTATAAAGATCACCAAATTAATACTCAAATCGGAGGAGCAAGAGGCCCAGAGATAGTGGATAAACTTTACGTTGTATGGACAAATGAGGAAAGAATCCGATTTCAGCTGGAATCAGTGGCCATGGAGCTTATCTTGCAATCCTTACTAGAGCCGCTGGTTGTCGAAGCTCTCGCCTATGACAATGCCAAGCAGATGTGGGATTTCTTTGGCACTCTCTACCAAGAGACCGATCAAATGAAGCGGAACAAGCTTCAAAATTGTGTAGAGAAGAATAAGTCATTCTAAATTCTTTCGGGTGAAAATATTAAATCTATGGAAGCAAGGTTTAATGCCATTATTTGTGAACTAAAGAACTTGGGGAGAGAGAGTATAACATTGCAGATGTTAATGCAAAGATCCTCTCATAGATGCCCAAGGAGGACTGGTTCGTCAAAGTCACAAGCTTGAAGGAGAAGGATCTCTCCAAGATGACCACCAAGAATGTGTTTGCCCAGCTTCAAGCCCACAAGTGGTATATTCAAATGGCGAATAGGAACAAAGTCCTGCGGAGTGTCAACACGCAATCTGAATAAGATGTTGTTTTCTTCATAAAGAGAGATTTAAAAAAAAGCCTCAAAAGCCTTATCAAGCTGACAGAGCAGCAGGTCAAAGCTCCGGAACCAAGTAAGCACCAGAACCAACACCTTCCTACCAGAAGAAAGAGGAAGAGAGCTCAGTATCTGAGCTTGAGGAACAGATGAGGAAGCTAACCAAGCTTCTTGAAAAAGTCAATGCCAATAATGAAGGTTTACAATCTAGTGAACACAAATTTAGTGAGAGACCTCCCAAGGCGTGTTTGGAGTGCAACTCCCCTAATCACCTCAAGTACGAGTGCCCGATGGTATCCAAGTATTAGTCTGCGGGTGATAAGCTGTGGAAACTCTGTGGGTAACATTGTACTTAGCCAACTTTGCAGACAAACTTTTATTGATGAAAAGAGTGCCTTCATCACTGATTAAAGCTCTTGGTGTGCCAAATCTGGTGAAAATGTTTTTGTGGAGGAACTTCATTAATGTAGCTGAGTCATTACGGGCACAAGCACATGCTTCAACCCACCTAGACAAATAATCCACTGCTAGTAAAATATATTCATTCCCAAAAGACATTGGAAATGGACCCATAAAATCCATTCCCCACACATCAAACAATTCTACCTCGATTATGTTGTTCAGTGGCATTGCATTTCTAGCAGGCAAGTTTCCAACCCTTTGACATCTATTGATGCGCAATAAAAACTCATACAAATTCTCACTATACACTCAAGGTTTAATTATCAATCCAGGTCCTTCTTCTCTTCGCCCACTAGATTACCGGGATACTATAGCAAAGTCTAATAGCTAGGCAAAATAGAATTGTTGAGTAATTTTTATCAACCTAGGCAATCCATTTTAAACCTATGCTAACAACATATAACAAGCAATGAATTAAACCAAAAATCAACATTCAATCAATTCTCTCGATACTTTGGTAAACCAAGACAAGCAAATACTCAAATGAGGTAGATAGGATGTTGAAATAAACGTAGATGTAATCCAATTAGGTTAATCATTGATGTAAACACATTTTAATCCCTAGGAGGTTGAGCAATCGACCCTACATTTGCTAGCCACTTGCTACGGAGAACTAACGGTGGATGACATTAGGAATTGCAAACAGCTACGTTATTAACCCCTAGATCACTCCCAATCGACCGTCAATTATCGCCCTACGACCTAGCCCCGCACATGGATTGGAACTAAAATCGTAAGAATATACACTTTTCACAATGATTCCGCCCGCGTGTTGGCTGCAGCGTTCACATCAACTATCTCAAAAGCTGGCTATTACCTACACCTAAGAGATAAGGAACAAGCTTAAGTGCAATTCAATCCCTTAAAGGAAAGTAAACAAACAATTATCAAACCTAATCTTCATGCATCCTTGTTCAAATCAACATTGACATTGAATTAGAGCAACATACCTCTAAATTGTAACAATACAAAGTTGAAATCAAATACATCCATTACAATTGATAAGTAGAAAGTGAAATCTTCCCCAATTGGATTTGCTAGGTCTTGATCTACCCCCTTGGATCTTCAATTCTCCTCCAAGGATTGATGAATTACCTCCTTGATACCTTGGGTGAGGTTTTGGAAGAGATGGGAATGGGAATCGTAGAGAGAATTTAGGTAATTTCCCCTTAGATATCACAAAGTTTCAAAAGTTCAAAATAACTATTTTTCCCCCTTTTATAATGAGCAAACAGGGCCTCGGATCGCCCGAGCCAAAAATGGATTGCCCGAGATCGTTGGAAAACTGGAAAATCCCGCCAAGACAAATCCCGATTCAGCTTGGCTGAGCCAAGGGTGGCTCGGCCGAGCTACCTCTCTGAAGAGCAGTGCTCGACCGAGCCACCTTCCTACAGGGCTTGGCTCGACCGAGCCAAGTTTGGCTTGGCCGAGCGAAGTCTTTGAAATCCCCCTCCACCCTGTCTGCACCGCTCAGTCGATCCTGCTTCCCTTTGACTCCTAGCTCGGGCGATTTTCATCCAAAAGCATTGTTTTATGCCCAAAACATATCCTACACCATATGAAACACCAAAAACACGAAAACACAACAAAAGAACAACAAAAACATATGATATGGGAGTAAAATGGACACAAACATGCACGCGCACACATTGAAAAATAGGTCATTTTATGCACATATCATCTATCACAATTCTTCACAAATGAAAATGAATCTTTAAAAATAGTAGGCCAGAAGAAACCTGACTGAAGAACTTTTGCGGCTGTTCGCTGTCCACCATAATGCCCTCCGTATGCTGCAGCATGGCAGTGTGCCAGAATTGCCTGCACATCCTTCTCTGGTACACATCTCCTAAAGATTTGATCTGATCCTTGTCTGTACAACATTGGATCATCCCAGTAGTAGTACTTTGTATCATGAAGAAACTTTTTCAACTGCTGCCCCTTGATTCCATAGGGTTTCCTCCCAGTAGCTAAATAATTGGCCATGTCGACATACCATGGGGCTTCCTCTTCACATCCCATCAGCTGCTCATCTGAAATTTATCATTTACTTGCTCAATCCTTTCTTCTCCATTGAGGATTTCCAATCTGGAAAGATGGTCTGCTACTTGGTTTTCAGTTCCCTTCTTGTCTCTGATTTCCATATCAAACTCTTGTAATAGAAATATCCACCTGATTAACCTTGGTTTGGCATCTTTCTTGGCCATTAGATATTTGATTGCTGAGTGGACTGTATAAACAATCACCTTAGACCGCACTAGATATGATCTGAATTTATCAAATGCGAACACCACAGCTAACAACTCTTTCTTTGTGGTTATATAATTTCTCTGAGCTCCATCAAGGGTTCGACTATCATAGTAGATCACCCTGAATATCTTCTCTTTTCTCTGCCCCAAAGCCACTCCTAAAGCATAATTGCTGGCATCACACATAAGTTCAAACGGGGAATTCCAATCTATCGGTTGCATAACTGGGGCAGAAATCAGAGCAGACTTCAGTTTCAAGAATGCTTCCATACATTGTGGAGAGAACTCAAATTTCCTATCTTTCTCAAGCAATTCAGATAAGGGCTTTGCAATTTTTTGAGTACTCTATTATAAACCTTCAATAAAATCCTGCATGTCCCAGAAAACTTCTAACTGCCTTGACTGAACTTGGTACTGCCATCTTCTCTAACACCTCAATTTTGGCCGGATCAACTTCCATTCCAGCTTTTGATATCTTGTGTCCCAAGACTACTCCCTACTGCACCATGAAACAACACTTTTCCCAGTTCAGCACCAACTGTGATTTTTCACACAGTTTCAAGACCTTTTCCAAATTCTCCAAACATGCTTCAAAATTCTCCCCAAATACTGAGAAGTCATCCATAAAGATTTCCAATCCATTATCTATCATCTCAGAGAAAATAGCAATCATTCAACGCTGAAATGTTACTTGAACTTTGCATAATCCGAAAGGCATTCTCCTTAAAGCAAAAGTTCCATTGGGACAAGTAAATGTGGTTAAACTTTGATGTTCTGGAGCTATTGCTATCTGATGATACCCTGAATATCCATCCAAAAAGCAGTAAAACTCATGTCCAGCTAGCTTATCCAACATCTGATCTACAAATGGTAAAGGGAAGTGATCGTTCTTTGTTGCATCATTCAACTTCCTGTAGTCAATGCAAATTCTCCATCCACTTACTGTCCTTGTAGTGATCATTTCATTGTTCTCATTCTGAACCACTGTGACTCCTCCTTTCTTGGGAACACATTGCATAGGGCTTACCCAAGAACTATCAAATATGGGAAAGATAATCCCTGCATCCAGCCATTTAATCACCTCTTTCTTCACTACCTCTTTCATATTGGGATTTAACCTCCTCTGTGGTTGAATAGAATTCTTACTCCCTTCCTCTATCAAGATTTTATGCATACAGATTGCAGGACTTATCCCCTTGATGTCAGAAATAGTCCATCCTATTGCCTGCTTATGCCTTTTCAACAGTTCCAACAGGCTTTGCTCATTTTCTTCCTTCAGATTTGCTACTATGATCATAGTATGTATCTGATTCACCCAAGTAAGCATACTTCACGTGAGCAGGTAAAGGTTTTAGGGTTAATTCTGGAGGTTCCTCCATAGAAGACTTGTTCCCTTTTATTTCTCTAAATAACAGATCCAATGGCTCAAATGGTTGCCGAACTCCCCCAAACTTTTGCCCTTGCTCTACCCATGCTGCAGCTTTACTTGGTAATTCCTCAGCATCATCTTCCTTCCCAGAATGGTTTTTCTCAAAAAATTCTTCTATTGCTGACTCCAGAACCTCCACAGAAAAACATTCTTCAGAATCATCATGAACCTTCATGGCATTAAACAAGTTAAAAGTAGCTTGTTCATCTTGTACCCTCATAATCAACTCCCCTTTCTCTACATCAATCAGTGTTCTTCCTGTAGCAAGAAAAGGTCTTCCCAGGATAATTGGCACCTCCCTATCTGCTTCATAGTCCAGAATAATAAAATCTGCAGGAAAGATGAACTTATCTACCCTCACGAGGACATCTCCAATCTTTCCTTCAGGATGTACAGTGGATCTATCTGCTACCTGAAGAGAAATGGTGGTACGTCTAGCCCCTCCAATGCCCAATTTTTGAAAAATTGATAATGGCATCAAATTTACACTTGCTCCTAGGTCACATAGAGCCCTACCCACATCTCGACTTCCGATAGAACAAGGGATAGTGTAACCCCCTGGGTCCTTTAACTTAGCTGGAATCTGTCTCCTTAGAGGTCCACCTACTTCCTCAAACAATGATACTGTTTCAAATTCCTTCAGCCTCGTTTTCTTTGACAAGATGTCCTTTAAAAACTTCACATAAGTTGGCATCTGCTCAAGTGCTTCCACCAATGGTACGTTGATATGAATTTGTTCCAGCATTTCTAGAAACTTCTTGAACTGTTCCTCTTTCTGCTTCTTGAATCTAGTTTGATATAGTGGTGGTGGTGCATAACCGTACTCCTCCAAACCAGATTTCCTCTTAGCTTTAGAAATGTTTCCTTCAGGCATTTCTGCAGATTTCTCCACAGGATCTTCCTCTGCCCTCAAATCAGGGGACACATCTTCCTTTTCCAGCAACTTATCTTTTTGCAGGTTCTCTCTAGTCACTGCAGCTCTTGATGATGATCCTTTTCATGCTTCCAAATTTTCTGCCCTTCTCTCTTCAAACTGTTTCCCACTTCGAAGCGTGACAACTTTACATTGCTCCTTTCCATTCATTGGATTCTCAGTGTTACTCGGCAATGCTCCTTGTGGTCTGCTTCTCAGTTCATTAGCTAACTGCCCATGGTTTGGGCATCTTCTCAGCAGTTCTTTGAATCTTTCCCATGCTTCACTAACAGACTCATCCTCCTGTTTAAATGCCATGATTGCATTCCTACATCGTGCATTTCTTGTCAAGGGAAATACTTCTGCAAAAAGGTTTCAGTCAACTTGTTCCAGGTAGTTACAGATCCTGGTGGCAGATTTGCGAGCCAGGTTTTTGCACTATCCCTTAGAGAAAAAGGGAACAACCGCATTCTCAAGGCCTCGGGTGTAACTCCTTACAGCTTGAAGATATCACAAATCTCTAAGAAAGACTTCAAATGCAAATGTGGATCTTCTGTAGCCTGTCCCCCGAACTGCCCCAAACTCTGCAGCATTTGAAACATCACAGGTTTCAACTCAAAGTGTTGTGCCTGAACTTCCGGCCTCACAATCCCTGGATCAAACTCCAAGAACCTTGGTGCTGTATAAGTTCTGATTACCCTATCTCTTTCATCAACCGGATTTTCCAACTCAACTTTCGGCTCAGGAATTCCGTCATCCATCTTTCTAGCTCTTTGCTTTCTTCTGTTCTTTCTAAAAGTTCTCTCTATCTCTGGATCAAATAAAAATATTTCCCTGATTGTCTCCTCACTCATACACCGCATTAGTTTCCTACAACTTCAGTTGACCAACTGTGCATGCAAATTCAAACTATAAAATAGCATTCAGACTCAATATCAATCACTCCCATGCAACGGCGCCAAAAACTTGTTGTTGTGCTAGTAGCTATTATAATTATACGCAAGTGCACGTATGTCTAAACAAGTAATACAGATCTAAGTCCAGATATCGAACCCAAGGGAGTGAATGTGATCGTGCACATTCTATTGTCTGTAAATTAATGGGTTTTGTGATTTCTCCAAACTAAAATAACAGGGAAGCATGTAAAATGAAACCGAGCAGTGCTAGAACAATTAATAATATTTCTTCCCACAAAATAATCATAAACTAATAGACTATGGTTTTAAGATCGATGATAAAGTGCACTCGGGTTATTGACTTTTGATTATCTACTCTCCTATTTGTTGTAGCATTGTTCAAGCATCAACTCTGGTTCTTGCAACCACACTGTTTTCTGTCTAGACTATTGTCATAGCACTAGATCTATGTTTTCTTGCTAACCTTCATATGTCTATGATATATTTTGCATTCAAACAAGCTATTTCAGAACAAGGGGTTCTTGAAAGTCTTAGATTCCATGTATGTCTACACTAGAGATCAAGATTGACCACAACTCCCTCATCCTAGATCTCCTCTCGGTCTCACTAGGCAAAATTTCTACTTGCCACTGTCGTGTTTAGATAAACAAACAAACCAGAATCGAAATCAAACACCAGATTTAATGCAAGAACAACTTCAACATATATTCAAGAAGATAAACTAGTCAATAACCCGAGCTTAAAAGGTTTAGCTCATGCTTACAAAAGATAAAAAGCAAACGATGTTCAAGATCATATCTCCAAACATCCTATACGTAGAAATATTTAAGAAAACTGCAAAATAGAGATAAACTATTCAGGTTTGTTGCAACATCCACGTTGATTTCTCACGAACTCCTTGTTCTCCCTGCTCAAACTCCTATGTTGATACTCCTCTCTAATTGTGTTCTCTGTGTATCTTCTCCCTCTCTTCTCTTTTCTGAAAATATCTCTCCTGTCTCCCTTCAGCTTTATCCCAGCCTTACACGTGGCTCCTCAATCTGCCTCCCAGCTATGACAATTCTCCTGGGTGACACCTGTCCTGCTTTTTGAGACAGGGTCTGAAAAGTGCTGAGATCTTGTCTGCTGTGGTCCCGAATATTCCTCATTAGAGTTCTGGCCATGCTGCTCCTATGCTGTGACATCGTATCAATCCTTCTTGCTCTTGTTATGCTCCAGCATAGTAAAACCTGTGATACTTATTCAAACAATTCTTTTCGCAAAAACTCGTAATTAACACAAGACTAAATAATAAACCTAAATTTAATAAACTAACCAACTAACCTATATTTTGCTAATTATCCTATGAAACAATACTATTCTAAGACATAATTAATTAAGTTCGACACAAAATAATAACTCTTTAAGAGAGTTATCAACTACTCAAGATATACATGGGTGGTGTTGCTCAAATCCAAGGATGAGGTCAAAATCCATCTGCCAGAACTGATCAGTCATCTCCAGAATGAAAAAGGATTAAAAGTAAAGAGGATTAGATCAGACAATGGAACTGAATTCTATAATGGACCTCTAATGGACTTCTGCGCGAAGATAGGGATTGGTCATTAGAAGTCTGCGCCAAGAACTCCTCAACAGAATGGTCTTGCTGAGCGAAGAAACAGGACTCTCAAAGAAGCAGTGAGAACCATGATGGCCCAAACTGACATTGGAAAGGGATTCTCGGGAGAAGCCTTGATGACAACTTGCTATACACAAAACAGAAGTGCTTTCAACACGCGGCTTCACAAGACTCCCTGCGAGATCTACAATGGTCGTAAGCCCTCTATAGCTCATCTTTGTGCTTTTGGTTCTCCATGTTATATTAACAATAATGGGAAGTTTAAGTTGAATACCTTTGTTGGTCCCGGTTTTTCAGAGTTTAACACGTTACGCAGCGGAAATAATATAAAGTAAACCGTTTTCTTGCACTTGCTGGTTAACCAACTGACTGGGACCTGTCAGCTGGTGATTCAAGACTTAGAAAATTTAGGCCTTGTTTACACAGTTATCAGTTTTCAGAGTATACACCAGCACTTGGGTGCTGGGTTTAAAATAAGAATGTAATGCAGAAAACTGATAAAGACAAAGGATTTATAGTGGTTCGATCAACTGATCTACGTCCACTCTCCAGTCGTAGCACTGGAAATTTCACTAAGAGTAATCGGGTACAAGAGTCCTACGATCTATCTCTAGCTGGTGAATGCCTCGTCCACCAGTTCACTAGATCAACCGCTCCCGGCCTTGTTTCCTTCTTCAACTCTGATCAGCTGGTGGAGTGCGAGCACGTCACTTCAACCTCCACAGCTTCACTGGGTGTTTAGTTCTCCCAAGAACGTATCTTCTCAATACGGCAAACTGCCCGTGATAACTCAAGTGTTGGCTGGCACAAGAGCTGCTGTGAACTTCCTCTGAAGAGAAAGAACACCAAAGAGATCTGTAACTTACAAGCTGGAAGCTTGAAGTCTCGTGTTTAAATAAATCAACACACGGTAAGCCTTTAGAAAGGCCTCGAAAGTTGTATGCGCTTCTACTTGCTTGAGCGTAATGAATTTGCAGTCTTTCGGTAGGTGAAGAGTATTGAATGTTGGTGGATCCCAGGTATTTATAGCCGAGGGATCCGATTCAAATCTTCTAGCCGTTTGGACACATGCGGAAAAGGTCTCTGTCCTCGCATGTCCTTCAGACGGCGGTAGGTAGGAATTTCCGGAAAGCGCCATGCTTTTTTCCACTTTATCTGACATTGATCTCTTTATGTCAGAACGGCACTATTCATCAGTACGAGGAATCAGAACTGGTGTCTTGAACTGATAGACTTTAAGGTATCCTCCCTTAAAGTCATACTTTGTCAGTTTATTCCTCAGACGAATCTTCTTTTTGTCTCTAAGACTCTGGGAGAGCGAATCTTGAATTCTGCTGGCAACATCCGACTGGCAGAACATACTGGTGATCTTGTGCTGGCAGTCTCTGCTGGTGACTTGCGTTGGCACAATCTAAGTCTACCAATTTGTCTGGATGTTAACTCTTGGAATCTCCCATGACTGGTGACTTCACCGCTGGTGAACAGTGTCAGTGAGAACACCTATTCTGCTGGTAAGGTTTGTCAGCCGCCTGCTGATGAAAACCTTCCCAACTGGTGAACAGTAGCCAGTCGTGAGCTCTTTTCTCATGCTGATGAACAGTGTCAGCACGAGTCTTGTCAGTCGCTTGCTGGTGAGACTTTTCTCAACTGGTAAGTACATCTCATGCTGGTGAACAGTAGCCAGCATGAGTCTTGATCAGCTGCGACTTACAACTCAAAAGACCTAAACAGGACTTTACATTTGAGACTAGAGCTATCTAGAGACAACTGACGCTGGTAGGACTTAGGATTTGATCCACCAAAACACCAAAACTAGAATCTAAACAAGTAGCTACTGGGGAAAGGAAACTTAGCCAAATTTCCCAACAACCTTCAGCCTTAAGGCTGATGAATATGTGTTCCTTGGATATGAACATCCTTCATATAAGGGATATAGGGTATTCAACAAGACAACCCAGCTTGTGGAGATAATGTCATGTTGTTTTTGATGAAACTACTCTAGTGCGCAGGACACTTCAAGAACTGAGTTTAGGAAATCACGAGATCAATGATGTCAATGAGGAACCTAGAAGTGATCTTGATCATAATCAGAAAGTTCCTCGGACTAGATACATGAGTGATATTTCTGACACCACGGTTTCCTCGGCTGGAAAGCAAACATTCAAGAAGGCTAATTATGCAAATGTCATCGCTGAGGCCTTAAAGAACACTCACATTAAAGATTCAGGAGAAGAGAAACCTACTGAAGGACAACATGTCGATCTAGTAGAAGCTCAAACTGGTCTCAAAGGAGACAATCTTGAGGACACCAAGGAATCAACCTCAGCTGATGAGCTAGCTGCTGTTCAGATTTCAGAAGCAGTTCAGGACGCTGTTCCAGGACAAAGAGATATAGGAACCCCTGAAGGAAAGGAGGAAACTGACCCAGAATCAGATGCTGAATCATTTCAAGAGGAACCCCTTACAGTTTCTGAAGATCCAGCTGTCCGTGCTAAACCCGCAGCAGCAAAGAAGCCTAGCTGGTTAAGAGATCATCCCAAGGAAGCCATCCTTGACGATATAGGAAATCCTGTTCGAACCAGACAGGGGACAACATTGATGTCTTGCTTCTTATCTCATATCGAACCAGTAAAGATCACAGAAGCTCTTCAATCTACAGACTGGATAAATGCGATGCAAGAGGAGTTAAATGAGTTCGCTCACAACAATGTGTGGTATCTTGTGGATAGACCTACACATCAATTTGTGATTGGTACCAAGTGGGTCTTTAAGAATAAAAAAGATGAGACCTGTACCATTGTTCGAAATAACACAAGATTGGTCACAAAAGGTTACGCTCAATGTGAAGGAATAGATTTTGATGATTTTCCCCAGTAGCCAGACTGGAAGCAATTCGACTACTCCTAGCGTACGCAGCTTATCATAACTTCACAGTTCTTCAGATGGATGTGAAGAGTGACTTCCTCAATGGCAAATTAAAGGAAGAATTCTACGTCGGACAACCCCCAGGTTTTGAGCAAGGAAGTCAAGTCTACATGCTTAGAAAAGCTTTATATGGGTTAAAGCAAGCACCTCGAGCATGGTATGAAACTCTTTCACAGTTTCTGCTCAAAAGTGGATTTGAGGAAGTTGCCATAGATCGAAATCTATTCAAAATAAAGGATTGAAAGGACATCCTACTCGTTTAGATCTATGTAGATGACATTATCTTCGGGAGCAAAAATACCAAGCTACGTAAGAAGTTTGCCCAGCTAATGCAGAACAAGTTTCAGATGAGCATGATGGGCAATATGACATATTTTCTTGGTTTACAAGTTGATCAGTCTGACGAATGAATATTCATAAGTCAAAATAAGTATACTCAAGATATGATCAACAAGTTTTGTCCAGAGAAGACAAAATCACTAAGGATCCCTATGAGTACTAGTTCTCAGATCACTCTCGATTAAGAAGGAGAACCAGTCAACCCGACAACGTATAGAGGAATAATTGGGTCCTTACTGTATCTATTTGCCAGCCGACCAGACATATCTTATGTCGTGGGAGTATGTGCAAGGTTTCAGATAAGCCCAAAGAAGTCTCACATGGATGCAGCAAAGAGTGTTGTCAGATACCTCAAGAGTACCGAGTCTCTAGGTATCTGGTATCCAAAAACTGATGGACTCATGTAGAATGGGTTCACTGATTCAGATTTTGGAGGCTATAGAATTGACAGAAAGAGCATAAGTGGAACCTGTCAGTTTTTAGGACATAAACTGATTAGTTGGTTCAGCAAGAAACAACATTCGGTGGCTACTTCAACCACAGAGGAAAAATACGTAGCAGTAGCCAACTGTTGTGCTCAAGTGCTGTAGATAAAGCAGCAACTTATGGACTGTGGAATAGTTACAGGGTGCGTTCTTTTCTACTGTGATAGCAATAGTGCAGTTTCTATTTCAAAAAATCCAGTTCTACACTCCAGGATGAAGCACATTGATATTCGTCACCGTTTTATCCGAGACCACGTGGACAAAGAAGATTTCTCGGTGGAATACATTAGGATTGAAGACGAGCTAGTGGATATATTTACCAAACCGCTACTTGAGGATTGTTTCAAGGAGCTATGCATCAAATTTGGTCTTCTAGAGTTTGATGAAGTCTCAAGAGAAGGAGACGATAAGTGATAAATGAAACAACTGTTGATTGTACTTGATTATTACATTATTTAAGTCAATTTTAGTTTGTTTGATGATTGCAGTTTACTGAAGACAAAGAAAATTTGAGAATTCTCTAGTCAAAAACTTGCGAACAAAGATCAATACAAGAAGAGATTTTATTCAGATAATCAAAATAAATTTAGCTGGAGAAAAAGGAACGAAGCATCTACGGTACAATCCTAGCACTTCAGTTACTGCACACATATGAATGAGGATGACGTCTTGTAGGATAGAAGTCAGCATTACAGATTGTAGATCTGCCTTGGATAAGACCGGGTCTCTCCTATTCTAGAAGCTCGCTCAGCTGCATTCCATATGGGACAGGGACATCAGGAAGATACTTAAGGGCAATCTTCACTCGATCAAACACAAAAGCTACCCAATCCACCTCCTCCTCATCCACAAAGGCCATCATAGCTTTCCATACTGGTGGTGAAAAATTCGTGTAGTCCAACGGGGAGTCATCAATCTGGATGAAACTGTTGGATGGAAACTAGCTTCTCCCTCTCTCCAACCTTGCCATGAGGACCATTCAGGGGAAAAGCCTTCTATATCTCATCTACGTGCTTTTGGATCTCCATGTTACATTCACAATAATGGGAAGTCGAAGTTAAATAATTTTAATTCCAAAGCGGATGAAGGTGTGTTC
Source organism: Plectranthus barbatus (assembly GCA_026898455.1). Lineage (NCBI taxonomy): Eukaryota > Viridiplantae > Streptophyta > Magnoliopsida > Lamiales > Lamiaceae > Plectranthus > Plectranthus barbatus. The sequence goes on from JAPKLW010001177.1 coordinate 97,004, forward strand.
CTTGGTTATGGACATCCTTCATACAAGGGATATAGAGTACTTAACAAGACCACGGACTTGTGGAAGTAACATGCTCTATTGTTTTTTATGAGTCTATTTTAGTGCGCCGGACCTTGAAAGACCTGGTGCTCGGTGATCACAAGATCAAGGATGCTTTTGTGAAACTGAGTTCTAAAGAGGAATTATCCGATGTAGTTTCTCAGGCTAAATCTATTAATCATAAACCAAGTGCTCCAGAGGACCAGGCCGCTGATGCAATAGACCTTGCAGAGGTCATAGATTCACTAACAATTACTGCAAGTATCAATCAAGGGGGAACCTCAGGCATTCAAGATGAAACTTAGTTTGGAGGGCGAACTGAAACTGAGTTGCCTACCCAAGCTGACTTACTTGAAGATGAAGAAGTTCATCCAAAAGAGGTTCAACCTGAAGTGAATTAAGAAGATCAAGGGAGACAGATCGTGGAAGTCATCACTGGAGAAGAAGGTCCAATTCAAGAAGATGAAGATGAAGTTCCTATCCCAGAAGATCTTGCTATGATGGAATCAACCCTAACTCAAGTTCCAGTATCGGGCACAGACGGTACTGAGTATCCTGGAACCTTCGTTCAACCTCTAGAAGTAACTCAGCTCCAGAGACCTAAGTGGTTGAGAAATCATCCAGAAGAAGCCGTGGTTGACAATATAGCCAATCCAGTACGCACGAGGCAAGGAGATGCTCTACTTACTTGCTTCATCTCTCATAATCCAGAGCCCACGAAGATTGGAGATACTTTGAAGTCAGCTGACTGGATCAATGCCATGCAAGAGGAGCTTGCTGAATTCAAGAGAAATGAAGTATGATATTTGGTGGATCGACCAAGTCATCAATCAGTTATTGTCAGCAAATGGGTATTCAAAAATAAGAGAGATGAGACCGGGATAATACTAAGGAATAAAGCAAGGCTCGTAGCAAAAGGATATGCTCAATGTGAAGGGATCGACTTTGATGAGACTTTTGCTCCGGTAGCCAAACTTGAAGCTATCAAACTTTTCCTTGCTTATGCAGCGCACAATGACTTCACAGTTTTCCAGATGGATGTGAAGAGTGCATTTCTGAATAGGTAGCTCAAAGAGAAAGTATATGTGGAACAGCCCCTAGGTTTCTAAGAAGGAAATTAGGTTTATAAATTTAGGAAGGTTCTTTATGGGTTGAAGTAGGCACCCCGAGCTTGGTATGAGACTCTGCCTAAGTTTCTTCTCAAGAACGGTTTCCAAAAAAAGAAGATCGACACTAATCTGTTCGGGATCAAGAATGGATCATCATCCTTTTGGTTTAGGTCTATGTCGATGATATTATCTTCGGATTGAAAAACTTTATGTGATGTGAGAAGTTTGCCCAACTTATACAAAACAACTTCCAGATGAGCATGATGGGTTGCTGACTCACTTTCTGGGTCTTCAAGTTATTCAGTCCGAAGGAGGAATCTTCATCAACCAGAAGAAGTATACCGAGGACTTGATCAACAAGTATTGTCTTGACAAGACAAAGCCCTTGAGGATTCATATGAGCCTGAGTGCTCAGATCAATCTTGATGAAGTAGGTGAAACAATCAACCCATCCACGTACAGATGCATTATTGGATCACTGTTGTACTTAACTACAAGTAGGCCAAATATTTCCTACTCAGTTTGATTATGTGCGAGGTTTCAAGCCAATCCAAAAAAGTCGCACATGAAGTCAGCAAGAAGGATTGTAAAATACCTTATAGGGACAGAATCCTTAGGTATTTGGTATCCCAAAATTGAAGAACTTACTTTGAATGCTTGTAAGTTGGTTCAACAAGAAGCAAGATTCAGTGGCCACATAAACAACCGAAGCTGAGTATGTTACTGCCGCAAGCTATTGTGCTAAAGTACTATGGATCAAGCAACAATTGCTTCATTATGAGGTCATTGGGTGTGTACCAATCAACTGTGATAACAGCAGTGCAATGTGCATAACAAAGAACCCAGTTCACCATTCTAGAACCAAGCACATTGACATAAGGCATCATTTCTTAAGAGACCATGTCGAGAAGAAGGATGTAACCGTAGAGGTCATCAAACAAAGAAGTAAGGAAATTATCAGATTCGCTCAAAGTCCCGATGAGAGCTTCAACGAGACGTGGGAGCGATTCAAGAAGTTACTGAGATCTTGCCCAGGACATGGCTTTCCGCCAAGAGAACAGGCTAAAGCATTCTTTGAGGGACTCAATGAGAAGACCGTTGAATTGGTGGACACCACTTTGGGAGACACCATTATGACGAAAAGTGGAAAGAAGACCATGGAATTCTTCCAAAAGATGGCTAACAACACTCAACGGTGGTCCTCAAGTCGACATCGGCCAGTGAAAGCGATCGAGAAAGTGGTGGAGAAAGTTGCCGTACAACCTGATTTGGCAACCGAGCTGAAAAAGCTAAAGGAAGATTTTGCTGCACTGAAGCAGGAGAAAACAGTTGCTGCAGTAGAGCCAGTACAAGCTCCACCTGAGGGGGATTGTGCCGATGTAAACTTTATCCAAAGGGGTGGTTATCAAAACAACTACCGCGGAGGATATTAGCAACACAATCAACAGCACAACCAACCCTACAATTATAATCACGCGAGGAACCAACCTGGATTTTCCTACGCAAACCCTCAATCCGCGGAGCAGCCACCACCTGAGTTTGCAGTGCAAGATGGAGCAGTAGTGGAAAAGAAGAAGCCAAATCTCGATGAGATTTTGGCTAAATTCGAGCGAGGTTCCACAGATAAGGTGACCAAATTGGAGCAGGAAATCTCAGGTGTGAATACTAAAGTTGATCAGGTGTAGAAGCATGTACATATTATAGAAAACCAGGTCAGTCAGATTGCCGATGCCCTCGGAGCTCAACACAGGCCGGGACAACTCCCGAGCAACACTCAGGTTAACCCCAAGAACCAGAATCAGAGGAACCAAGTGAATGCCATAACTCTGAGAGGGGGAAAATCGTATGAAGGACCAAAGCAGGCAGGGAAAGATACTCAGGAGGACGAAGAAATTGAGCAGGTCAAAGAAGCCATCGCAGACGCAGCCCTGTCAATCATCGCGAGATCTACGTCGATCGACGCAGCTCCAAAGGCCTCGTCGATCGATGTTGATCCACATCGATCGACGCCAATTCCCAGTCTGCCTCTGAAAAGACCTCCTCTACCGTTTCCGCAGCGGTTTGCCAAAACTAAGATGAACGAGAGGTATGCACGCTTCTTGAAAAATATGTAGAAGGTGCATATCAATATTCCATTGGTTAAAGCCCTGCGAGAGATGCCCGGATACATCAAATTTCTGAAGGACATGGTCTCACAGAAAAGGCCCTTCTTGGAACACGAGATAATCAACCTGTTCGAAGAATGCAGTGCCATAATTCAAAAGAAGATGCCGATCAAAAGAGAGGATCCGGGCTCCTTCACGATCTCTTACGTAATCGGAGGGGAAACCTTCGGAAAAGTCGTCTGTGATTCTGGAGCATCAATCAATCTGATGCCGCTGTCTATCTTCAAGCGGTTGGAGATCGGAAACATCAAGCCAACAACCATATCACTTCAGATGGCTGATCGTTTAGTGTCCTACCCAAGAGGCATCGTGGAAGATGTGCTGGTGAAGGTAAAGGATTTCATTATCCCAACCGATTTTGTGGTGCTTGACATGGAAGAAGATCAGAACATTCCCCTGATCCTGGGAAGACCATTCTTGAAGACTGGAGGGGCGTTGATCGACATTCGATATGACAAACTGACATTTCGGGTCAACAACGAGTCAGTCACATTCTCGATCTATAAAGCCATGCAGAAGCACAACGAGGGGAACTACCAAGAATAATGCCACATGATCAACTGTTTCAACCCTGTGATATCTTCTTCCTTTGCCTCTCTCAAAAGTGAGCTGGATTTTCTGGAAAACTGCCTACAACACTCGCTGCTCTCATCGATAAATCTAGAAGAAGCAGACGAGGAGATTTTTGATCTGGCCATGGAGTTGGATGTGTTCAAGGAGATAACTCAGGAAAAGGAAAACAAGGGAGAGAAACTACCAAGCCGGTACTGCCGGAACAAACCAGGAAAGAGTGGGGGACAGTCCACGTCAATCGATGCCATCAGCTCGTTGATCGACGCCGCCTCAAAATCCACGTCGATCGATGCATGAAGGAAGTCAAACATGGAGTCCTCATCGATAGAAATAGCGAAACGTAGAAAAGGGATTGCGGCAGTTTCACCCACGTCGATCAAAGCCCAGAGCACGTCGATTGATGCCAACTTGGGATAGCAGCCATCCAACTCTAATCCGCCAACTTTGGAACTCAAGATGCTTCCGGCACACCTCAGGTATGTTTTTTCTGGGTTCTAATGACACTTGCCTTGTTATTGTCTCTGCCTATCTTACACAGGGGGAGTTAGAGAAATTGCTACGAGTTCTACGGAAATATAAGTTCGCCATTGGATGGACTTTAGGGGATATCAAAGAGATCATTCCTTCACTTTGCATGCACAAGATCATCCTCGAAGAGGACGCCACACCGAAGAGACAAGCACAGCGACGACTGAACCCTATCATGCAAGAAGCCGTAAAGAAAGAGGTTCTCAAACTCCTAGACCATGGCATTGATGGGTTTTGTATACTGAAAGCATTTATTATAATGAGTATACGACGGTTTATTTCTCCTATCTGTTAACAATCTTTCATGTATGAACAATGGTATCCTCTTGTCTCACTGATAGGGACGATCATACGGCGTGTTGTAGATCGCAGAAGACAGTATGATCACTTGACCTAGTGAGACATAAACCTAATCACAGCCGAGACAGCGTATGAGGATACGTCTGCCCAGATGGCTGCGGCATTATCAGAATAAGTAATCTGTCTTGGTTACTTGACGTGCTGGTACGCAGAGGTGGCGTATTAATGGACCGCAGTGAGATGTATTTGTCTGTCTGACATTAGCGAATACAAGATCTCGTTATATTGATTGAGTCCAAACCCTAATGTAGGTTGAGGGGTTTGCACGGGTTGACTGTTGCTTTGACTTGCCATGGTGAGGAGCCTGAGTAACGTGCTCGTATATCCGCATCTTGGGTAACAGTTGTGTAGTGCCGCCTGAGACTGGGTTTAGGTAACCATATCCGAGTAATAGGATGGGGACATTCCCTGAAGAGCTCAATAACATCCACGAAGTCTGCTGGAATGATGAAGTCTTTCACCTTCACAAGTACGTCTTCTACGATGCCTCTTGGGTAGGACACCGATCTGTCAGCCATCTGCAATGATATGGTCGTTGGTTTGATGCTCCCGATCTCTAGTCGCTTGAAGCTTGACAGCGGCATTAAGTTGATGGATGCACCGGAATCGCAAAAGACCTTCCCAAAGGTCTCTCCTCCAATGACACAGGGGATCGTGAAGGATCCCGGGTCTTCTCTCTTAAGTGGCATCTTCTTCTGAATAATTGCGCTGCATTCCTCGAACAAGTTGACCCTTTCTTGCTCCACGAAGGGTCTTTTCTGTGAGACCATATCCTTCAAAAACTTCAAATACCCCGGTATCTCTCGTAGTGCCTCAATCAGCGGGATGTTGATGTTTACTTTCTTCATGTTCTCAAGAAAGCGTGCATACCTCTCGTTCATCTTTGATTTGGCAAACCGCTGCGGATATGGCAAGGGAGGCTTATACATAGGTGGCTCGACAGGGGCGATCGTCGATCGACGAGAGTCAGTCTCGGTCGATTGAAGTTTGGATCTTCGTCGATCGACGGGGAAGCATCGTCGATCGACGGGGAAGCGTCGTCGATCGATGGAGCTTTGCCTGTGACGACTTCTTCTTCATCTCGGGTGTCTGTCCCTGCTTGCTTGGGCCCTTCATAGGTTTTGCCCCCTCTCAGAGTGATTGCATTCACTTGGTTCCTCTGATTCTGGTTCTTGGGGTTCATCTGAGTGTTGCTCGGAAGTTGCCCCGGCTTGTGCTGGGCTCCGAGGGCATCGGTGATCTGGCTGACCTGGGTTTCTATGATTTGTACATGCTTCTGCACCTGGTCCACTTTAGTATTCACACCTGCAATTTCTTGCTTCAACTTGGCCACAGTATCAGTAGAGCCTTCCATGAACTTGGCCAAAATCTCCTCAAGATTTGGCTTCTTCTTCTCCACTATTGCTCCTTCTTGTACGGCAAATCCTGGTGGTGGTTGCTCTGCAGCTTGAGGGTTTGCGTAGGAGAATCCAGGGTGATTCCTTGCGTGATTGTAGGTAAAGGGCTGGTTATTCTGCTGATTGTGTTGTTGTTATCCTCCTCGGTAGTAGTTTTGATAACCACCCATTTGCATGAAATTTACAGCGGCACAATCCCCCTCAGACGGAGCTTGCACTGGCTCTACTGCAGCAACTGTCTTTTCCTGCTTCAGTGCAACGAAATCTTCCCTTAGCTTTTTCAGCTCGGTTGCCAAATCAGGTTGTTCGGCAACTTTCTCCACCACTTTCTCCTTCTCGACCGCCATCACAGGCCGAGTTCGGCTTGAGGACCACCGTTGAGTGTTGTTGGCCATCTTTTGGAAGAATTCCATGGCCTTCTTTCCGCTTTTCATCATGATGGTGTCTCCCAGTGTGGTGTCCACCAACTTGACGGTTTTCTCATTGAGTTCCTCGTAGAATGCTTCTGCCTGTTCTCCTGGCGGAAAGCCATGTCCGGGGCAAGATCTCAGTAGCTCTTTGAATCGCTCCCATGTCTCACTGAAGCTCTCATCGGTTCGTTGAGCGAACCTGATGTTTTCCTTTCTCCTCTGCCTGATGACATTCGGGGGGAAGAAGTTTTCCAGGAACTCATTCCTCAATTCGGTCCACGTGCCTATGCTTCCTTTGTCCAGTGCGGTGAACCATGATTGTGCCTTATCCCTCAGAGAGAATGCAAACAGACGCATTCGGATGGCACTCTTGCTGACTCCTCCAATTTTGACAGTGTTGGAGAGCATAATGAACTTATCCAAATGCGCATAGGGGTCCTCAGTAGGTCTTCCTCTGAATTGATTTTGTTGCACCATCTGCACCAATCCGGTCTTCAGCTCAAAATTGTTGGCATTGATGCCAATCCTGAAGTCTGTCTCCCTGAACCGAGGTTTATACCGATTCTGCATGGCCTCCTCTTCTTCCTCATCGTCAGACTCCCCTGGCGGGTCCTGGTTGTCATCCTCTCCATTTTCGGGGTTGTCATCAAACAGTGGGTTATGGCGAAGATCCCTTCCATTCGGATTGTTCCTCTCGAGGTCTCTTTCCAAATTGTATTGTTGGATTTGCGCCCTCATAGCTTGAATTTCTTGGAGAAGCACAGCTTGCTCCTCTGCAGTTAGCATTGGTGGTTGCGGTTGAATAATTGGTGGTTGTTCGTCCATTGCTTGACTGCTTGAGCCTTCCTGAGCACGCTTATTCTTTCGGATCTTTCTACAAGTGGCTTCAATATTCGGGTGATAATATAGCGGGTCCTTTCCTCTAGCTCTCGTACTCATGCACTACCTGTACAACAAAGGAGGTAGTGAAGTAAGACTGAAAATAAACGGAACGAACTGAAATACGAAAAACCAAAAATCTGAAAACAAGTACGGCGTCGATCGATGAAAGTGAGCATCGATCGATGAGAAGGAAAAGATGGCATCGATCGACGAGAATAAGCGTCGATCGACGTGAATTACGAAAATACGGAAAATTAAAGGAAAATACAAAAATTACAGCCTAAATCAGTACTTTAATCACAGATTTAATAGTAAGATTAATTATGTTCACTCCCCGGCAACGGCGCCAATTTTATCACTGTAATTTCTACAGATTAATTGTAGAAATAGTGGCAAATAAATTTGTAAACCCTAAAGTTATCGATCCAGGGGAATGAAGCAACGAAAAACCTTAAGTACTAAATCATAAGTTCTCAAAATACTGGTCAGGAAAATCAATTAAAAAGTTTTGGTTGTTTTGAAAATCGTAATACTTGCTAATGAAAATTAAACATGAAATTAAAAAGCTTTTAGATTCAAATAAGAAAAGCACAGATTCTAGGGATATCTACCTATCAAGTATGACAGGGGTGAATAAATTGATTAATTCCCAATTTTAATTCCTCTTCGTAGTGAAACATCAGAAAAGTATTACGAACTTCTTTGTTGGACAATTCGTAAAGTATATTAATTAATTACCTATCTCCGCTCGGTCTCAAGATAAATTAACTAAGTCCAAAGATCTACAGATTTATTCCTACAATCAATCTCCTTCAGTTACGACAAGAAATCAGATTATATTGTGAAAATCTCTTTCCATTGAAAACTATCACAGTTACGTCTCAAGTAATCAACTAGATAATCATAAGATGTGATCAGCAAATCAAGATTATGAATAAACACATATTTCACAAACTACGAAGGGAAAGGGAAAATAATTCAATTAATCAAACATGTATACATTGATAATTCGAAACCCTAGAATCTGAGGAAGGATTTAGTTACACATATTCAGAGGAATATTCATCATAGAAAAATACAACCTGAATTGCATAGAAACTTGTATCTGAATGTCTTCCCACAAACTTCTGTCTTCAAACATAAACTCTAAAATTCTTGGAAATCTCTCTAAAAACTGAAATCTGGAATGAAGTATGATAAAAAGGTCAAAAAGTACTCTCAAAATCGACATTATTAGGATATTTATAGAGGTGGGGGTGTATCCTATCAATTCTAGGGCTAAAGATATGAATAAATCCGATTTTTATCAGATTTCCGCTCCAGCAGAGAGGCTCGCGTCGATCGTGGCTGATCCACGTCGATCGACGAGGCTTCCTGGTCTCCGTCGATCGATGCTGATTGGCGTCTGTCGACGCGGCTTCTCGTCCCTTCTGCGCTGTCTCACGGTTTTGGCCATAACTTCCTCCTCCGAACTCCGATTGACCCGATTCCAGTTGCGTTGGAGAGCTAACTCAAATCATCATCCATTTCCATGCGTCAATAGCCCGAATTCCTCTTGTGGAAAAACTCTTCACTGCTACTCTTACACGTCACTGCTTTCGGAACGGTTTTCTCGTGGATTTAGGCCTAAAAACCTGCATAAACATCAAAATACACCTAAAACCACCTAATATTTATTCATGCATAAAATATATATATAAACTCAATAAAACTACATAAAATAGTATAAATATAATATAGATAAGTGAGTGAAATAATGAACTTATCAGGCGACGGCGCACCAGGCGGCAGGCGCGCGGCCGGGGGCGCGAGCAGCATGCGCGGGACAGGGCCGCCGGCGCGGTGTGCTCGCGCAAGTGCACTGGGCGCATGCACGCGGCAGCGGTGGTCGGCCGGCGACGGCGGTAGTCGTCGTCGGCTGATGCTGTCCTGTCGCGGTGGGTCGTGTTTTGGTGGTTTGTGCAATCCCGTGTAAACCCTAGGGTTTGCATTAGGGTTAGGGCAAATCATCAGATCACAAAGGCCTTAATCCCAAAAGATTTAGTGGTTGAAGATTTGGAGGCCCTTGAAAATTTGAAAATATTTGTATCTATCCAAATAGATTCAAATTTCAAGTTGTAATAGATAGAATTTATTTTTCTATTTTTGTGGGGCCACGAGGAATTTTTATTTGTCTTAATTTTCCTCGTATGATATGTGATTTATTATGTGTGCTATTTAAGCATGTGTAGATAATAGGAAAATCATGTTTTATCGCTTTTATTATTTACAGCTTTCCAAGCATGCTTATGTGATTAATTTCTTTTGTTGGATTATAATTTGGGAATTTTTGGGCTTGTTTAATTACATGCAAAAATTTGGAAAATATAATAACAAAGAAATTAAGTGTGCGCATATAAGAAACCTTTTAAAAGAAAAATACTAAGCATATTTTTTTAATTAAAATCAATAGACCTCCACAAAGCGGTCCTAGGCTGTAAGTGTATCTCTCGTTCTAGTAAATGTCTACGAGTGTATCTTGCTAGTTCCTAGAGGTGCATGGGTACGGTTGTAGGATTTCTAGACTAACAATTTAAATCATGTGAATAGTGGGAGGGTTTTGCGTAAACGTCTACGAGTGTAGCTTGCGTAGATCTCTTTCACAAGTATTCTAGGATTGATTTAAATTATAGATAACACAAGCTTTAAGGGCTGTGCGGTATGGTTACGTGCCATGCTAAACTGTCTCTTTTGGCCAGAGTTAAATTTGTGGTTAATTGCTTAGAAGCATCTTAGAATATAATGCAAGAATTGCATCCCTGTACTTGAGAGATGGCTTGGTCTAAGGTTTTCACTAATTATTAATTTCTAGTGTCAAAAGCATCCTGACATGGTAGTGAAATTAAATGGATTGGGGCTTAAAACCCGCAGTTCTGGTTGAGGGTGACATCGTAAACGTCTACGAGTGTAGCTTGCGGTGGGAACTCTTGGGCAATTAGTGGAAAACATTTGTATTTGATTTATTAAATGGTTTTCAATGCATTTGTTTTCGTAGTTCTACATGTATGTTCTTATTTAAGATTCTATATTGTTTCAGATATGTCCATGTCTACTGTCGATCATTTACTTGCTCTCAATCCTCTAACTGGTCCAAACTTCCCTGAATGGAGTTTTTGCATCAAACACGTCCTTTATCTGAAAAATCAAGCATACGTTCTTTTTATGGATCCATTGTTGCGTATTCGTCATAAGGTCTGCAAACTTGAGCTTGAATTTTATGAGAGATTGGAGGATGCTGATGAGTTCGCCTTCTGGCTCATCACGGGTTCTCTATCTAGAGAATTAAGGCACAAGTATGAGTACCTCAAAAGGGCTGGAGAGATCTGGAAGGAACTCTCGACAGCCTATGGCATCGTGGAACAGACTATTAACTATAAGCTTGTACATGACATTGTGTGCAAGAAGATGGTTGAAGATAGTTCGGTGACAGAGCACATGATGTCTATGATTGATCTCATTAGACAATTCACTGTGCGGGGTGGTAATATCAGCGCGCAAGGCGAGATTGATATCATCCTGAACTCTCTTCCTGAATCCTTTTATGACTTTAAGGTAGTTGCTGCTGGAAGGGGAGAGTATGCTCTCCATGAGCTACTTGAGGACCTTGTGGTGGAGCAATCTTCCATGCGAGCACGGATGCCTGTTCTGACTGCTTCTAGTATTGGTTCGACAACCTCTAAGGTTGGACAAAATGGTGCTGAAAGCAAGCTCAGGAAAGCAGTCAGTGAAAGCAAGTCAAAGAAGGTGAAGAGGGTTAAAGTCACTCCAAAGAAGAAGAGGTGTGCTGGATGCGGAAAGGTGGATTGTCCAAATACTAAGGGACAAGGTACATCATTTACATTTGTAACGGAAACATGTTTAGCATCAGTTTCTACTCATTCGTGGGTAATGGATACTGGAGCTACTGATCATGTTTGTTACATTTTGCAGGGGTTCACACCAAGGAGAGTGCTGAAGAATGACGAGGTTACCATCTCAATGGGGAACACAGCACAAGTGAGTGCAGCTGCCATTGGAGATTTCACCTTGTACTTTGATGATTCTGTTTTATCTTTGAGAGATGTTTTGTACGTGCCAGATTTTTGGGGAAACCTTATTTCAGTTTCCAAACTTTATGTTGATGGATATTCAGTTATTTTTGATAGTGGAGTTTCTATCATTGGTAATAACGGTGTTATCTGTCGTGGGATGCTGAATAATTCTCTCCATGTTGTTAACTGTAATCATAAGTCTTCCGCAAGTATTGAATGTAATTCATCCGTAATTGATAATCCTAGAAAGAGAAAACTTACTTCTTCTAATGAGGATCTTACATATCTCTGGCACTTGAGACTGGGTCACATCAGCTTGAAGTGGATTCAGAGACTTGCAGATGATGGTACATTGGACTTAATCCGGGTTGTACGTTATCAAATCTACGAATCCTGCATCGAGGGCAAGATTTCAACTAGGAAGTGTTGGAATTGATCCATTCTGACTTATGTGGACCGATGTCCATGCAGGCTCGTGGAGGGTACGAGTACTTCCTCACTTTCATTGACGATTACTCAAGGTACGGATATGTTTACCTGCTTCGCTACAAGTCTGAATGCTTTGAGAAATTCAAAGAGTCCAAGAATGAGGTAGAAAAGAAGGTCGGGAAAACTATCTGACCGCGGTGGCGAATACCTCGGTAATGAGTTCAAGCAATATTTGTCAGAAAATGGGATTACATCCCAGTGGACTGCACCGGGTACTCCCCAGCAAAACGGTGCAGCTGAAAGAAGAAATAGGACTCTTATAGAGATGGTAAGATCATTGATGAGTTATGCAAACTTTCCAATTTCGTTTTGGGGCTACGCATTGGAGACAACAACTTACGTGCTAAATGTGGTGCCTTCTAAATCAGTTCCTAAGACGCCTTCTGAGCTCTTCCTTGGTCGCAAACCTAGTTTGTGCAAGTTTAGAGTATGGGGCTGTCTGGCACACGTACTGTCGAAGGAACCTGATATGTAAGAAAGCAGGTCAAAAATAATGTTGTTCATAGGGTATCCCAAGCAAACGAAAGGTGGTTACTTTTACTGTCCTGAGAGTCAAAGATTCGTTGTTAGCACCAAAGCTAGATTCTTGGAGGACGAGTATGTGTGTAATCACAAGTCAAGGAGTGATATCGTTCTTCAAGAAATTGAGAACGAGAATGCAATTCCAAGGGAAGGGGAATGTATAGATGTGGGTGCACCTGTGAGAGGTTCAGCACCACAGACACGTTCTTTAGTGCAAGGTGCAGGACCACAAGTTACTGCACCTACTACTGACACGGCACCGATGCCTCGTCGTAGTGGGAGAGTTATTTTCCAGCCGAAAAGGTACATGTTCGTGGGTGAGTCTTCTTACTTGAGCCCAGAAGATGGACATGAGGACTCTGACCCACTGACTTACGAAGAGGTAGTGCAGGACAAGGATGTTGCCAAATGACGTGTTGCCATGGATTTTGAAATTCAATCCATAATTGCTATGGATGTATACCAGAAAACTGATTTGTCGGATGGCTTTAGGGCCAGAGGGTGCAAATGGGTATACAAGAGAAAGAAAGGGGCGGATGGAAAGATCACGACTTTTAAAGCCAGGCTGGTGGCAAAGGGTTATAGTCAGAAACAGGGCATTGACTATGACGAAACCTTTTCACCCGTAGCCATGCTCAAATCCATCCGGATACTCCTTGCCATAGCTGCGCATATGGACCTCGAGATCTGGCAGATGGATGTCAAAACCACTTTTCTAAACGGTTACCTTGAAGAAGGTAGGGACATCTATATGCAGCAACCCGAGGGTTACATAAGCAAGGGCGAAGAACATCTTGTCTGGAAGCTTAGGAAGTCCTTGTATGGACTTAAGCAAACTTCAAGGTCGTGGAACTTACGTTTCAACGATGAGATTAAAACCTATGGATTTGCACAGTTGGAAAACGAAAGTTGCATTTACCGACTTTGTGTCAGTGGGAGCGTGGTCTTCCTTGCACTATACGTTGATGACATACTCCTATTTGGAAACAACGAGGGAGTGATGCCGAAAATTAAGGCTTGGTTATCAGAACTGTTCCAAATGAAGGATCTGGGAGAAGCTAGCTACATTCTTGGGATTAAGGTCTTGCGAGATCGTAACAAAAGAATGTTGAGCTTATCCCAGGCATCCTATATGGACATTGTGATATCCCGGTTCAACATGCAACTCGCCAAGAAAGGTTTGCTACCTTTCAGACATGGCGTTCGTCTTTCTAGTGGGCAGTGTCCTCAGACACAGCGGGAGAAAGATGAGATGAGTCTTGTACCATACGCTTCGGCGGTGGGTAGTCTCATGTATGCGATGCTGTGTACTAGGCCAGATATCTGTTATGCCGTTGGCATGGTAGCAAGATATCAGTCTAACCTTGGACAGGCGCACTAGACTGCTGTAAAGCACATCCTCAAGTACTTGAAAAGAACTAGGAATTACTGCCTAGTTTATCAAAGTGAGGATTTGTGCCCTGTGGGTTATACAGACTCGGATTTCCAAGGGGACCAGGATGAGAAGAAATTGACCTCAGGATATGTGTTTACCCTGGGAGGTGGAGCTGTATCTTGGAGGAGCTCAAAGTAGAAATGCATTGCTGACTCCACCATGGAGGCGGAATATGTTGCCAACTCTGACGCCTCGAAAGAGGGGGTATGGCTCAGGAACTACCTTTTAAGGTTGGGCATGATCCCGAGTTTGCCGAGGATCATCACAATTTATTGTGATAACTCTGCAGTGGCAAACTCAAAGGAATCGCGGTCTCACAGGGCAAGCAAACACATAGAGAGAAAGTACCATATCATACGAGAAATCGTATAGAGGGGCGATGTGCAAATTAAGAAGATTGACACTGCTGACAATCTTGCTGATCCATTTACAAAGAGCTTGCCGCAGAAAGTTTACGAAAGACATATTCGTGAGCTGGGTCTGAGGTGGATGCCGACCACTGACAGTGGTTAAAGAGACAGCAGACTAGATAGACGGACTGTATACTCTTTAATAGCTTAGTTATGCTTTGAGCATAAGTGGGAGATTGATGGGTTTTGCATACTGAATGCATTTATTATAATGAGTATACTAAGATTTATTTCTCCTATCTGTTAACAATCTTACATGTATGAACAATGGTATCCTCTTGTCTCACCGATAGGGACGATCATACGGCGTGTTGTAGATCGCAGAAGATAGTATGATCACTTGACCTAGTGAGACATAAACCCGATCACAACCGAGACAACGTATGAGGATACGTATGTCCGGATGGCTGGGGCATTGTTGGAATAAGTAATCTGTCTTGGTTACTTGACGTGCTCGTACGCAGAGGTGGCGTATTGATGGACTGCAGTGATATGTATTCGTCTGTCTGACATCAGCGAATATAAGATCTCGTTATATTGAGTGAGTCCAAACCCTAACGAAGGTTCAGGGGTTAGCACGGGTTAACTGTTGCTTTGACTTGCCATGGTGGAGAGCCTGAGTAACGTGCTCGTATATCCGCATCTTGGGTAACAGCAATTCGTGTAGCACCGCCTGAGACTGGGTTTAGGTAACCATATCTGAGTAATAGGATGGGGACATTCCCTGAGGAGCTCAATAACATTCATCGTGCCAAAGTCCTGCAGGCTGATTAAGTTCAGGCACGAGTGATAAGGATTGAGTGGTACTACTCAGGAATTATAAGATATTACTTAATTGTAGTTAGAGCTTGTCAGAGGCTCCGATTAATTAATGGATGTCCGGTAACCTTAAATATGAGGATTCTCAATTAATGAAGCCCGTTCTCATAATGTGGTAATAAAGGGGTAGGTCAGTATTAATTCTGTGGTGAAAAAGAATTAATATTAATTAATTAATTATGTCCTGGGTTGTGGACATAGGAATTAATTCATTTATAGGCCTACTTTATTATTTGCATTAGGTCCCAGGTATGGCCCAAGGAAAGTGTACTGAATTGAGCCCAGGAGCCCACTAGGGTTTACAACCCTAGGTCTATAAATAGACAGCTCTCTCTCATAAATTGTAACACAGTTGAAAAACCCTAAATCGAGAGAGAGGGAGTGGGGCGCCCTTTTTTGAGAGAAAGAAGGAGGAGAATTTTCGAATTCCGGTCCTGTTAAAAGCACAGATCTGTAGAATCCTCACCAGTAGCAGATCTGAACGCACCGGGATACAGATCTGAAGATCTAATCTGGAGAACAACAGATTTCTCTTTTCTTTCTTTTGATTTTGATTTTATTCTAGAAATTAGATTTCTAATTTCTACTTTTGCAGATAAAAATTGAATTGCGTGGTTGAATTATAGTGGAAGTTCAAACACAAAAGATCGGTACCGAGACTACGGAGTTATGGTAAATTCTTCAATCAAAAAATCTGCGTATTAAATTCATAGGAGCATGCTAGGGTTTATTGTATATTTAATTGTGCACAATATCCATAAATCGATCCGGTTCAAATTGGTTTTGGTGATTCAGTTCACGGGAAAACCCTACAGGCATGATATACTCGATTTCGGACAGCAAATGGGTAAGCCCTACTCGAGTAGTAGCCAAGAAAGGGGGGATGCAGATAGTTAAGAATGACGATGGAGAGGAAGTTGCGACAAGACCGGTCACTGGATGGCGATTTTGCATTGACTACCAAGCCTTGAACACAGCCACGTGTAAGGATCACTTTCCTCTTCCTTTCATTGATCAAAGGCTGGATAGATTATCCGGTTACCCTTTCTATTGTTTTCTTGATGGTTACTCAGGGTATAATCACATAGCTGTGGTGCCAGAAGATCAGCATAAGACGACATTCACCTGTCCTTACGGAGTGTTCGCCTACCGAAGGATGCCGTTCGGATTGTGCAATGCACTGGAAACCTTTCAAAGATGCATGATGGCAATCTTCCACGACTTGATCGAAAATATCATGGAGGTATTTATGGATGATTTATCGGTTTTTGGTAGCTCATTTGATGTTTGTTTGCAGAATCTGGCTACCGTACTGGAGAGATGCACCGAAAAAAATCTATGCTTCAATTGGGAGAAATGCCACTTCATGGTGCGAGAGGGAATCATGGTGGGACATCGAGTATCAGTTGAAGGATTAGAAGTGGACCGAGCCAAAGTAACAGCCATTGAAAAGATGCCACTGCCGACAAGTGTCAAAGCAGTCAGAAGTTTTCTTAGTCATGCCGAATTCTACAGAAGATTCATCAAAGACTTCTCAAAGATATCGCGGCCCTTGTGCAATTTGTTGGAGAAGGATGTGTCATTTGTCTTCGACGACGACTGCCTGCAAGCCTTTGAAAAGCTGAAAAAGGCATTAGTGACCGCACCGGTGCTGACTTCTCCGGATTGGAGCGAGCCGTTTATTCTGATGTGCGACGCGAGCGACTATGCAGTTGGGGCAGCCTTGGGGAAACTGAAAGGAAGGCTCTTTCATGTGATCCATTACGCCAGCAAGAGCATGAATCCGGCTCAATGCAACTATACCACCACAGAAAAGGAGATGCTTGCGGTCGTGTATGCATTTGACAAGTTTTGGTCCTATCTGATAGGTTCAAAGACGATTGTCTACACCGACCATGCAGCGATCAGATACCTGTTCGCGAAGCAAGAAGCCAAGCCCAGATTGATTCGGTGGATACTGTTGCTACAAGAGTTTGATTTGAAGATCAAGGACAGAAAAGGAAGTGAGAATGTGATTGTAGACCACTTGTCATGACTTGAGCCACCAGTCAAAGGGGATGACCAGCAGATGAAGATCCGAGAGACATTCCCCGACGAGCAGATCTATGCTATTAAGGATTTGAGGGAGACGTACGAGTCCAAAACACCATGGTATGCAGATTTTTCCAACTATCTGGTGTTCGACGTTCTTCCACCAGACTCTTCCCCGTATGCAAAGAAGAAGTTTATGCATGATGTCAGATTCTACTATTGGGTGGATCCCTACCTTTGGCATAGATGCGCTGATGGTGTCATTCGCAGTTGTGTGCCTCAATCCGAGTGGCAACAAATTTTTGAAGCCTGCCATTCATCTCCTAGCGGCGGTCATCGTTTAGCCAACCGGACAACATTCAAAATCCTAGCGAGCGGATTCTATTGGCCTTCCATCTACGAGATCTGTCGTGGGTGGATAACGAGTTGTGATCGTTGTCAGAGGACCGACAACATTTTGCGGAGGGATGAGATGCCACAGACTCCGGTGATTGAAGTTGATATCTTTGACGTTAGGGGGATCAACTTCATGGGTCCTTTTCCGCCATTCCAAGGATTCTCATACATTCTACTGGCGGTGGATTACGTGTCGCGATGGGTTGAAGCCGTTCCAACAGTCACCAATGATTCCAAAGTCATCATCAAGTTCCTTCAGTAGCTCATGACAAGATTTGGAACGCCAAGAGCTTTGGTAATCGATGGAGGATCACACTTTTGTAACAAATGGCTTGCCTCTCTTCTTGCAAGGTATGGAGTCAAGCACCACGTTACCACCCCATATCATCCTCAAGGTAATGGGCTGATCGAACTGTCTAATCGAGAAATCAAGCAAATCTTGGAGAAAACGGTGAAGCAACGAAAAGATTGAGCAGTAATACTTGACGATGCACTTTGGGCATACTGCACCGCCTACAAAATGCCCATTGGGACGTCTCCATATCAGCTATTTTTCGGAAAGTCATGTCACCTCCCCGTCGAGATGGAGCACAAGGCTTGGAGAGCACTGAAAGAGCTGAATCTGGATTGGAAGACGGCTGCAGAAGAGCGCGCCATGGCATTGAATGAGCTAGAAGACTTTCGGGATGAAGCTTACGAGAACAACGTCATTTACAGGAAGCAAGCGAAGAGATTCCATGACTAAGGGATTTGCTCGCACGTTTTTCAATCAGGTGACAAGGTTCTCCTCTTCAAATTCTGTCTCCGCTTCATGCCTGGAAAGTTGCAGTCAAAGTGGGCTGGACCGTACACCGTGGTCAATCAATTTCTGAACGGTGTAGTTGAATTGGCTGGTCAAGATGGAAAGAACTTCAAAGTCAATGGGCAGTACTATACGCCACTTCAAATCGGAGCGGTGGAGATGTACTACTTGAATCGGCCATAAGGATGCAGGTATTGTCGAGCTAGTGACATAAAACCAAGCACTGGTTGGGAGGTAACCCAACAATTTACCGTTTCTTTTCCTTATTTTTGTTATTTTAATTCAGTCGAGTCGAGTCAATAGGACTCAGGATTTTTTTCAGTAATTTTTTGAGTCAGTGCTCTGTTCAGGTCTGCGTCGATCGACGCCAGACTCACATCAATTGATGCAAGTTTCTGGCCCACGTCGATCGATGCAGAACTAGATTCGATCCATCGACAACCCCGTGTTCCGTTATCCTCAGCGGTGCATGGGGATGTCTATCACCGGCCGGCATGAGAGCGCCAAAGTGAGAGTGGGGGAGCTCTACGTCATCTACTGCATGCTGACAGGAGAGGAGTTCAGCTTTGCAGCGTTGATCATGGACCATTGGAGGCACCAAGTCAAGGCCTCAAAGGGCAAAATTTGGAGCGGGGTATTGATTACCCTGATTGCGGATATGTGGGAATCGACTTGGCCGACATCGAGGTGCTCGAGGATAGTCGAGGACTCAGCACCTCGCACCTAGTTCGGATGCTGATGGTCACGCCCTGAGAGGGTGGCTGGTCTTTGAGGATGTCCAACGAGGACAAGTTTCCACTTTCGCAGAGGGCACTCACGCACGTCACCGATTATCACTTCCGTGATAACTGATTGATGAGCACACCCGCCCACATGAGGCTGATGGTTGGATCCTGTGGAGGACCCGGCACCTCCACACTCCTTCATAGACCGCAGACACGGCCGAACCAGCGACCCCCAGCAGAGGACGCCAAAGATGAGGAGCCCGAGGATGAGGAACACATTGGGGGCGCAGAGGAGATTCCAGGTTGGAACGGTGGAGCCTTGTTGGTCCCGGTTTATCAGAGTGTATAACGTTACGCAGCGGAAATATTGAACTTATAAGTCTAACTTGCACTCTGTCCTGCTGGTTGGTCAGCTGACTGGCTGGCTGGCTGGTCAGCTGATAGCTCAACACTTAGAATATATTAAGCCTAGTTTGCACAGTTATCAGTTTTCAGATATACACCAGCACTTGAGTGCTGGGTTTCAAATACAAATTTAAATACTGAAAGCAGATAAAGGCAAAGGATGTTTATAGTGGTTCGATCAACTGATCTACGTACACTCTCCAGTCGACTCACTGGAAATTCACTATAAGAGTAATCCGGTACAAAGTTCCTACGATCTATCTCCAGCTGGTAGATGCCCCGTCTACCAGTCCACTGGATCAACCGCTCCCGGTCCTTGTCCTTCTTCAACTCTCGTCAGATGGATGGAGTGCGAGCACGTCACTTCAACCTCCTCCTCTGACTGGTTGGGTGTTGAGTTCTCCCAAGAACGTAAATCCTCTACGGCAAACTGCCCGTAATAACTCAAGAGCTGGCTGGCTCTGGAGCTGCTATGTTCTTCCTCAGAAAGAGAAAGAACACCAGGTGAGGTCTAAACTTACAAGCAGGAAGCTTGAAGTCTCGTGTTTGAAAGATATCAACACACGGAAAAGCTTTAAAGAAAGCCTCGAAAGATGCTTGCTTGCTAGCAATGAATGTTCGTTCTTTCGGTAGTTGGAGAGTATTGAATGTTCAGGATACCAGCGTGTAAGCGTCGAAGCCAGTAAGCGTGGGAACTGGGAAGCCTCTTAAATGTTGGTAGCTCCGACCTATTTATAGACGCAGGATCCCATTCAAATTTCTAGCCGTTTGGACACATCCGGAATGGGTCTCTGTCCTCGGATGTACTGGTAGACGGCGGCAGGTAGGAATTTCAGGAAAACCCCATACCTGTGTCTGCTTTTTCTGACACAGACCTCTTTGTGTCAGAACGGCATTATTTCGTCAGTACGAGGAATCGCAACTGGTGTCTTCAACTGATAGACTTTAAGGATATCCTTCCTTAAAGTCTTACTTTGTCAGTATATTCCTCAGACGAATCTTCTTTTTGTCTCTAAGACTCTGGGAGAGCGAATCTTGAATTCTGCTGGTAACATCTGACTGGTAGATCGTACTGGTGATCTTGTGCTGGCAGTCTCTGCTGGTGACTTACGCTGGCACAATCTTAGTCTACCAATTTGTCTGATGTTAACCCTTTCTTGGAATCTCCCATGACTGGTGGCTTCACCACTGGTGAATAGTGTCAGCCAGAACACGTATTCTGCTGGTAGGATTTGTCAGCCTCCTGCTGGTGAAATCCTTCCAACTGGTGAACAGTAGCCAGTCATTAGCTCTTGCTGGTGAGACTTCTCTCAACTGGTAAGCACATCTCATGCTGGTGAACAGTAGCCAGCATGAGTCTTGATCAGCTACGACTTACAACTCAAAAGACCTAAACAGGACTTTACATTTGAGACTAGAGCTATTCTAGAGACAAACTGACGCTGGTTGGACTTAGGATTTGATGCACCAAAACTATGATCTAGACAACAGAATCACAACATTTCTATGAGTGCTTCTAGTTCTATAATCTAACAAGTAAGCTACTGAGGGAAAGGAAACTTAGCCAAATTTCCCAACAA
>JAPKLW010001177.1:132854-248030 GCA_026898455.1 Plectranthus barbatus
GAGAAGGTCTCATCATAGTCTATCCCCTCCTTCTGACTATACCCTTCGCCACCATCCTTGCTTTATAAGCCGTTATTTCCCCATTCGCTCCTTTCTTTCTCTTGTATACCCATTTTCTCCCAATGGCTCGATAGCTATCTAGCAAATTAGTTTTCTAGTATACATCCATAGCTGTTAGGGATTCTATTTCCAAATCCTTAGCGATCTGCCATTTGTCTGCATCTTTATCAGATACCGCCTCGTCGTATGTCCATGGGTCGATATCATCAAGTCCATTTTCCAGGATCAAGTCAAATGGCTCTCCCACGAACACGTACCTTTCTGGTTGCTAAACAACCCTCCCACTATGATGAGGCATCTGAGCCGTGTCAGTAGTTGCCACAGTACTCGATGGTCCCATATCTTGCATTGTTGGCAGTGTTGGTAGTCCCTCACCAGTTTTAGGTGAATCTACTAGTACATTGGGTTTTCTTCATGGAATTGCTTCATCATATCCATGATTGTAGAGAATGATTTCACTTTTGGATCTGTGGTTTCTTACATATTCGTCCTCCAAGAATCTTGCATTGGTCCTGACAACAACCTTCTGATTCTCACAAATAATAATAGTAAGCACCTTTTGTTTTCCTGGGATATCCTACAAACAACATCAGCTTACACCTACATTCTAACTTATCAGGTTCCTTTGTCAACTCATAAGCTGATCAACCAAAACGTTCATTCTGGTTAGACTGGGCTTTTTCCCATACCAGATCTCCAGAGGCGTTTTAGGATATGATTTAGAAGGTACCAGGTTAAGCAAATAAGTCGCTGTTTCCAAGGCATATCCCAAAAATGAAATCGACAAGCTTGCATAACTCATCATTGACCTAACTATTTCCAAAAGAGTTCTATTTCTTCTTTCTACCACACCGTTTTGTTGTGGGGTTCCTGGTGCAGTCCAACGGGATGTAGAACCCATTGTCTGACAGGTACTACAAGAAGTCGTTGTTGAGGTATTCACCAACACGATTTGAATGCAGTGTCTTGATAGTCTTACCTAGCTTCTTCTTTACTTCTACCTTGAATCCTTTGAATTTCCCAAAGCATTCAGACTGGTAGTGAAGCAAATAGAGTTATCCTAACCTTGAGTAATCGTGAATAAATATAACAAAGTACTCATAGCCTCCACGAGCTTGCGTGGACATTGGTCCACATAAGTTAGAGTGGATTAGTTCTAAAGCATCCTCTGCTTAGACTGACTTGCTTTAAAAGGGCTGGTCATCATCTTTTCCTCTATGCAGGACTCACAGACTTGATGAGGTACCACTTGGAAGGAATCCAAGAGACCGTTATTCGCCAGTCTTTTGATACTCTTTAGATTGATGTGACCTAGTCTTAAGTTCTAGAGATATGTTTGATCCTCGTCGGAAGAAAATTTTCACTTTAAATGATTATTATTATTATTGGTTGAGTTTAATACAATATTTACGGAAGATTTCTGTAAACAGTTGATGATATGAAGAGAGTTAATCAGTTTGCCTTGACAGATGACACTGTTATTACAAATGATAGAAACACCACTATAAAAAATAACTGAAAATCAATCATTAAATAACTTAGAAACTGAAATTCAGTTTTGCCGAAACACCGACACATATAAAACATCTCTTAAAACCAGAAAATTGTTTTCGATGCATAAAGTAAATTCTCCAATGTTGAGACTTGCTCTCCGCTGCCCATTGAGATGGTAACCTCGTCATGTTCTAGGTGCCTTGTCGGCACGAACCCCTGCATAGTATAAAAAATATGATCAGTTGCTCCAGTATCCACTACCCAAGAATAGGTAGAAACTGATGCTAAACATGTTTTTGTTATAAATGCACATGATGTACCTTGTCCTTCCGTGCTTGGCACTAGACAATTTAATCTTCCACTTCGATTGCGCTTATGCAACTTGGTTATAACTCCTACTCTTTCATCCTTTTCTAATTTCTTGAGCATATCTTTAGCTTCAGCATTTGCCTTGTCAAAAGCAAATAAAGTTGGAGCTAATTCCATTGCTATTATGTCAAATTGTTCTTGTAATAGTGCCCTTAGTAACTCATTGAGAGTAAACTCACGCCTATCACCAAGAAACTTGACAAAAATAATCAAGAATTCACGAAGAGAGTTCAAAACAATATAGATCCCTGCACGAGCATTTCTATGTCCACCTATCATCCTGTACATGTTCATGATCTTTTTCATGATCATAACATGGAGATACCAAACTGCCCTCAGTCATTTTCTTACGAACAAGGTCCTTTACAAGATTATAATTGATAGTTCGATTCACCTTTCCATATACTTTTACAATATCCCTCCAGATCTCAACAGTACTGCGGAAGCTCCTATACTTGAGTTTCAATTCCCTTGACAGACTGTCTATGATGAAAAAGTAAGCAAAATCATCAGAACCTTCCCATTTGTCATAGAATCGTCGCCCAGGCTCAGAAACTTTGTTAGACCAAAGAAGCAGTGGATCCATAAAAAGTATATATGCATGATTCTCAGATGAGAGATCATACTCGAAGCAGTATCTCCACTCAGGTGGGAAGACACAAATGAGTTATACTCCGGGCAATATCTAAGCTAGTATACCACCAAAGCTAACCTCCCCACATAAACATCGATTAGAAAAGACACCATGATCCTTTATAATAAGGTAGTCTCATTTAATTCAATCCCCAGAGAACTTGTGAGAGATCCAATACGCACGCTACACATGTAGATGATTACGCACGAGCTCCCACTTATCACATGAATTAAATGTTTGTTTTAATAAATCTCATCTATTAGAACTTATGAATAATGAAATAAGCAAGGTACACATGTAGACGTTTACTTATTAGATTATCCACTTCTAATACCAGATCACTTTGTGAGAGGTCTGTATAAAATAAACAACTTAGTAATTTTTCACTCATGAGGTTCAATTGTGCACATATTATTTTTTGTTGCTATAAATTATGACATTGCTAAAATTCTATCATGCCATGAATGAAACCCGAATTTATAGTCATAATTTAAATCCATAAAATAAATCACATAAGCATGCTTTAAAGCAGTAATTAATAATCATTAAACGTGCTCCCTATTATCTACAACATGCTTGGATGCTGCACAATTTAATTAAAACACAAATATTTTGTGAGAACAGATAATAAAAAAAATAAAAAATATGCTGGTGGCCTCATGATACGAATACAACAATAAATCTTATCTATTACAAGTTGGATTTATCCTAAAGATCTTCAAACTAGACTCCCACTACTTGGACTTAGATCTGATTTATTTTCTGAAAGTTGGCCACCAAGATTTGATCCATCAGAAAATAGGACAACTGGGCCTATTCACACACTGCAGCCCGAGGCCCGCGTTCACATGGCCCAACGGGCCACAACCGGCAAACCACCGCTACCTGAGAACTCATCAAAAATACTTAGTAGCTGCGCAAAGCTTCGCACGGCCTGCAGCCCACGTTCCAGCTCCTTTGGCCGTCGTCCTTCTTCACCAACCACCACACCAGCCTGACCGACATTGCCTATCCCCGTCCACCAACTACATCTCATCGTTTTCCGCCAGAGAATGGCTCTAGCTCGCCGTAAAAATGCACAAGTACGCAAATATTGTGCACGTACGCCGCATAATCCCTTGGCCTCGAGCACACAGTGCGGCGCCACACCAGACCCTGTTCACCCTTACCATCCATGTCGCCGTTCAGAGCTATCCATCGTCGCCATCGACCACAGAAGGATGGAGAACAATCATCGTTCACACGTAGAAATGAGGGGAAGCCGTGCCTGTGCATGGAACCTAGGATTCCACTTTGCTGCACGGGCCCCCGTGCCTCTGACCGTCGTCCACGGCTTCTCCTGCTCGCTTTGCTAGTTCCGCACGCCACCTAGGCAGGCCGTGGGATGCACTATTGCTGCCTTGGTGTGAGCGCAGCTCGCGACAAACCCTAGGGTTCTGCCGCGGCTGTGCTGCCGCCTCTGGCCGCCCGCTCTCTCACTATCATTCTCTACCATGTGCGGTTTCTCGATTGCAGTGCACGACTGCTGTCGTGCCATTGCTGTCGTGCGCTGTCACATGTTGCACGTGTCGTGTGGTTACACCATTCTTCATGTTTTTCACATTCTTCGTGTTCTTTAACCTTTATTTTTACATATTTAATTTGAAATTGAGAATTATAAGGAAACAAAACAATCCTACTACAATTTTGAAAAATAAATATAACCACAAACTTATCTCGTGCATTAAATAACAAATCCTTATAAAATGGCAGATTATCCCGAGAACCACGAGGAATGAAAAACATACAATCCAAAAACCATACTATGGAAATTCAGAAATAATAATTATCATGCATATTCATAGACAATATTATTTTTTCTGATAGATCCAATTAATTCAACCTGGTTCTGATACCAATTGAAGGGATTGCTGGCAAACTGAATTGCCAATCCATATCCCAGGTTGAAATTGGATATCAAAAATAAATTAATATGCCTATGAATAATCCTAGAATTCTCGTATTGAAATGCATAAGATGGTTTATTTGGAATACCTGGATTTTAGAAATTGTTAAAATGGGTGCGAAGGGATTTGATCCTCAATACTCTTTCTTGTGCAACAAGATTCAATCCTACAAGATGAAGGAATTAAATCTTTGGAATTATCGAGAACTAGAATTTCCTCATTCATTCTCAGATCAAGATTGCCTATCACAGCTCCCAATTACTGGTCTAGTGCTTTGCAACTTATGATCTAGTGGAGTATTGTGATCTGAGAGTCTGAGGGGTATTTATAGGAGAAATCTGATCTCTGATGTGCTTGAGCTTTCATGGGCCACACTATGGAGAAGAATACAAATATAAAATAAGGCCTATCAATTAATTAAATATCATATTCAACCTAGAATATAATTAATTAATCAATATCGATTCATGCCACCAGAGATTTAATATTACCCTACCTATTTGCTACCACGTTAAGAGTAATGGGTTGCATTAACTCAGATTGTACCCATATTTAAGGTTACATACATTCATTATTTGAGCTTTGACAAGTTCCAAATTTAATTAACATCTCTTATTCTTGAATCAATCCACTCAACCATTTTCACTTATGATTGAACGTAATCAGTTTGCAGGACTTTAGCATAACGAACCTTTTGAGCTATTCATGGAATGTCACCATTCTATATTGGATATGGTTACCTATATCTAGTCATAGACAATCATACATAGACTGTTACCAACCAAGATACAGATATACAAGTTCAACTAGAACTTTCCATCATAGTATCTCAAAGTGATGCACAAGTCGGTGTATACATCCATACCTTCATGTAGGTTTAGGAATCCATCGAGTCATCAAGAACAAGATTATTTTAATGTCAGATAAAAGAATCAATCTTCCTTAGGTCCTATCAAATGCGTACCGCACGCACCAAACATTCCAAGAAGCCAAGATAAGCTGCTTATTACCAAGTATACTGCAGCTTATACCAACAATCTATCCTAGGACTGTCTCAGCTGTGATATTGCTAATATCATGATAGGTTAACCGATCCATATGATCGTTTATGATCCACTACACACCGTATGATCTCCTTATCAACGAGATAAAAGGATACTTGCATTTGCGACACATGTTTGTTAATTCAGACAGGAGATGAAAATATAAATTAATGACACCCAATTTATTAACCAATTAACCTTGTACATAATATACCAATCATAATGCTTTCAATATACAAATTCATCACTCCACTCTCCGAGTGTGATGATCCAAGCCATCATAAACGGAACATCTGTGTAAAGCACTCAACTCACGCTCAACAGCTACCGCTGCCTTGGTCCAATGAAAAACACCAGTCTGCTGTTGCATAAATTGGTAGAACTGGCCCCAGTCAGGACCACCATAAATGTAGCTCTCTCAAGGGAAGTAGCTAGATCATGTCTCAAAGTTTTTGGCACCAGCGGGCTATACTGTTATATCCTGATCTTGTCCCCTGCCTTCATCTGCCATCTTCTGCTGTTGGCATTGCTACCTTGATTGTCTCTCCCACCTCTATTGGGGTGCCCACTCTGCCACCTGCTCCTTCGTTGGGATTGTTACTAGGAAACTGAATTGCATAATCCAAGCGTTGTTTATCGGATCTATGAATATCGTATATGATTCATCCTAGCATGCACCTATTAAATTTAGTTTCTGAGAAAAAGAGTTTATGAATACCTGGATAATTTGAGCAGTAACTGATCTTCGAATCGGTTTCCCTGCTCTAATCCAGATAGTTAGTGAAGATTTCTATCGGATTGCACACCAAATGAAAATAAGTGTCCTCCTCATTTCCTTTGTGTGGTCGCCCCCTTTTTGCTATATTGTTTTGATTTAATAAACTACAACTTATTAGAACTGTAGTAGGGGTATTCATAATTGGATTCTCAATCCTATTGGGTTAGAGCTTTTCATGGGCCGAACTAGGGGCTAGTATGCAAATAATAAAGAGGTCTTGTAAATTAATTGATTTTAATATTCAACCCATAATATAATTAATTAATTTATATTGATTCATGTCACCAGAGAATCAATACTGACCTACCCCTTTACTACCAGGTTATGAGGAACGGGTTGCATGGGCTCAGTAAATCCCCATATTTAAGGTTATAGACATTCATTAATTAACTTGAGCTCCTCGCAAGCTTCCAAAATTAATTATCATCTTTTTTTCATGTGCAGTACCACTCAAGCCCATTCACTTATGGTTGAACTTAATCAACGTGCATAACTTTAGCATAATGAACCTTTTTGATCTCTTCATGGAAGATCATCATCCCATACTCGATATGGTTACCTAATTCCAGTTCAGATAAGCATATATAAATTGCTATCATCAACGATAGAGATATATAAGTACATATAAGACTCTCCATCATAGGTACTCAAAGTGACATACGAATTGGTATATACTTCTGGACTTTGCTAGGTTTTTGATTTCCTCAAGCCATCAAGATAAAGATTTTTTAAAGTCAGATAAAAGAATCGATCTTAGTTTTGTCTTATTAATATATATCGCGCGTACCGACATGTTTAGTAGTAAAACAAACTACTAATTATTAATCATGTCGTAGCCTAAACCATCAGTCCAACCTAGAACTGTCTCAATTGTGAAAACTTTTTATATCTCGCAATGTAAAAGCAATCCATATGATCTTCCACGAAGTACTACATATCGTATGATCTCCCTATCAACAAAATAAGAGGATAAAGTTTTTTTTCATCATATGATTGTTAATTGAGATAGAAGATGATACATTGCAAGATAGTAATGATTACCAGTATATTAAACAAAAGTATTTCCAGTATACCAATCTGAATGCTTTTAGTATAAAAATCCATCAATCCCCACTAATACTCAAACCATTAAAAATTTCTTTCCAGAGTATGTGGAGCTTCTATCGTCATTGAGCTATTACATTGTTCACCAAATGGTTGGCTTTGACCTCAGTTCAACGTTTCGAACATGTTCCTCGTAAACTATCTGTGGTAAGCCCTTTGTAAATGGATCAACTATAATTATCCTTTGTTTCAATCTTCTCAATCAGCACATCAAATCATGCTACGATTTCTCGTATGATATTGTAATTTCTTCTTATGTATTTAGTTTCCTTATATGTTCATGGTTCCTTCGAGTTTGCCACTAGACCAATATTATCACAATATATAGTGATAGTCCTAGGCAAACTGGATGTTTCGGAACCATAATGCTTCTTTTGAAGCCTCTAATACTCAACTGTCATGGTGGAGTCTGCGAGGCATTTCTTCTTTGCACTCCTCCAAGGTATGGCTCCATCACCCAAGGTAAAGACATAGCTAGATTCGTTGTATGGAATATCAAAATAAATATCATGACAAATAGTTAATTCCCTATGCATGCTCCTATTTAATTTAATACATGGATTCAAGGAATACCTCAACTCCAGCGGTTTGAATAATGGTAGTAGATGGTTGATTGGTGTTCTTATAGATCTGATCTTCTAATTTGTTCCCCTGGTCGATCTGGAAATCTGGTGAGGATACTGATATGTGTGTAATTTGCGCTATTTTTAAAGTGTTTAATTGCATGATTTGATGTGAATTAGGTGCACAAATCACACACATATCTTTTCTTTTGATTAATTTTACCTTCACTTGGTGTTCGAGAGGTGTTTCAGTGTGCAGGGCACGAAACAAGCAAAAAATTCGAGTTTTTGAGCAAAATTTAGCTAAGGAGCAGACCCATCCCTCTCGGGACAGACCTGTCCTGTTCGGGACAGACATCCCACTCGGGACACATCCGTTCCGCTCGGGACCAAGGCTCGGGAGGTATTCATTCCACACGGAACTCGAAAATTTGGCGTGATTTGGAGAATTCAAAGCTTGTCCCATTCAGGACACATGTCCCACTCGGGACCAGATGGGATTTTTGATAACAACTCAATTTTCATCCCGCTTGGGAGGAAGGTTTTCAAAGGAGGTCCCGCTCAGGACCAAATCACTGTGGCTGCGGATTTTTCATCTATAAAAGGCCAAGAGAGATCACAAAATAAGGGTTCAACATTATTTTACTCTAGAGAGAAAGAGGCATGAAGGAAGAGCGAAAAACACGAGTTCAAGGGCTAGGAATCGAAGATTGAAGGAGGGAATCGAAGCTGGAATTGAAGATTCATACCCAAAGCCTAAGATTTCTTGTTCTTTATTTCATCTATGTTTCTTTTTGAGATATTGATATTTTTCATTATGTTCATGAGTAGCTAAACTCATTGTTGAGGATTAGAATGTGATTGGGGACGATTTTGAATATTGTTTGGATTTGATTAATTGAATTTCCATGGTTTGATTATTGTTGTGTATTGAAGTTATGCTCCTTGCATGTTTGATCACCATGTGTTGGGATTTATGCCTCAATGACCTAGCTTAATAGGCTTGTTAATTAGAGGGGATTGCAAAGGTAATTGGGTGCGATTTCACTTAGAAGATAGGTGATTCGATATCTATGTCTTTAATTCTTGAGCTATTGGGAGTTAATTGAAGTCAATAAACCTAGACTTAGGTTGAGATTGAGATTAATCTACTATTGTTGCACCAGTACTAAGGGTACTAACTAAAGTAAGTGAATTGATCCACATTATTTAACGAAAATTGGTTTGTAGTGTTGACAAGTCCAAACGTATTCCTAATCTACTCAATTCATCCTAAGTTCCTCGACTGTTTTCTCTTTAGTAATCTTACATTGGTCGATTGGTATTTTATTTAGTTATTTGCATTAATCTTTAGAATTTTAGGTAGTTTATAATTGATCATTCAAAGTTATTTTATCGCGTCTGGATATTGAAGTTTATAAATCAATCTCTTTTACTCAAAACAACGGGCGAGTTGAGTCTCTGTGTTTGACTTTTACTTGATAAAAAATATTGCATCAAGTTTTGGCTTCGTTGTCGGGGACTCAAAGTGTAGGTCATTGTTTGCTATTAGGGGATTTAAAGCTTGGTCGTCTAGATTTATTATATTGTTAATTAACTTTAGTTTTTACTGGAGCAGGTAGTGCATGCTTACAAGATCCAAAGTGAAGAAAATATAAGAACTGACAATATAAGGAACAGTGAAGGAAGACATGGGTGAAGACGATCAAGGGAACGACAGACAGTTGATTGAGAATCTGCAGAGGCAGCTGGAAGAAGTCCAAAACCAAGTTTACAATCCGGGGGGATGTGAGCGAAGGGAAGAGAGGAGAAATCCTCTCCAAAATCTGTTCAGACCACAGAGAGGAGAATCTACTGATGGATTCAATTTGCGGACATACGCTACTCACTTCGAGATCAAACCCTAGCTTGCTCAAATGGTACAAAGGAATCAGTTCGGGGGAAAGTCAGGTGAAGATCCGAATGGGCATATCACACAGTTTTTTGATGTAGCAGACATGATAAAGGTCAACCAAGTCCTTCAGGACTAGGTCAGGATGTATCTATTTTCTTTTTCCTTGAAGGGTGAGGCTAAGGCTTGGTTGGTGGGGCTGAATAAAACTGAGGTACGAACATGGGAGGATCTGAAGGAGAAGTTTTTGCTGAAGTATTTTCCACCGGGCCTGACGCTAAAGAGGAAAGCAGAAATTCAGTCATTCAGCCAGCAATATGATGAGCCACTCTACGAGGCATGGGATAGATTCCAAGAGTTGCTGAGGAGATGTCAAAAACATGGGATGTCTAATGCCCAGATTATCTGCCACTTTTATGCCGGAGTAGAGAATGACACACAACTGCGGCTGGACAATATTGGAGGAGGAGATTTCCTCGATCTCGAGGAAGAAGAGGCCATGAGGGCTATTGAAAAGCTGGCAGAAAATAGTTACAAATAGCCAAGGGAAAGAAGGGAGTAAAAAATTGTGAAGAGTGTGGCTGAGGTCAAAGACCAGGAAGAGATGAAGGAGAAAATGGCCTCGATGGAAACAAAAATGGATCTACTTCTCTTGGATCGAGCTCAATAGCAACAACAACAAATGTGGAATTCATCAAGGGGAGGAAATTTAATTCTGAATAAATGCGGCGAAATGGGGCATATGGAAGCCCAATAAGTTGATGATGTTAATTTTGTTGGAAGAGGTAACTTTGGGAACTACCGAAGGCCCTATTATCAGTATGATAATCCTCCTTATCATCCCAACAACCGATTCCACCCTAACTTATCTTATGGGAATCCGAACAATGCTATGAATCCACCTCTAGGATTTGAGCAGAGAGGGGAAGGATCGAGTCAAGGGAATGGAGGTGATCACATGCGGAAGCAATATGTGCAGCAGGAGAGGAGAGCGTTCAGTTCAAAAGAAGAAGAGTTTGAGAAGATATTCGAAAAATATGACAGTATGTTGACAGAGATGCTGAATCAAATATCCACTATTGCTAAGCACGTGAGTGGGAAACATCAACAGGGGCAATTTCCCAGTGATGCTAAGGCCAACCCGAGGAAGAACTACAGTGCAATAACCATGAGAAGTGGTAAGTCCTATGAAGAACCCAGTAACCCCAGGTTGGGTAAAGAAAGGAAGGGGGTGAAGGACAAGGGTTTTGAAGATGAGGAGATTGTAGAGGAAGTGACTCCTCAGCTAGTCAAAACACAAAAGGGGGTCACATCCGAGGAAAATTCCAAAGGAAGCAACGTACTATTTCTTAAGAGATTTGCAAGGCATAGGCTGAGCAAGCAGTTTGCAAGGTTTTTGGATCATTTGAGCAAGGTGCACATCAACTTGCCGTTGTTGGAAGTATTACAAGATATTCCAGGGTACACAAAATTCTTGAAGGAAATGGTGACACAGAAGAGGAAGTTTTGGGAGTTCAAAACTGAGAATCCATTTGAAGAATGTAGTGCGGTGATCCAACAGAAAATGCCTTTGAAGAGGCAAGATCCAGGGAGTTTCACAATTTCATGTGTCATTGGTGGATTGGAGTTCGGCCATGCCTTGTGTGATTCAGGTGCGAGCATCAATTTGATGTCGCTTTCTATTTTCAAGAGGCTGTAGATTGGGGAGATTAAACCGACCACCATCACTCCCCAGATGGCAGATCGCTCCCTATCCTATCCGAAGGGAATTGTGGAAGACGTGCTGGTAAAAGTTAATGATTTTATATTCCCTGTAGATTTTGTGGTCCTCGATATGGAGGAAGATAAGAATGTGTCATTGATTCTTGGGAGGCCATTCTTAGCTACTGGAGGAGCATTGATTGATGTGAGGAAGGGAGAGTTGACTCTCCGCTTCAACGATAAAGAGATTTCATTCTCCATCTCTGATGCGATGAAGAAGTATGAAGAAAGGTATGAAGAGTGCAACAACATCATGGAAATATCTACTCCTTTGTCATTTGGTTATGAGAAGAGAGATGCACTGGAAGAGGTTATTCATGATTCATTGTACTCTAACTTTGGTTTTGATGAGCTTTATGAGGCTTGTGATGAGTTGCTAGAAATGGTGAATGCATTGGACGATACACTAAAGATCAATTCAAAGTAGGATGTCAAGTTTCTAGAGTTGAGGACTAAAGAAGAGGAGTAGGAGGCCAAATTCAAGAAGGAATAGAGCAAGAACGAAGCCCCAGTGGTGGAGTTTAAGAAGTTGCCAGACAGTCTCCAGTATATCTTCCTTGGGGAGAATGACACCTATCTAGTCATTGTTGCCTCGGCGTTGTCTGCTGTGGAGATTGAAAAACTTTCAAGGGTTCTAATGATGCATAGATCAGCTATAGGGTAGCAGATCTCCAACATAAGGGGGATCAGCCCGTCTATTGTGATGCACAAGATTATTCTTGAAGAAGGGAGCAAGCCGAACAGACAATCTCAAAGGAGACTGAACCCGAAGATGTAAGAGGTGGTGAAAAAGGAAGTTTTGAAGCTGTTGGATAGTAACATCATCTATGCCCCTAGTGATAGTGAGTGGGTCAAGTTGACTCATATGGTTCCCAAGAAAGGGGGGTTCGAGAAGGTTATCAAGCCAAGCGGCGAAGAAGTGATCGAGAGACCGACTACCGGATAACATTTTTGCATTGATTACAAGGCTTTAAATAATGTAACTCTTTAAGATCATTTTCCTTTACCCTTTATTGATCAAATGCTTGACCGTCTTGTAGGTAAATCTCACTACTGCTTCTTGGATGGATACTCCGGATACAATTGGATTGTGGTGGCACCTGAAGACCAGCACAAGACAACTATCACATGCCCCTATGGGATTTTTGCCTACCGGAGGATGCTCTTTGGGTTGTGCAATGCACTAGCGACATTTCAAAGGTGTATGATGTCTATTTTTCATGGTCTTATCGAGAATATTATTGAAGTCTTTATGGACGATTTTTCTATGTTTGGTTTGACTTTTGAAGATTGTCTGGAGAATTTGAGAATTGTGTTGCAAAGGTGTGAGGAGACTAATCTAGTGTTAAATTGGGAAAAGTGTCACTTTATAGTTAGAGAAGGTATAGTATTGGGTCATAAGGTCTCTAGTTTTGTAATAGAGGTTGACAAGGCTAAGATTGTAGCAATTGAACAACTTCCTATGCCTAGGACAGTTAAAGGGGTTAGGAGTTTCTTGGGACACATTGGGTTTTATAGGAGATTTATTCAGGATTTTTTCAAGATAACCAAACCTTTGTGTAGCATGCTAGAGAAGGATGTACCTTTTGACTTTGGTGAGGATTGTGTGAAGGCTTTTCAAGCACTTAAGAAAGCATTAGTGACAGCTCCAGTGTTAGTGACTCCGGATTGAGAGCAGGATTTAGTGTTAATGTGTGATGCTAGGGATTCTGCTGTTGGGGTAGTTTTTGGACAGATTAAGGATAAGATTTTTAGAGTTATCGCCTATGCTAGTAAAATGTTGAATCCAGCTCAATTGAATTACACTGTGATTGAGAAAGAATTACTTGTTGTTGTTTATGCTTATGATAATTTTCGTGCTTATTTGGTAGGAGCAAAGTCTGTGGTTTACACTAATCATGCAAGAATTAAATACTTGTATGCCAAAATTGATTCTGAGCCTAGGTTCATTAGATGGATTTAGTTTTTGCAAGAATTTGACATGGAAATTAGAGATAAGAAAGGATGTAATAATGTGATAGCAGATCATCTGTCTAGGTTAGAGAATCCAGTTGATGGAGACGATCAGGATGAGCTAATTAAAGAGGATTTTCCCAATGAGAAAATTTTGAGTGTGGCACTAGCTAGTATTCCATGGTATGCAGATTTTTACAATTTTTGGGTTGCAGGTGTGTTGCCTCCAGATTTGGAGCCTTATCAGCAGAAGAAGTTTCTAAAGGAGGCCAGGTTCTACTACTGGGAAGAATCGTATCTATTTCGTAGGTGTGCTGACGGTATTATTCGTAGTTGTGTTCATCAGAGCGAGTGGAGAAAGATTGTTGAAGAATGTCATCAATCGATAAGTGGGCGTCACTTTGGTGCAAACCGCACCGCATTGAAGGTACTCGCTTGTGGATTTTATTGGCTTTCTGTGTTTAAGGATTGTGAGGCTATGGTTAGAGCTTGTGATAGATGCCAAAGGATGGGGAATATAACCCGAAGGGATGAGATGCCTCCAAAGATCTTTATTGAAGTAGACATATTTGATGTTTGGGGCATTGACTTTATGGGTCCATTTCCACCATCTTTTGGTTACAAGTTTATTCTTCTTGCTGTGGATTATGTGTCTCGATGGGTTGAGGCCATACCCACTGTTACTAATTATTCTCAAGTGGTGCTGATGTTTTTGCAGGCTTTAGTAGCTCGATTTGGTATTCCTAGGGCCTTGGTGAGTGATTGAGGCAATCACTTCTACAACAAACCGATGGATAAACTTTTGGCGAGGTATGGAGTGAGGCAAAGAGTAACAAAAGCTTATCACCCACAAGCTAATGGACAACCAGAATTGGCCGACCGAGAGATTAAGCAGGTGCTAGAGAAGCCGGTGTTAACTCGGAAGGACTGGAGCGAGAGACTTGATGAGGCGTTGTGAGCCTACCGGATAGCCTTCAAGACACCAATTGACATGTCCCCATATCAGTTTGTTTATGGCAAATCATGCCATCTTCCGGTTGAAGTTGAGCACAAGGCATTTTTGGCCATCAAAACTTTGAACTTGGAATTTCTGAAAGCTCAGGGGGATCGGGTGCAGAAGTTAAATGAGCTCGAAGAATGGAGACAAGAGGCCTATGAGAATATGAAGATATGCAAAGAGAGAGCTAAACGGTTTGATGACCAACATATTCGAGTGAAGTTGTTTTACAAAGGTTATATAGTTCTTTTGTTTAATTCTCGCTTAAAATTATTTCCGGGTAAATTCTGTTCTCGTTGATCAGGTCCGTACAAGGTGCACGAAGTGTTTGAGAATGGTACACTGGAACTCGAGATAGAAGATGGACACTGCTTTAAGGTGAATGGGCACCGAGTCAAGATATTTCACACTTCCAAGACACCTCGGACTGTGAATGAAATCTTCCTCCCATGATGGTAAGGAGGTAAGTTCGTCGAGCTCCCGACGGTAAATGAAGCGCTTATTGGGAGGCAACCCAAGATCAATTTACTTGCTTCATTTCTATTAATAGTTTAGAATGTGTAGTTTTTCCAAGTTGTTTTGCGTTGTGTCGAGTTTGGGGGGAATTAAATGTTGCTTATATTCGTTCGGAGTTGATTGGAGTAATGTAGGGAAGAAAATCCTTCAATGTGGGGGAAATTCTCGATTGGGATTGTCTTGACCCACTCTGGACCAACATGCTCCCGAACAGGAGCCATCTATTCCACCCGGGAAGTGCAAAGATGACAAAAAGCATGAATTGTCGTGATGTATCCCAAACGGGAGTATTGAATTCTGTTCGGGAGGCGGAAAGACAAGGGACAGAGTGGCGTATCCCAAAGGGAAGTGATCACTGCTATTTCTAACAGATTAATTATAATAACAGCGGCAAATAAATTTGTAAACCCTAAGGTTATCGATCCAGGGGAATTGTATGGGGAAATTATCCTATGTACTAGCTATGATCCTAAGATTCATTGTTTTAGGAATTCAAAATCAGGGTTTTTTTTGGAAAATAAAGATAACAATACTTGAAAATTAAAGGAGTTTTGGAAAGCAAATTAAAGAACACAGATTCTAGGGAAGAACTCTTATTATGGATAACATGTAGGAATCAATTAATTTAACAGGTGGAATACTGCAACAATGCTATATTTCTTTGTTTGGCAAATATAACCTAGATTACAAATTAGTGACTCATCTCCGCTCGGTCTCAAAGTACACCAAACTAGTCAATCCGATAAGCAAATCAGTTCAATTCCTATATCTAGTACATCTGTTTGGATAGTGTAGATCGTATCATGTATTCCTATTCCCACTATTAATATTCAACTCTCGGTCCTTCTATCAATAGCTAGACATCTAAATCAATCGTCACCTCTCGGTCCTTGAATTAATCTAGAATTATAGAATAAACACAGGAATCATGAACCTAACTAATTAATCCTAACATGCATCCATAATAATATCAATCCCTAGAACCCGCTAGGGTTTCTAGCCACTCATCGTAGGTAGAAATCCAAAAGAAAACATATTAAATTGCATAAAAGTAAAGAACTTACAAGAAAAATAAAGGGTTTCGTGTTTCCCAAGTCTCCAAACTCTAAAAACTCTAAAATATGATTGGTTGCAATTATTGGTTCGAATTTTATAGGTATTTATAGTGGTGGATGTGTATCCTATCAAATCTAGGGCTAAAGATATGAATAAATCCGAATTTAATCAGATTTTTGCTCCAGCAGAAGACCTCGCGTCGACCGTGGCTATTCACCGTCGATCGACGGAAGTTCTTGGTCTTCGTCGATCGCTTCTGATTGGCGTTGGTCGACGCAGCTTTTCGCCCTCCTGCGCGGTCTCACGGTTTTGGCCATAACTTTCTCTTCCGAACTCCGATTGACCCGATTCCAGTTGCGTTGGAAAGCTAACTCAAAGATCTTTCCATCTATGTGCTCCATTAGCTCGGATTCCAACTTTGGAAGAATTCGTGCATGTTTCTTTCAACATCTGCTGCTTTCGGTACGGATTTCCATTGGATTTGGCCTAAAACCTGCAAAAACACCAACACGCGCATAATACCACCTAATATAGACTCATGCACATAATATATATATAAACTCAATAAAACTACATAAAATAGTAGAAAATAATATAGATAAGTTAGTACAATAATGAGATTATCAAACCCCCCAAACTTGAACGTTTGATTGTCCTCAATCAATAGGCAAGAAAGAAATCAAAAGATCATGCGATTAAAGTGCAATGCCTCACAAGATTCATCACAGTCAAGAATCAAAATTCCACTACACAAAAGCAATTTGAAAGAGACAGAAAATTCATCAACAACGGAAGAACTCACGGGAAGTGTATCGCTCAACTCTCAAGTGTTTAAGGAATAGATGAAAGCACTCAACAACATGTATGAAGAAATTTCTACCATAGGCTTGCAAATTTTCTAATATCTCCACTGCTAGAATGTGTACACAAGTCTAGAATCAAAAAGGACTTTCAATAGGTTGTAATTTAGGCTTTTGTGAGGGGTAGGAAAATATGGCCAAGTGACTAAAATCAATCAAGTTGTACTTGCTCAATCAATCCAAACCACCATCTAAGTTCATTCACCCTTCTCCTCAAATATATCAACAAATACACAACCTCCTTTTTTTTCTAACTCATTTTGAATCTCTTATGCTCATAAATTTTTATTTTTTCTTTTTTCTTTTCTGAGAGCTTATGAAAATTCTAATTATTTTGCTTTGAGCTTCTTTTCCACACATCTTTTCACCACTAATTTATATTTTCTTATCTCCATATCACAATCATTCCACCCATATACCACAACTCAAGACATGAGCGAAACCAATACTTCTTCTTAATCTCATAGACAAGGAAAGAAAAATTTTGTATAGGCTCAAAAGTGGATAACTAGGGAAAATTTAATGTGAAGGGACAGTGTTTAGGGAATTGGGCTATCAAAGATGGCCTAAGATCATTTCCTAAACTTGTGCACACTATGCAGTCTCAACACAGAAAATAGGCAAGTTCTAGAGAAATAAAAACACACATGTGAATCTCACATCAAACGAATTAAAGGCTCAAATTCTCACACAAGGGTTCAAAAATTTTCTTCCGCAGTCAATTTCAAATCAGCTCAATCATCATGCAAGCACAAGTGTCAAATCAATCCTATCATGCGGTATTCTACATTCATAGGCATCTAACCACAATCACAATCAAATCAAACTCAACCCTCAACCGATTCAACTCTCACAATCTCATTCGGGTTATTTCAAAACTCAAAAATTTTCCCCAAAAAAAAAAAAAATAGAATAAACTTTAAAATTTAAGGCAAAAATTTAAATACGGAAATTTAAGGCAAAAATTTAAATACGGAAAGCAGAATAAATAAAAGATAGAATGTTCCATCTCTTGTCCACATCCCCCCAAACTTATTTCCAACTCGAAGAGTGGAATAAGTTTGAAAATCAGACAAAAGAGGGAACGATACCTGGTAGTTGATCTCAGACATCAATTTTTTATCCCTCGGAGTCTTCAGATATTGCACGGCGTGGAATAATTACTGCTGGCACTTAGCGTCGATTGACGTGAAGCCTTCTTGCGACCCTCTCCTTGGGTCAAGTGTTTCCAATCAGCCGGCTGCTCGGCGTCGATCAACGCCGAGTCGAAATATTTTTTTTTTTTTTTTCAACTATAAAAAAATACTGTTAATGGAAAATAATGGAAATTCGAAATAAATAAAAAATAAAAAAAATGAAAATTAAAAAGAAATTACGGAAAGGGTTGGGTTACCTCCCAACAAGTGCTTGATTTAACGTCGCAGCTCGACGATACCTCAAATCACTGCCAAGGAGGTCGGGTCCAGACTCGCCGACCTTTGGCATCCACCATGTAGACTTTCCGGTCTTTAATAATGGTGGTAAGGGTAGAAAAGGGAGGCATAGTTGACACTTCTAGCCTTTTGTTTCCTCGCTCCCACTCAATGGCAGCTGCTTCCTCCTCCTCAGATTCATCTCTTTCTTCAGCAGTGGATATTCGATTGCGCTTCTCCTTCTTTTTGTTTCTGTCAATCACAAAGGTGATCTTCTTGTTGTTTGCTCGGAGTGTGATCTCGCCGCCTCGACAGTCAATGAGAGCGGCGCTAGTGTCGAGAAACTCACGCCCCAAGATCATGGGCATATTCTCGTCCTCCTTCATTTCGTGCACCACAAAATCTGCAGGAAAAATGAGATGGCCCACGCGAATGAGCACATCCTCTAGTATACCTTTCGGGCGGGACACAGACCGGTCCGCCATCTGCAGGGAGATCGTTGTGGGCCTCATCTCTCCGATGTTGAGACGCTTGTAAATGGAGTACGGCATCAGGTTGATACTGGCCCCAGTATCACATAGTACTCTTTCGAATGTGTGTCCCCCAATCTCAACCGGGATAGAGAAGCATCCAGGATCGCTTCTCTTGATAGGCACCTGCTTTTGAAGTAGCAGGCTGCACTGCTCGTGGATCTTCACCGTCTCATTCTCCACGAACTGCTTCTTTCCACTCATCAGTTTCCGGAGGTATTTCATGTACCCCGGGATTTCTTTCAGTGCTTCGATCAGCGGGATGTTGATGCTGACCTTCTTCAGGTTCTCCACAAATCTGGAGAACTTCTCGTCCTCTTTCTGCTTCGCGAACCGCTGTGGGAAAGGCAAAGGAGGGAGCGGATCTTCAGACTGCTTCGACTTCGTTCCTGGAGCAGACTTCAACGTCGATCGACGTAAGGTAGCATCGATCGACAGGCCTTTTTCTTCTGCGTCGATCGACGAGGCAGGTCCGTCGATTGACGTGGATTCGTCTCCTGCACAGTGTTGCTCCTTTTCTCCTCCAGAATCGTCCGTAGCCATCTCGGGACCCTTGTAGCTGGTCCCAGACCTCAGAGTAATGGCTTTGACTGGCTTTTCCTTTGCGGGGTTCACCTCTGTCATACTTGGCAACTGTCCAGGCTTGTGTTGATTTCCAAGTGTGGTGGAGATCTGGCTCAACTACGTATCCATCATCTGAAGATGTTTCGTCATCAGCTGCATGTGGTTGGCCATCCCCTTCACCTCGGTTTCTACTTTCCCAAACCAGTTGTCGGAGCTCTTGATGAATTTCTCGAGCGTCTCCTCCAGCACGGACTTCTTTCTTTCTATGATTTCTCCTCCAGTACCTGCATCAAAACCAGGCGGAGGGTGTTCTGCAGCAGAAGGGTTAGCATAAGAAAAACCAGGGTGAGATCGCCCATGGTTGTACTGATACCCTTGATTGCCTCGGTAGTTATTGTGATAACCACCACCAATGTAATTCACCTCCGTACCGGCAGTTCCAGACGAACTGCTTGCATCCCTGTTGATGTAGTCAGCCTCCACGGGTACTATGGCCATGCTTGGCTCTGCAACAGCTGCAACTTGTGATGTGCCCAATTTTTCAATCTCCTCCCGGAGCTTTTTCACCTCAGCGACCACGTCGATTTCTGGCTTTGACTCGACTGCTTTGACTGGTAGCTTCCTATCAGTTGGCCATTGGTGGCTATTCAGCGCCATATCAGCCAGCAACCTCATACTCTCTGCACCGCTCTTCTTCATCAGTATTCCTCCGGCAGATGCATCAACTAGCTCCTTCATGTGAGGGTTCAGTCCCTCATAAAAATGACACACTTGCATCTCCAGATCGATGCCATGTCCAGGACAGAGTCGTAGAAGCTCTTTGTACCTCTTCCAGGCCTCGTAGAGTGACTCGTCATACATCTGCTTGAAAGTAGTAATGGCAGCTTTCCTCTTCAGCAGCAGGCTCGGTGGGAAGTAGTTGACAAGGAACTCTGCTCGAAGCTCCTCCCATGTCCCGATTTGACTCTTATCCAGTCCAGCAAACCAAGACCGTGCCTCGTCTCTGAGTGAGAACGAGAACAGTCTCATCCTGATCACATCTTGGGTTACTCCGTTCTGCTTCACAGTGTTACACACCTCGATGAATTGGTTGAGGTGGGTATATGGGTCTTCTACAGCTCTTCCCCCAAACTGGTTTTGCTGCACCATCTGAATAAGGCTTGTGCGTAGCTCAAAATTGTTGGCATCAATGCCAATTCTGAATCTGGCCTCCGCTTGCTGTGGAAGAAATCGATCCAAGATGGACCTTTGCGGAACCACAATCTGCCTATTATTCAACTCTGCCAGTCTTGCAGCTTGCTCTGCCTGAGCAGCCTGGGCTGCTTGAAGTTGCACTCTCCATTCACAAATTGCCTCTGCTCCTCGGGAGTCATATTTTGCAGAGGTGCTTCAGGATTCTCAGCCATCTCTCGTTGATTTTCTTTTCCTTTCTTTTTGATTTTCCTGCAGGTTGCTTCAATTTTTGGGACAAAGGCTTCGAGTGTTTTTCCTTTGGCTCGCGTGTTCATGCACCTGCACAGGAAACAGGTAAAAAATTAGTTCAGCGTCGATCGACGTGGATTCACGTCGATCGACACAAAAGAGTGGTGGCGTCGATCAAAGAAAGGTATCCGTCGATCGACGCAACAAAAATGATCGCCGTCGATCGACGACGCAGGTCCGTCGATCGACGCGGGACACAGACTCGAAAACTCACACACGCACACGTACAGAAAATTAAAACTCAATCCAGCAAATCCCAGAACGAACTAGTAACAAGATAAAATTTAACAATTCCCCGGCAACGGCGCCAATTTGATCACTGCTATTTCTAACAGATTAATTATAATAACAGCGGCAAATAAATTTATAAACCCTAAGGTTATCGATCCAGGGGAATTGTATGGGGAAATTATCCTATGTACTAGCTATGATCCTAAGATTCATTGTTTGAGGAATTCAAAATCAGGGTTTTGTTTGGAAAATAAAGATAACAATACTTGAAAATTAAAGGAGTTTTGGAAAGCAAATTAAAGAACACAGATTCTAGGGAAGAACTCTTATTATGGATAACATGTAGGAATAAATTAATTTAACAGTTGGAATACTGCAACAATGCTATATTTCCTTGTTTGGCAAATATAACCTAGATTACTAATTAGTGACTCATCTCCGCTCGGTCTCAAAGTACACCAAACTAGTCAATCCGATAAGCAAATCAGTTCAATTCCTATATCTAGTACATCTGTTTGGATAGTGTAGATCGTATCATGTATTCCTATTCCCACTATTAATATTCACCTCTCGGTCCTTCTATCAATAGCTAGACATCTAAATCAATCGTCACCTCTCGGTCCTTGAATTAATCTAGAATTATAGAATAAACACATGAATCATGAACCTAATTAATTAATCCTAACATGCATCCATAATAATATCAACCCCTAGAACCCGCTAGGGTTTCTAGCCACTCATCGTAGGTAGAAATCCAAAAGAAAACATATTAAATTGCATAAAAGTAAAGAACTTACAAGAAAAATAAAGGGTTTCGTGTTTCCCAAGTCTCCAAACTCTAAAAACTCTAAAATATGATTGGGTGCAATTATTGGTTCGAATTTTATAGGTATTTATAGTGGTGGATGTGTATCCTATCAAATCTAGGGCTAAAGATATGAATAAATCCGAATTTAATCAGATTTTCGCTCCAGCAGAAGACCTTGCGTCGACCGTGGCTATTCACCGTCGATCGACGGAAGTTCTTGGTCTTCGTCGATCGCTTCTGATTGGCGTTGGTCGATGCAGCTTTTCGCCCTCCTGCGCGGTCTCACGGTTTTGGCCATAACTTTCTCTTCCGAACTCCGATTGACCCGATTCCAGTTGCGTTGGAAAGCTAACTCAAAGATCTTTCCATCCATGTGCTCCATTAGCACGGATTCCAACTTTGGAATAATTCGTGCATGTTTCTTTCAACATCTGCTGCTTTCGGTACAGATTTCCATTGGATTTGGCCTAAAACCTGTAAAAACACCAACACGCGCATAATACCACCTAATATAGACTCATGCACATAATATATATATAAACTCAATAAAACTACATAAAATAGTAGAAAATAATATAGATAAGTGAGTACAATAATGAGCTTATCAGGAAGCTTCACATCCCATTTAGGATGGAGAAAATTCAAATTATTCAGTAAGGTCGAGACACGTCTCGAACAGGAGCCAAGCTGTCCCGTTCGGGACTGAGTCGAATTGGGGGAAAAAAGCCAGCGGTCGGACCGTCCCGTTCGGGACCCAATGCGGAATAAGAACTATCCAAGTGGCACAGAGCACATTCGCTCGTCTCTTATCTCCCGAACGGTACCCTTTCAATTTTTCTTGCACTCCTTTCGATTTTTCGGCCTCCAATAGGTAATTTCTCCCCGTATTTCATTTCAATTTTGTATCTATGTCGAATTTATGAGACTTGGACGGTTGATTTGGGGAAATAGATGATTGGAAGTTCTATTTTATGCTTTGTGAGAATATGCACATATGGTGTTCGATTAAATGCCTTAGAACATGCTTTTTGTTAGGATGGTTCATATTTGATGAGTTCTATGCATGATTAGTTGATGTTTTAGTCATTTTTTTTTTGGAATTTATATGGAGATATTGATTTATTGCCGTTCTTTGAGGACATTGGGGTATGGTTGGAGTGCTTGAATTTTGTGTAATACTCTTGTGAAATTACGGTTCTTTTTTTTTGTTTAGGAATG
The DNA here is from genome assembly GCA_026898455.1 of Plectranthus barbatus. Lineage (NCBI taxonomy): Eukaryota > Viridiplantae > Streptophyta > Magnoliopsida > Lamiales > Lamiaceae > Plectranthus > Plectranthus barbatus. The sequence goes on from JAPKLW010001177.1 coordinate 156,125, forward strand.
TGTTCATCATTTTCATGGGTCAATTGGGGGATTTTTGTGCTCTTACACTTGGTATTTGCAAGTCCCTTGGGTTGAATTGGAAATTAATTGGTATTTAGTTCTTGCAGATATTATGGGACTCAAACCCCGTGTTGCACGCCCCACAAATTTCACTGATGACGAGTTCCAGACACTCCTTGCGCTTAACTCTTCTGTTGTTTGTGGGTCACGATACTCATGTCCGACCACTCATACAGCCTTGGGGATCAAAGATGACGTGGAAACGATGTTCCACATTATTGGCTAGAATAAGATGCTCCAGGAAAGGTGTCCCTCATATGATGAACAAACCAAAGAATTTTTGGCATCAGCTAGTGTTTGCCGGAGTCCCAGAAACTGGCCGTCGCACTTGACCTTTAAGATGGACGACCGAACATATAACTTGGAACATGCGGAGTTGGATGAGATTTATGGTTGTGAAGAGGGCTCGGGTTTTGTGCCCGCTGATTGTGATGTGAAGGACTTTTGGCAGAGGATCTCTGGAGAGGTTGTCCTTGGGGGGTTTGAGGATGAAGTTGGTGAAGGGTTCTCTCATTAAGAACCCAGTACTTAGATACATCCACAAGACCGTCTCTAACTCGGTGTCCGGGAGACATGTGTCTAACAATGTGACCACAACAGAGCTCAATATGCTTCATTCGATGCTAGCCGGAGTACCTTTCTCCATGGCCACCTTGGCTATGGATAACTAGAGTCGAGCCCTCTCGCAGACCTGGAGCAACATTTACTATGGCAGAATGCTCACGCCCATTCTCGACCACTTTGGTATTCATCGGGTTGGAACAAAGGTGCCACCGTCTGTGGTGGATTTGCCAGTACTCACTTTGGCATAGTATATTGCTGGTTGATGATGCGTGGATAATGCTCCCAAACACTGCTGCCACAATGATTACTGATCAGGATGGCCCGAGAAATTGGTTGTTGGACATGCCGGCACATAAAGAGTTATGGTATAAAAAGGGGCGTGATGGGACTTATTCGAGATATGAGCTCCCTACTGTTGTGCCTGAGGACCGCGGTGAGGAGTCGATGGACGAAGAAGAGCCACAGGATGATCAGGATGCCGGGACATCATCAGCTGGAGCCTATAGCCCTTGGCAGACAGAGATGTTAGACATGATGAGGCGTATGACCACATCAACGGCAGGATTGGACATGCGGATGGCCGGCCTAGGGACAGAGGTGACGGCATTGCGGGCTGATATGGTTAGCCAGAGGGAGTGGTTTGAGCAGAGATTTGATCAGGTGAATGATATATTGATCGGCGTTGAGACCGAGGTGCACAATTTGTACCATTATCTTCTAGCCTACTATCGGCGGTGCTGGCAGAATGAGGATGCTCCAGGCCCGAACCAGCAGTGATCACCGCCTTTCCGTCTTTTCAAACATAGTCGTGTTTTGACTAAGTTTGGGGGAGTAGGACGGATGTCGGTTTTCTCTTTTCCTTACTTGTTATTTTAGACTGTTTTATCCTTTCTCTATTTTCATTTAGTTTGTTTTACTGTTTAGTCTTATTTAGTTGATTTGAGTCATTCGATGGGGTTGTTTAATGATATGATCTAAATCTTGTTTGAGTAATTGATATTTTGAGAATTGTTGGTTTTGTTGTTTTCTGTGGTGATTTGGAACAGGTGGATAGAGCTTAAACAGTCGGGACCATGCCAGATTTTTTTTATTCCACCTTGTAAAACTGATGGAAATGGGGTACACAAACTCTAACACTTAATTCTCACACTAGCATGAATTGAATGATTTATTTTGAGTTTTAGTGCTTGCAAGTGAAGTTTGCTTGATTGTGATAAACTTAGGCATTAGATTGAATTCGTGATGAGGCATGAACATGATTTAATTTCATTTGAGCTTATGATAGGGCAGAATAACTAGATGTTGACGCATGTGTAGGTTGAACAAATTTTGCACTTGACTTCATGTTATATTAATGCTTAGAACTCAACACCTTTGAACTTGTGAGTTTTGAGCCTAATGGGTCCTTATACATCATTATTGATCGGTTCTGAGAGGCGAGGCACAAGTGGAATAATTAGAGTCTATCGATACCACTTTGTTTAACATGTCACATTGAACTAGAAAATGATCTTAGGCCATTCCTTCTTAGTACCTACCTTTGATATTTATAGAGAATATGGTGGAAACAAAATTATCCTAATCGTTGTTTTGGAGCCAAGTTAAGCCTTTAATTCTTTCATATATGCTTAGGAACAAGTTTGAGGGTTGGGATGAGGATTGAAAGAAGAAGAAATGAAGTGCTAGGGATTAAATATAGTGATTGAAAAGAAAATAACAAGTTTGCAAATCTTATGGGGTTGTAGAAAGAATATTTAAAAAAGAAAGAGAAAAAGAAGAGGTTTGTTTGCATATCAAGCGATGAAAATTGAGAAATTGTTAAACAATGGTACAAGAGTTATAATTCCTTGTTTAAATGTTGAGTGGTTGAATGTTGAGAATAAGGGAACGAGGATGAATGAGTCACTTTAGCCGAAAACACCCTACCTGTTAGTAGGCCACGTCACAACCAGATTAAAGTCCTATTTGATCTAAGACGATGTTTCGTTGTGAACAAGTGTCGTAGAGATGAACAATATGAATGAAGAGTGTGCACTTGTGCTTGAGAGAAAGAAAATTAACCCTATACAACTGAGTGTGAGTGTTACACCTTATATGTTCACATGCCGGTAAGGTTGAGTTCTTTGTATTAATAAAAACATGGTGTATAATGACAAATTTGTGAAATCAAAATATGCAGTGATAGATAGTGATGACCCGTGAAGCATTGCACCAAGTGAATGAAAATCTATTTTCTTGTTTTTGATTGAGGACAATCAAAGGCTTAGGTATGGGTGTTTGATATGTGTGTAATTTGCGCTATTTTCTTAGAGTGTTTAATTTCATGATTTGATGAGAATTAGGTGCACAAATCACACACATATCTTTTCTTTTGATTGATTTTACCTTCACTTGGTGTTCGAGAGGTGTTTGAATGTGCAGGACATGAAACAAGCAAGAAATCCGAGTTTTTGAGCAAAATTTGGCTAAGGAGCAGACCCATCCCACTCGGGACAGACTTGTCCCGTTCGGGATAGACATCCCACTCGGGACGCATCCGTTCCACTCTGGACCATGGCACGGGAGGTATCCGTTCCACACAAAACTCGAAAATTTGGCATGATTTGGAGAATTTGAAGTCTTTCCCGCTTGGGACTGATGCGGCTAAAAGTTCAATAAAAATTAAACTCTTAGCTACACAAGAATAAAATTTGTCAAATCCAAGTCCTTCTTCCCTTCGCCCGCTAGATTACCGGGATACTATAGCAAAGTCTAATAGCTAGGTAACAATAAAACCGTTGAGTGATTTCTATCCACTAGGCAATCAATTTAAACCTATGCTAACAACATATAACAAACAATGAATTAAACCAACAAACAACATTCAAACAATTCTCTCCACACCTTGGCAAACCAAGACAAGCAAATACTCAAATGAGGTAGATAGGATGTTGAAATAAACGTAGATTTAATCCAATTAGGTTAATCATTGATGTAAATAAGTTTTAATTCCTATGAGGTTGAGCAACCGACTCTTTTCTAGTCAATCCCCTTTGTACCGGTGAATTGTCCGTGGATGAAATTAGAAATCTCAAACAACTACGTTATCAATCCCTAACTCACTCCAAAACATCCGTCGATTATTGCCCTACAATCCTAGCCCCGCACATGGATTGGAACTAAAACTATATGATTATGCACTTTTCACGACAATTCCGTCTGCGTATTGGCTGCAACGTTCACATCAACTACCTATAGATTGGCTATTACATACATCTAATAGGTATGAACAAGCTCAAGTGCAAATCAACCCCTCATATGAAAGTAAACAAACAATTATCAAACCTAATCTTCATGCATCATTGTTCAAATCAACATCCAAAATGAATTAGAGCAACATACCTCTCAATTGTAACAATACAAAATTGAAATCAATTACATCCATTACAATTGATAAGTAAAAAGTGAAATCTTCCCCAATTGGATTTGCTAGGTCTTGATCTACCCCCTTGGATCTTCAATTCTTCTCCAAGGATTGATGAATTAGCTCCTTGATACCTTGGGTAATGTTTTGGAAGGGATGGAAATGGATACCGTTGAGAGAATTTTGGAGGTGGTTATTCAAAGTTATTAAAAGTTATGAATTTGTTCTGAAAATAATTGTTTTCCCCCCTTTTATAATGAGCAAACAGGGCCTCGGATCGCCCGAGCCATGCTGAAAATTGCCAAATGCTGAAAATCACGCTCTGGCTCGGCTGAGCCAATTTGGCTCGACCGAGCCACCTCTCTGAAGGGCTTGGCTCGGCCGATCGAAGTCTCTGAAATGCCCCCTGCACCCTTCCTGCCCTGCTCGGTCGATCCTGCTTCCTTTTGACTCCTAGCTTGGGCGATTTTCATCCAAAACTCATCCAAAAGTTTTATTTTATGCCCAAAACACATCCTACAACATTTCAAACACGAAAACACGAAAACACGAAAACAAGACAAAAGAACAACGAAAGCATATCATATGAGGGTAATATGGCCACAAACATGCACGCGCACACATCGAAGAATAGGTCATTTTACGCACATATCATAATCCCCAAAACTTGAACCTTTGATTGTCCTCAATCAAAACAAAGTAAAGCTATTAATCTACCTCATGCAATACCTCATAGATCATCAAAGTTATCTTAGCATGTTCAAGTAAAACGAGATTATCACCTAACTTTGTAACAATGTTAATGCTAAGGACATGAACCACTCATCAAAAATGGATACAAGAAACGAAAGCACTCACTCACGTGTTTAGGGACGATGAGATTCACTCAATCACAAGATATCGAGCTCAGTTTCCATAGGCTTGCATCCATTCTCACCACTATACTACAACGAGTTAGTTTCTAGAATCAAAAAGGTCTTTTCAAGGGTTGTAACGTGGCTAACTAAAAGGTGGGTGGTTTTGGGCCAAAGTGACTAAACTTCTCAATTTCCCAAAACCCCCAAACTTGTTCTTTTCGAACAACTACAAACCCCGAGGCTTTTTCAATTTACAACACACTTTTTTTTCTTTTCTCTTTTCTTTTCTTTTTCATCAATTTTCAAATGCACCATCATTCATTCATTTGTCGGTGCCCTCTTTTTTTTTCTTTTTCAAACACTTACACCAAAAATTTCGGTGGTGCCACATTTTCTAGGATTCAAACCAATCCTTTATTTCATATCTTTCATACCTCAACATTTCCCATCAATACAAATTCAATCAATTCCCAACCCAACACTCATCACCGTATTCACCCTCATACACTCTTTCCCCCCAAACTTGATCCTAATTATATCAAAGAAGATTCACCAATAAAGCTCAATCACGGGGGTCAAAGATACGAAAGGCAAAATAATGATAACAACAACCTTATACTCCCGGTGTGAAAGGTAGGACTAAGAATCGATGGCCTAAGATCATTTCCTAGTTACACACTCATGCCAATAGATAGAGAACAGATGCAATTTCTAGATCTCGTACTCTCAATCTTGCCACTCACAAACAATAAAGATATGACAATATCATGGCTCAAACCTCATAGCTTTTTGTCAAGTCCTATGCATTAACCACACACAAAACTCGACAATTCAAAAGTTAAACTTAAGACATGATTCGACAACTAGATTCCGCCCTATCATTAGATTAGATAAACATCCAACTTCACCAAGTAAATCATGATTCAAACCTCAAGTCTAGTTCGGGTTCATCACACACACACAAGCACTTAACATCCTAACCACAATCTACATGCCATAAAACAATGTAATGAATCTAATTGGTAGAAGGAACGATAGAAAGCGTTACCCATCGGCACACACGATCAAATCGCTCTCCAAGACCTTATTTGTACCTACTAGATCAACACAAACACCACCAAACACTTGAGCATAAAACAAACCAATAAAGCTCTCATATCCACCAAACTATCCACAAACCAAATATCAACAATGATAAGATCATATCCAATAGTTCCACCATTCAAACCAAACCAATAATCCAAACCACAAACCATGCATAATAGGAAGTATTCAATCATGCCAAGTCATTAATGATTCTCTCCACAATTACAATCAAACAATCCTCAACCATATTCACTTCAAAAACCTCTATCCACCATCATTCCACTATCCAAAATCTATACAAATAATTTATTTTTCCACTAGCTCCACCAAACATACCATCAAAAGCAATGTTCAACTAACAAATCCATTCAACAAACTCAAACCCAGGTAAATATCCATACATATCATCAAGATGAGCATAATCCAAAACATTCATCCAAGGTAGAACATCAATATAGGTACAACCAAATCGAATCAAATCCAATAAAGGGACAATATCCAACAACCTAAACTAATTGCAAGATAAAGGATAGGAGATGGAGAAGAATAAACCGAGGCACCGGCTACCGGCACATCCCCCCAAACTTAGTCAAGTGAGACTAAGTTTGCAAAAACGGTGGACGGTGCATCGTCACTCCTCTCGATCTTGTAGTTCCTCCTACAAACACAAAACCAAACAAACTAGACATTTATTCAAAATCAAAGCAACTAAAAGCAATTAAACAAAAGCAATAAAATTGGTTGGGTTGCCTCCCAACAAGCGCTTCCTTAACGTCGGTTGCTAGACGACCTTACCACATCACCCATTGTCAAAAATCTTATGAGTTTTAAATACACCTTTCTCCCTTAATCTGCATTTACTTGGGAGCAATTTGTCCAAGAAAATTTTTCTTTCACCCCTATCATCTCTCCAAGGAGGATTGATTATCTTGTCGAACTCCAATTGCATGAATGAGTGCTCCTTCTTTGAAGTGATCCTTAAGCCATTTTCCAAACTAATCCCCACATCAAGAAATTTATTAATCCATTCATCCAATGCACTCACCATTCTCTCCTCAACCTTGCCTACTTCCCAAGTTGACATTCCCCGCTTCAACCTATCCTCATTCTCCTTGCTTACTGTCGGTTTTTCCTCTTCTATGAAATGTTCCAATGTCGGTATTATTGGAATCTCTTCAAGTGAAGCCTCCTCAATTCTTCCTCCTTCAATGTTCTTCACCATCTCCTCGGAGTCTTCCTTTACGAGCTCTTCTTGGTGAACACCCATTATCTCTTCACTATTGATTTCTTTGGTTTCCTCATTTTCTTTGCCATCTCCTAATGTTTCCTCGAGTTTCATCTCTATACTCGCACTCTCATCCTTCTCCATACTTTCAAAAATTTGTGCCGGCTCCTTGATATCTTCATTTACCTCATCAACTTGAAGTATTACTTCTCTTGCCCTTGTCGGTTCATCTTCTTTCTTCACCTCTATTTCTTGCCTTTCCTCATGCTCTTTCCTTGATCTTTTCAACAATTTAAGTTCTTCTTGCATGAGCTCTATTTGTCTCCTCCACAAATCATCATCATGAGATTCCTTTACAACATTCATCGTTTGAGAAGCTCTTTCCTCTTCCGGCCATTGGTTACTACATTCAAACATTTCCTCATATACGTTTCGGATAGGCATTCGCGGTCTTTGTCTTTGCATCATGAGGTCTCTCATCTCCTCCAATTGCCTTTGCACATAAATAAGTCTCTCCATGTTAGACACCTACAAGAGTCCAACAAAGGCAAGTCTTTAACAAAAACAAAAATCCAAAAGAAAACAAAATTAGAACAATTATCAAACAAATGTTAGTAACAATATTCACATAAACAAAAACACAAACACCTAGCTTACAAGCTTCACTTTTCCTCCAATATCTAGCAACCTACTAAATGAAGTCCCCGACAACGGCGCCAAAACTTGTTGCGGCTAAAAGTTCAATAAAAATTAAACTCTTAGCTACACAAGAATGAAATTTTACAAATCCAGGTCCTTCTTCCCTTCGCCCGCTAGATTACCGGGATACTATAGCAAAGTCTAATAGCTAGGTAACAATAAAATCGTTGAGTGATTTCTATCAACTAGGCAATCAATTTAAACCTATGCTAACAACATATAAGAAACAATGAATTAAAGCAACAAACAACATTCAAACAATTCTCTCCACACCTTGGTAAACCAAGACAAGCTAATACACAAATGAGGTAGATAGGATGTTGAAATAAACGTAGATTTAATCCAATTAGGTTAATCATTGATGTAAACAAGTTTTAATTCATATGAGGTTGAGCAACCAACTCTTTTCTAGTCAATCCCCTTTGTACCGATGAATTGTCCGTTGATGAAATTAGAAATCTCAAACAGCTACGTTATCAATCCCTAACTCACTCCAAAACGTCTGTCGATTATTGCCCTACAATCCTAGCCCCGCACATGGATTAGAACTAAAACTATATGATTATGCACTTTTCACGACGATTCCGTTCGTGTATTGGCTGCAACGTTCACATCAACTACCTATAGATTGGCTATTACCTACATCTAATAGGTATGAACAAGCTCAAGTGCAAATCAACCCCTCATAGGAAAGTAAACAAACAATTATCAAACCTAATCTTCATGCATCCTTGTTCAAATCAACATCCAAAATGAATTAGAGCAACATACCTCTCAATTGTAACAATACAAAGTTGAAATCAATTACATCCATTATAATTGATAAATAAAAAGTGAAATCTTCCCCAATTGGATTTTCTAGGTCTTGATCTACCCACTTGGATCTTCAATTCTTCTCCAAGGATTGATGAATTAGCTCCTTGATACCTTGGGTAAGGTTTTGGAAGGGATGGAAATGGATACCGTAGAGAGAATTTAGGAGGTGGTTATTCAAAGTTATTGAAAGTTATGAATTTGTTCTGAAAATAACTGTTTTTCCCATTTTATAATGAGCAAACAGGGCCTCGGATTGCCCGAGCCCAAGTTGGCTCGCCCGAGCCATGCTGAAAACTGCCAAATGCTGAAAATCACGCTCTGCCTCGACCGAGCCACCTCTCTGAAGGGGTTGGCTCGGCCGAGCGAAGTCTCTGAAATGCCCCCTGCACCCTTCTTGCCCTGCTCGGTCGATCCTGCTTCCTTTTGACTCCTAGCTCGGGCGATTTTCATCTAAAACTTATCCAAAGGTGTTATTTTATGCCCAAATCACGCCCTACAACATTTCAAACACGAAAACACGAAAACAAGACATAAGAACAATGAAAGCATATGATATGAGGGTAAAATGGCCACAAACATGCACACGCACACATCAAAAAATAGGTCATTTTACGCACATATCAGGGACAAGCCTGACTCGTTTGGGACACATGTCCCACTCGGGATGGTTCCATCCCGCTCGGGACCATACGAGATTTTTGATAACAACTCAATTTTCATCCCGCTCGGGAGGAAGGTTTTCAAAGAAGGTCCTGCTCGGGACCAAATCACTGTGGCTGTGGATTTCTCATCTATAAAAGGCCAAGGGAGATCACAAAATAAGGGTTCAACATTATTTTACCCTAGAGAGAAAGAGGCACGAAGGAAGAGCAAAAAACACGAGTTCAAGGGCTAGAAATCAAAGATTTTAAGAGGGAATCGAAGCTAGAATAGAAGATTCATCCCCAAATCCTAAGATTTCTTGTTCATTATTTCATTTATGTTTCTTTTTGAGATATTGATGTTTTTCATTATGTTAATGAGTAGCTAAACTCATTGTTGAGGATTAGGATGTGATTGGGAACGATTTTGAATATTGTTTGGATTTGATTAATTTAATTTCCATTGTTTGATTATTGTTGTGGTATTGAAGTTGTGCTCCTTGTATGTTTGATCACCATGTGATGGGATTTATGCCTCAATGAACTAGCTTAATAGGCTTGTTAATTAGAGTGCATTGCAATGGTAATTGGGTGCCGTTTCACTTAGAAGATAGGTGATTCGATATCCAAGTCTTTAATTCTTGAGCTATTGGGAGTTAATTGAAGTCAATAAACCTAGACTTAGGTTGAGATTGAGCTTAATCTACTGTTGTTGCACCGGTACTAAGGGTACTAACAAGTGTAAGCGAATTGATCCAAACTATTAAACGGAAATTGGTTCGTACTGTTGACAAGTCCAAACGTATTCCTAATCTACTCAATTCAACCTAAGTTCCTCAAATGTTTTCTCTTAGGTAATCTTACATTGGTTGATTGGTATTTTATTTAGTTATTTACACTAATCTTAAGAATTTTAGGTAGTTTATAATTGATCATTCAAAGTTATTTTATCGCATCTAGATATTGAAGTTTATAAATCAATCCCTTTTACTCAAAACAATGGGCGAGTTGAGTCTCTGTGTTCGATAATTTTTACTTGATAAAAAATACTGCATCAGATACGCTACCAGATTGAAATTGCACTGGAAGAACTCAATTTCTCCTTTTCTTCCTACACAACCACCGCCAATAATCTCTACCTCTCTCTAGGGTTTCAGTTTTAAGAAACTGAAACCCTATTTATAGATCCAGAGAAAAGGTCATTAGGCCAGACCAGAGATTAAATGCAAATAATAAAGTGGGCCTCCTATTAATTGATTCCATACTCAACCCAAAACATAATTAATTAATATACATTAATTCATGCCATCAGAGAATTAATGCTAACATATCCCTTTATTACCATGATAGTAGGAACGAGTTGCATTGATTTGGTTAATCCCCATACTTAAGGTTTCAAACATTAATTAATTAATCCAACATATGACAATTAGTTGTAATTAATTAATATCTTATTATTCCTGAGTAGTACCACTTAACCCTTATCACTTATGCTTGAATCAAAGATTCAGCCTGCAAGACTTAGCATAATGAACCTCATGAGCTTTCCAGGAAATGTCATTATCCTGAAATGGATATGGTTATCTAAATGTGGCCTTAGGAAACCCCTCACAAATTACCATCACCCAAGATGCAGATATACGAGTACATGTAAGAGTCTCCACCATAACATGTAAAAGTGACAGTCAACCCATGTGTGCTCCTTAGCCTTCAATAGACTTTGGATCCAACAAAGTTACCAAGGTCTTTGCTCATTCATATGTTAAGTAGAATAGTTCTTCTTACTGTTGTTCCTATCAGGTCACACAAAGCAGTCAAGATAAAACATTTATAGAACTTGGGTGCCGCAGCCTAAACCGACTACCAAACTAGAAACTGTTTCAACTGTGATAACTATTTATATCTTGCTAGTTCGAACGATCTATACGATCTTCTGTGATCTCTTACACACCATATGATCTCCCTATCGACGAGATAATTGGATGTATTTGTTCACATTGTAAGATTGTTAATTTAGAAAGGAGTTGTTTATTGCAAGTCATTAATGATTACCAGTGTATTAAACATAATGTTTCCTAATATACCAGTCATAATGCTTTTATGTATTCAATTCCAACAAGAGGTAGATTTCTTCTCATCTTGGCCAGCCTGGAAATCCAAATTTGATAACCCACAAAGCACAAGTTCTCACACATATAAATGAATCATAGTCTCCAGGTATTTTCAAGTACTAGAGAATGTACTTAACCACAGTCCATTGCGCCTGTCTAGGGTTAGACTGACATCTTGCTACCATGCCCACAACAAAGCAAATATCTGGTCTCGTGCATATGAGGCTTCTGATTTTGAGGTAGATGGAACTCAACTCATTTCATCTTTCTCATTTTGTGTCTGAGGACACTTATAATGTGTGTGAAATGTATGCATTTTGTGTGCTCGAATGTTACATTTTTAGGTCATTTCATATGTATTTCACCTACATATCATAGGTTTCTGTTAGAATTGGTATTACTTTTGTTATATTTGTGTTTCAAATGTTGTAGGATGGCAAAGAGATGAAAAAGGTTAGGTTTTGCCAAGTTTTCATGCATATCTACCAAAATGGGGCGTTAGAGACTTGAATTATGGCTTGAATGAGTATTGGAAGACTTAAAAGAGACAGAGACAAATTTCGGCTAAAATATGAAGAATTTTGGCCGAAATAAGGGTGTTCGAGGCAAAAATCCATTTTCAGAGCCAAATTTTGGCCGAATTGATCTTATTTTGGCAGAATTGATCTTATTTTCACCGAAATCATCAATAGGGAAGTTTTCATAGTCAGATATAGTTAAATTTTGGCCAAAATCAGCATGATTTTGATCAAAATTTATCGTGGATTTTCAAAATGAAGCAGAGGCTCATTTTGTGTGAAATGGATCTCATTTTGGGCAGAATCTGGGTGCAGCAATCTTAATATAAAATGGGGAAATTAGATTTGAGAGCAACTTTTGGCGGTTATTGGGTGTTTATTTCTCTCCACAACTCGCACAACTCAACTTCTCATCAATTTGAACAAAATTTAAGATCAAACCACTCAATTAAGGAGTTTGAAGTGAAGATCAAGCTAGGAAAGCAACGATTGGGGAAATCTATATCTTATATTCCGAGTTTGTAATGGATATTCTATCTTTTGTAATTCAATTTTATTAGAAACAATGTATGTGTGGCTGAACATCTATAGGATATAGGTGTGGAAACTTGTGATTGATTGATTGGATTAATGAATACTCTTCTTACCTCTTGATGGTGTTTGTATGATTTTGAGCTTTTTCATATTCAAGCATCGTAGGTAAAGAGCCAAATTTTTTATTAAATGTCTATTGGGTTGTGGCCAATAAGCTAATCTAATATTCATGGATGGATCATACATGCATGCTAAGGTTCACTCGAAAGAGAAGAAGACGATTTGTAGGTCATTAATCCACGGTCAGTTGGGAGTTGCCTAGGGTAGGATCGCTTTATGTTTGAGTATTCTAGGTGATCTACGGTATTTTCTGGTAGTGAAGGCGGTAGACTATCTTTGTGTGGATCGATCAACATCATCGGGATTAAATTTGGTTTGTTGATATTCAGATTTATTTTACATGTCCATTGCTTGTTCCATCCTAAATCCAAGTTTTCCTCTATCAAACTCTTTCCCTAGTTTACCTGTTTGTTTCTGGAGTGAAGTGTGGAATTGTTTTTTGATTGATAATAGTTTGAGAATGGTTACATTGTTTTAGATTTCAATTTCTTCTTCATGTATTCAATTCTAGATTAAGTAAACAACCAATCATCTTTTGATCACACTTGGATATTGTGAGTTGAGGTTATAGAAAGTATTCGATTAGTTGGAGAAGTGAGTCATCAGATTCGATATTTTTATTCTTGAGCGGTGTTTGTTTGTTAGTTAAATAAATTCCACATTAACTGATCCTTGGAAAGACAAACGCCATGTCTGAAGGGTAGTAAACCGTTCTTGGATGCTAAAACGAGCAGTCATAGTGTCCACATATGATGCTTGAGATAAATTTAACATCATTTTCTTGCGATCACGCAAGATTTTAATGCCAAAGATGTATCCAGTATATCTAAGATCCTTTATTTGGTATCATCTAGTCCTTCTTTCGGGATCATGTCAGAAGACTCTTCAATGAACATGTACCCCACTACAACGTGGCATCGACACTATGTAAGCAGTCGGTGCAGTACCTGGTGGCTCCACACCTAGCACTGGTGGCCGTATAAGTATTTCCACACCAACAGTAGGTGGAACTAGCTCCACATTGGGATTTCCTAATGGAATCATTCCATCAACTTCGAGCTCATAGAGGACGATATCACTCTTGGATTTGTAGTTTTTCACATACTCGTCCTCCAAAAATCTTGCGTTTGTGCTAACAACGTCTTTCTGATCCCATGATAGTCGAAAAATCCACCTTTTTCGCTTGGGGTATCATACAAACTACATTAGTAGGAAAGTCTTTGAAACTTACTTAGAAGGTACCAAGATAAGCAAGTAGGCTGCTACTTCTAAGGCATAGCCCCCAAAAGAAATAGGCAAGCTTGCATAACTCATCATAGATCTAACCATTTTCGAAAGAGTCCTATTTCTTCTTTCCGCCACACCATTCTGCCAAGGGGTTCCAAGTGTAGTCAATTTGGATTTAATCCCATGGCTAGACAAATGTTGTACGAACTCGTTATTAGCTATTCACCACTATGATCTTATCACAGTTACATGATAGTCTTACCTAACTTCTTCTCTAATTCTGCCTTGAATTCTTTGAATTTTCTCAATGTATTGAGACTTGTAGCAAAGTAAGTAGACATATCCAAACCTTCAGTAGAATTCATTAAAAGTGACAAAATACTCATAACCTTTATGAGCTTGTGTAGATATAGTTCCACATAAGTCAGAGTGGATCAATTCAAACATTTCACTTGGTCAAATCTCACTTGCCTTGAACGGCCTAGTTATCAACTTTTCCATTGTATAGGATTCGTAGACTCAATGAGGAACTACTTGGCCAGACTCATCTGGCAATCACTGATCCTCTTTAGACTGATGTGATCGAGTCTTAAGTGCCAAAAATATGTAAGATCCTCACCAGAAGATGAAAACTCATTATCGGTATAAGATACAACATCCTTTGAAGATTTTCAGAGACAATTAATGATATAGAAAAATCATTCAGTATTCCACGACAGATAACACTATTATTACCAATGATAGAAACTCCACTATAAAAAAATAATTCAATATCCATAAATAACTTTGGATATTGAAATTAAGTTTTGCCGAAAAGCAGCACTAATAAAATATTTCTCAAAACTGAATAATTATCATCAAAACATAAAGTAAAATCTCCAATTGTTGTTGGAGGAATTTTCTCATTATTACCCAGGGAGATGGTAACCTTGTGATACTTCAGCTACCTTATAGGCACGAACCCCTGCAAGGTATAACAAACATGGTCAGTAGCTTCAGTATCCACTATCAACAAATGAGTAGAAACTAATGCTAAACATGTTTTCATTACACATGCACATGACATACCTTGTCATGTCTTTCTGACTTGAGAATCCTTCTTCCAGTGACTAATCTTGCCACATCGGAAAAACTTTTCATTCTTAGATGCTACACCAGATATCCTTTGAGGCTTACTTTCAGAAGCTCCATTTTTAGCTTTCTTCTTAGTCACTCTTTTTGCGTTTCTTGCCCTTATGTGCAATCGAGTGACTACCACTATGAAAGTATGACTGATCCTATTCTCATCAAGTCACTAAGCAACTCATTAAGAGTGTACTCTTTCTTGTTCATAACAACATTCAATCTAAAGTTCTCAAAGGAGTTAGGTAGAGCGTTTAGTCTAATATCGTTCTAGGCTCCACATCAATACCACCACCATGCAACATTATTTCATCCATGAGGTGAATCATGGTAACCACGATGAGATTGAACCTAACAATCCATCCCGATTCAGTATAAGTAGCATCAAGATTATCCGCAATCTCAACAACATTATTATAAGATTGATACTGTCGTTAGAGCAGTTTATAAATAGTGGTCAACATGTAGCACTTGACTGCATTGTTTGGCTTGATCCACTTGTTATCATAGTTTCGCTCCTCATCTGCCGACTCATCATTGGGTACATCTGTTCATAGCTCAATAAAAACAATGTTATGTTCATCCGTAATAATGATATATTCAATAATGCATTTCCATTTTACGAAATTTGGACCAGTTAATTGATTTTGTGCCAAAATGTTAAAATAATACAACTGTTTCATCCAATTGCCCAAATAATTTTACCGTAGGCTACACATGTGGATGTTTATTATAAAATCACTTGACCGGACTGCTTCTTTCAATTCTAGTCCTTTATTTCCAATCCATATTTGCTTCCGATTCCACCACACGTTTCAATTAAATCTGCGGAAAGAGAATTAAATATTTTGTAATTTAATTCAAGATTTAATTGAAAGAAAAGTTTATAAATATTTGATCCTCAAAATTAGATCTCAGATTTGTCCCTTTGATTTTCCAATCCAGCTGTTGGTGATGATTCATATGGAATGCACTACTAGATCAAAGTCGAATTTCTTCTCCTCTCTCAGGCAGTTGGCATTGCCCGTATCTCTTACTATAGGGTTTCTGTTGCTGTGACTACAACTTGTAAAATCTGTGGAGAGAATGTGCTAATTATAATTAGGGTTCCAAACCCTAATAGGTCCCCTTAAGCAATTATGTTAGGGCAGACGTGACCTGATGCAATACATATTCCGACAACCTGTAAATAATTAATTAATTCATATTAATTCATTCCACTAGAGAATTAATACTAACCTACCCCTTTATTACCACGCTATGAAAAACGAGTTGCATCAACTCAGTAAATTCCCATATTTAAGGTTACTGGACATTCGTTAATTAATTAGAGATTCTGAAAAGCGAAATAATTAATTAAATTCATTCTCTTAAACATTACCACTCAATAGTATCATCTGTCCTTGCACTTAATAAACTTGCAGGACTTTCGCACGATAAACCTCTTTGAGTTCCTTAGGGAATGTTACCATCCAAATACTCAGATATGGTAATCTGATGCTAGTTACCATAACGTTCTACACAAGTTACTGTCACACAAGATGCAGATAGATGAGCACGTTAATAAGGCTCTCTATTATGGCAAATCAAAGTGACACACAACCAGTGCCTTATTCTAAAACTTTGTTAGGATTCCAACTTAATCAGGTCACGAGATCATATTTCTTTTGAAGTTAGACAAAAGAACACATCTCATTGTGGTCCTATCAATACACAACCACACATACCAGCATATAAAGTGATTAAGATAAACCACTTCTAACCGACTATGTTGCAGCCTCACTGATATCATTATTTTATATATTGCTAGGTTAAACAATGCATACGACCTTATGCGATTTCCTACACGCCGTATGATCCCCCTATCAATGTTATAAGAGGATACCGTTGTTCTTGCTAAAATGTTTGTTCATAGATTTGAGCAAAGCCAAATGTATAAACAATGCAATAAATGTTTTTTATAAACAAATCCCAACAATCTTCCTCTTATACTCAAAGCATTACATCCGCCTGCTAGAGTATACATCATGTCTATCTAATCTAGTTATTACATTAACCACTATCAGTGTAGGCATCCACCCAATCCTAGGCCATCAACATGTTCTTCGTAAGCCTTTTGTAGTAATCACTTTGTTAATGGACCAACAAGGTTGTCCCTCGTGTCAATCTTTTCAATCTACACATCTTTTCTCGACATGACTTCTCGTATGATGTGGTACTTTTTGTTATATGTTCACTTGCCTATAAGTTAGTGCTTTCTTCGAGTTTGCGACTGCATCATGTCCAATTCTAATAGGTTAGTTCTGGAGCCATACCGTCTTTTTTGAAGTTTTAGAAGCAACAACATATTTTGCCTTTATGGTGGAATCCGCAACGCATTTCTGTATTGTGCTCCTCCAAGATACAACTCCACCACCCAAGGTGAACAAATAGCCCAAGGTTGATTTCTTCTAATCCTAGAACCGTCTAGAAAACCAAATTTGTGTAACCCACGGGACATAAATCCTCACGTTGATATACTAGACAGTAATATCTAGTTCAATTCAAATACTTGAAGATGTGTTTTACATCAATCCAATATGCTTGTCCTGGTTTAAACTGATATCTTGCTACAATGCCAACGACATAACATATATCAGGCATGGTACACAACATTATATACATGAGGCTATCCACCGTAGAAGCATATGGCTTAAGACTCTTCTTATCTTTCTACTTTTGTGTCATAGGACACTGCCCATTAGAAAGATGAACACCATGACGGAAAGGTAGCAATCCTTTCTAGGCGAGTTGCCTGCTAATTTGGGCTATCACAATACTTCTTTTTTCATCAAGAAAGACTTTGTTCCCAAGGATGTACCCACCTTCTCTCAAATACTTCATATGGAATTGTTTTGACAACCATCTCTTAATGTCCGTTAATATCTCAATATTATTTCCAAATAGGAGAATGTCATCTACATATAGTGCAAGGAATACCATGCTCCCATAGACACATAGTAGGCACACACAACTCTCATTCTCCAACTGTGAAAATCCACAAGACTTCATCACCTTGTTGAAATGTAATTTCCATGACCGAGAAGCTTGCTTAAAACCATACAAAAACTTTTTCAGGTTCTAGACAAGATGCTCTTTGCCTTTTAGCACATTACCCTTCGAATGTTGCATATAGATATCGTAAACATCTTCCAAGTAACCGTTTAGATAAGTGATTTTGACAACTATTTGTCAAATCATGAGCTCCATATGTGCCTCTATGGCAAGAAGTATTTGGAGCGATGTGAGCATAGCTACTAGTGAATAGGTTTCTTTGTAGTCAATGTCCTCCTTTTGAGTATAAACTTTTTTCCACCAACCTGATGGATTTAAATACTGAAAGCATTATGATTGGTATATTATGTACAAGGTCGATTGGTTAATATACTGGGAATCATAAATGTTTTATGTTCATCTCCTGTCTGAATTAACAAACAAGTGTCGCAAACGCAATTTTCCTCTTATCTCATCTATAGGGAGATTATACGGTGTGTAGTAGATCACGGAAGATCGTATGGATCATTTGACCTAGCGAGATATAAATGGTTATCACAGCTAAGACAGTTCCAGGATAAACTGTCGGTGTAGGATACGCAGTAATAAGCATCTTATCTTGGATGGCTTGGTATGCTGGTGTGGGGAACACATTGATAAGGACCTAAGTCGAGATTGATTCTTTTATCTGACATTAAAATAATCTAGATCTCTATGGCTTGATGAGATCCTAAGCCTATATGAAGGTACATAAGTATATGCAGATTGTGTATTACTTTGAGTTGCAGTGAAAGGCTCTGGTTGACCTTGTATATCTGTATCTTGGGTAATAGCAGTTCGTGTATGATTGTCTGGTACTGGAACTAGGTAACCAAATCCAGTATAAGATGGTGATATTCCCTGAGCAGCTCAAAAGGTTTGTTATGCTAAAGTCCTGCAGGCTGATTAAGTTCAAGCATAAGTGAAAAAGTTTGAGTGGATTGACTCAGGAATATAAGATGTTAATTAATTAAATAGCTTGTCAGAGCTTAAATTAATTAACGAATGTCTGTAACCTTAAATGTGGGGATATACCGAGCCCATGCAACCCGTACCTCAAAACGTGGTAGCAAATAGGTAGGACAGTATTGATTCTCTGGTGGAATGAATCAATATTAATATATTAATTATATTCTGGGTTGAATATGGGAATTAATTAATTGATAGGCCTTATTTGCTACTTGCATTCTGGTCCCTGGTCTGGCCCATGAAACTCAAGCACAATAGAAGTCCAGTATTTTCCTTTTAATAGGCCTCAATTCCTCAGATCTCAACACACCATAAGATCATAAGTTGCACACAGCAAACCAGGTTTTGGGAGCAGTGGTGATCGACTAAATCTGAGAAACAAGGAGGAAATTCTGCTTCTCAACCGGGCAAGGAATCTGAAGGGAATCTTCACCAGATATTCAGGTTGAGTTGGGATATAGATCAGAAGATCAGATCAGGAGGTTTTTCTTTCTTCTCTCTCTCTCTTTTTTTCAAAAATAATTGTTTTATTTTCATAAGATTTAATTCCTCAATCTGTTAGGGATTAAATCTTTGTGCGTGGGAAAAGATTAAGAGGAATCTTCGCGCACTCGTTCTTCAGGGTTTCGCAATCCAGGTATTCCGCATAAACCCCCTTATGCATATTCAATAGGAGCATGCTAGGATTAATCATAGGCATATCAATTTATTTTGATATACCAATTAACGATCCTTGGCAAACGGACTTCGTGATTCAATTCACGAATCCCGTCAATTGGTATCAGATCTAGGTTGAATTAATTGGCTCTATTGAAAAAATAATATTGCCTATGATTTGCATGATAATTATTATTGAATGATTGCTTAGGTTTTATGGATTGTATGTTTATGTTTTTTCGTCCTCGTGGTACTCGGGTTAATCCGCCCTTTTATAAGGATTCGGAGATAAATCTGTTGTTAGATTTAGATTTTTGAATGTTATTAGATATTTCAAATGTAATATTTTATTTTAAAAAATTAAATCTGTAAAATGAAGAACAAAGAACACGAAGAACGAAGAACGGAGGACCGCACGACGACGCACGACAGTGCCGGCATTGCAGCGGACCGTGCACAGCGGTCGCGCGCGACGAGGGGCACGGCGGCCACGACAGCGGTGTGCGCGTGCGACGGGCAGCAGCCATGCGGCAAATTGCCGGCCAGGCGCGGTGCGGGGGTCTCGGGATGGCGACGCAGGGAAGCTGGCACCTGCAGCGATGGCGGGCGAGGGCGGCCTGGGCGCAACGGGGGTGAGCAGCGTGTAGCGGAACCCTAGGGTTCGCGCGCGTGCAAAGCACCCGCGCAGCCCTGCGCGCATTCACCAGCGGCAGGCAGTCGCTCTCCGGGCAGCGGCGGCGGGACCTCGTGGTGCGGCGTGGGCTCGGGAGGTGGAGACCGGCGACGTCGGTAAGTGGGGGCAGCGCAGCCGCAACCTGTGCAAACCCTAGGGTTTGCGGGTGCAAGCCAGGGCATGCGTCTCCTCCGTGCCTCGTGCGTGTTTCCGGCGAGCCTAGGTAAGCTGACAGTGGAGAAGATGGTGAATGGCGGTTTGGGCAGCGGTCGGGGCAAGCTGGGGCGGTGGCATGCGAAGCGGGCGACAGCCGAAAGAGGCGGAATCGCGGTCTACAACCATGCACGTGCGTGCATGGCTGTTGCGCCATTCCGAGAGCCCTCACGGTGGCAGCGAGTCGCCGGCGGCGGTGGTTCGCTGGTGGTGGCTTGTTGGGCCAAGTTCTCGCGGGAATCGGGCTTGCAATGTGTGTCTAGATTTGCAATTTGGTTAACAGGCCCAGTTATTCAATTTTCTGATGGATCAAATCTTTGAGGCCCAGATTCAGAAAATAAATTCCGATCAAAATCCAAGTAGTGGGAGCCCAGTCGAAGATCTGTATAATTAATTCCAACTTGTAATAGTTAGAATTATTTTTTATTTTGTATCATGGGGCCACGAAGACATTTTTTATTTGTTTTATTATCTGTCTTCGCATGATATATGTGTTTAATTTAATTGCGCAGCATTTAAGCATGTTGTAGATAATAGGAGCACGTTTACTGCTTTTATTTACAGCTTTAAAGCATGCTATGTGATTTATTTTGTGTAATTAATTATAACTATAAATTTGGGGTTCATGCTATGCATGATAGAATTTTAGCAATGTTATAATTATGGCTACATAAAATAATTTGTGCAATTGAACCTTATGAATTATAAATTACTAAGCTCATAATTTAGTAAGACCTCCACAAAGCGATCCTTTATTGGAAGTGGGTAATTTATTAGGTAAACGTCTACATGTGTAGCTTACTTAATTTATTATTTATAAGTTCTAATAGATAGGATTTCTTAAAACAAACATTTATTTCATGTGAGAAGTGGGAGTTCATTCGTAAACGTCTACATGTGTAGCTTGCGTATTGAATTTTCATAAGTTCTCTAGGGATTGAATTAAATGAGACAGCCTTATTATAGGGATCAGGTGTGTTCTAATAGATCCTTATATGGGAGGGTTGGCTTTGGTGGTAAGCTAGCTTAGATGTTATCCAGAGTATAACTCATTTGTGATGTCCATGCTCAGTAGGATAATATGGTCTTAAGTTAGTCTCCAATTATTAATTCTATTTGTCTAAGGAACCCGGGCATGGATTGGAATTAAAGGACTGAAACTAAAAGATGCAGTCTAGTTAAGTGTTTTGTTGTAAACGTCCACATGTGTGGCTTGCAATAGTAATATTTAGGCAAATTGGAGGAAACATTAATATTGCTTTATCATAAGGTTTCAATATTTAATTGTTTCAATAGTTTGCGACTATGTTTTAATTTATGTTCTAATTTATTATTTTCAGACATGTCTATTGCTCACGTTGTCAACCTCTTAATAACAAACCCTTTAACTGGTCCGAGTTTTCCTGACTGGAAGTTATGTTTCATGGAAATACTCTGCAATGCAAAACATGCCCATATACTTTACAATGACGCTCTAACTCCCAAATATTGGAACTGTACTGGTTATGAGCGAGTGTTCTATGACAGATGGGTATCTTCAGATGAGTTTGCCCGCAGACTCATCATGAACAGTCTGTCTAGAGAATTGAAGCTCAAGTACAAGATGTTCCGAACTGCTGTTGAGATATGGAGGGACCTTGTTAAGGTTTATGGGAAGGTGAGATGAATTGTTAGTTATAATCTTGTGGAGGACCTGGTCTGCAAGAGGATGACCGATGGGAGTTCGTTGCCTCTGCACTTTGTCAGTATGATGAGGATTATGAGAAAGTACAGAAAGAGAGGTGGACAAGTCAGTAAGCGGGCGGAAATTAACATTGTCCTGCACTCTCTGTCTGATTCTTATAATGACTTCATCAAGTTCCTCGGTACCAGGGGCGAGTTTACTCTTCCTGAGTTACTCTCAGCCTTGATGCGAGAGGAATCTGACCTTAGAGCATTGGAATTTGCTCCAACTTTGTCAAATTTTGACAAGACAGTTGTTGGGAAATTATTCCTGAATCTTCCTTTTGACAATATTGTAAAAGGTTTTGTTGGATCAAACCTTAGTAGATGGTCGATCATTGCTGAACTCTAGCATAGGCTACCAACTCTTGTAATGTTCTGTATAAGTGAATATCGAGTTGTAATAGAATAGGTTGCTAGAAGCACCTCCAGCAAACATTAGAGGATGCTAAAGAGAAAAGGGTTGTGGTAGCAGAATGCTGAGGAGTCAGCATTTGCTAACACACCGCAAATTGCTAAAGGCACTAGCAATCCAAAGTTGAAGGTAGCAGAATACTGAAAGAGAACTAGCAGACCGTCCCGGAGAAGCTCAGCAAAGCGAAGTTTAAACGGCTACTACACCGTATATCTGATCCACCTATGCGCGAGGACTTAACCTGTCAGAAGTAGGTCGGAAAGTCTGAACGAAGTCAGAAAAAGTTGGTGAAAGTCTACCTAGTTTTAGACGAAAGATGCGTTGTGTCTAACGGATATAAAGATTCAAGTTTGGAATCTCCAACTATAAAAGACAAGTCAGAAGGAAGAAAAGATAACTGCTCATTCATACACTAACTCGCACTTAAAATATTATGGAAGACAAAAAGCAAAAACTCTTGTGAGCAGTCTGTTGAAAGCCGCTGTCCAGATATGTTGAAAGCCTTCAACAACCAAAGTGTCCTATTGAATATCTGACACTTGTTTAGTAAGATTCTTGAATTGATTCGAGAATCTTCAATCATTTGGATATCTTCCTTTATTGGAGGTATCTAGGAGTCAATTCTTGAAAAGGAATTGATTAAGACGGGCATTGAAGCCGCAATTGAAGGACAGTTCGGAAGAAACTTTAATCCTTCCAAAAGTGGTAAAAGCGAGTTTGACGAAGGTGCGCCCTTGACTCAGCCGGAGCCACACCTGAGAAGTTCGGGGTATCGGAAGATAGCCGTGAAGTAGCCAGACCAAACGTCGGCTTTCTGCTTTACTGGAAAGGCAACTCTTTGTACACCGTATACTTACTTAGTGAAAATCTTAGTGATTCGGCTAAGGAAGGGACGTAGATAATTTGATCGAACCACTATAAACACTGTGTCTTTGAGATGTTTACTGTTTCATTGATTACTGTGCAACTGTGATTTGAAACCTAGCAACGGAGTTGCTAGTGTATAACTGCGAAAAAGAACTTAAGTAAACTCGAACAAAACCCCATTTAAAAATAACCTAGAGTACAAGTGAACGTTATATTATTCCGCTTCATTTCGTGTTTGTACTTTATCGCTACCACGATGACTCTGATTTTAAGGACCAACATGTGGTATCAGAGCAGGAGGTTGAAAAACCGACTGCTTCTGAGTCACTTAGGACCTAGATCCCAGTTTTTCCTTGCGCTATTACATTATTTGTGTTTGTGTCTAACGAATCTCAGGTAAAGATAATCAAAATGATGAATCATGCTCTTCCAAAGTATAATAAGGATGGGTTTCAAAGCTGGAAGATGAAGGCCATGATCCAGCTGCAGAGCATACATCTAGAAATGAGAGACATCCTCGAGAATGGTCCCATAGAGATCCTGAAAGTGAACGCCCCACCACCTGGACCTGCTGGTGGTCCACCTCGTCCTGAGATGGTGAAAAAGCCCTATAATGAATGGACCCTAGAAGACAAGAAGAGGGGCCAGCTGGAGTTCGTCGCCATGAAGTTAATCATGGATTGCCTACCTCCTTTGATGGCTGAAAAAGCTCTAGACTATGAAACAACCAAAGAGATGTGAGAGTATATATGCAAAGTCTCTCAGGAAACGGAACAAATGAAGCGAAATAAGCTCCAGGTAGCTGTGGATAAATACAAATCATTTGCTATGGTTCCTAGTGAAACCATTCAGTTGATGGAGGAAAGATTCAACACAATCATAGGAGAACTCAAAAATGTCAGCAAGACTGATACGGTGCCAAATGTGCAGCAAAGTGCAAGTGTACACTGTCAAGTAGTGTCTAGGAGTAATCTAGAGTCGAATCTTACAGGGAATGCCTTATGTGTAGAATAGTGCACATATTAACATGCAACAAGGATTTGAAAATTGGTTTTGGAGATAGTTCTACTGCAGAAATAGTAAATTAGCATAAACAAAACAATAGCAATTGAATTAACAAAAAGTAGACAAACAGGCTGATAAGATTTCAGTTATAAAAATAACTCAGGTTGCTGACTCCCCATGTTGTGTAAGATGCTGTAGCATTGATCCTAGCATGCTCTAGTGATGAACCACATATGTAATCTAACAACTTTTCCAAGCCATAGATGTTGCTAAGATAATCATCTATCCACATATTCCTATGCCAAACAGAAGAATATCAAGCACAAAGTAAGACAGGTTCATTAATCACACCAATTCCAACACATTTTCCAATGGCTAGAATTAGTTCAAAATAGGGCTCTCTCCCAAACATACTTTTCCAAGCATGAGCAGAAATGTATCTTAGCTAAGTTGGCCAGACAGAGCAAGATAAGATTGATAAACACCAAGATCTGATAGATTAGCAAAGGATCAATAAAACACTACAATAAGCTTAAGCAAAGAAGTCAACAACCCAAGTCTCAAAGGTTTAGCTCATAGCTAAAACTAAACAGTAAATGACTAAATATTCTTCACAAATAAACATAATAACAAAGTTTAGACAGCTGAAATGCTGAAAGAGGTTGCCACTATGATGAATTCCTTCAGTCCTAGAGAAATTGTCTTCAGGATTTCTCCTTCGGCCAATACCCAGCTCTCTCCACTACCTCTCAGCTCTCTTCTCTGTAATTTCTCTGTATTTTCGTCTGTCTTTTCCCTTTTTTCTGAAGGTGTGCTCTTTCTGCCCCTTTTATATGCAGCTGCTGCTCCAAAAATGGTTATTAGGTTTCCCGAATTAGATGCAACTTGCCATAAATGACCCTCAGTGATGTGGCATCTTAGTCAGCAGCTTTAGTTCCCCCAGCTCAGCTTAGCATTAAGTTATCCATGTCAGCAGTGAACATGTGGCCCATTTGAGCTGCTACATTCTCTCTCCCCGACTTTCTCTTTCAACTCTGGTATCCATGCTGACTTCATGCTGCAGAATCTTCACTCGGCATGTTCACTTTCTTTTGGAATTTATACTTGATGTTTTTCCTGCATTATTTTATATTAAACTAGACACAAAAGAGTTAATTTGAAACAACTATTCCTCTAAACACCAATCATGCATAAACATGCATATTTAAACCTAAACAAGACTTAAACAAGACTCAAATGACTCGAATTTATTAATTTAAAGACATAAATATAACTCTCATGAGAGAGTTATCACACCCTCAAACTTGAACCTTTACTCATCCTCGAGTAAACAAAATAACACAAAATCAACAAAACAAGGCTTCAGAGAAGTTGTATGCTTTCAGCATTTATCTCATTCAACTCTCAACTAAATGGAAGAAAATTAGCTATAACCACACACCATAAGCATAACAACACATCATCTCATCATACTTCTTAATGGTTTAGCAAGTAAATTCCTCCAGCTCATATAATCGAACCCTCATGAGACTTATTCAAGAGTGTACATGAAATAAGCTAAACAAGTATCTTACACATTTCAATGCACAAGCCATCATGATCATCAAACCTACTTTTATTTTCTCCACACTGGATTACATGCATACCTCTCCACTAATGGTGTTCTCAAATCCAAAGGATCAGAAGGACTTTTCAGCTTGTAATGATAGGCTGGGGTCAAGGTTAGATGATATGGATAAAGTGACTAAATTATGAGCATTGTAGTCCTTCTGCCTTTCAGTTTCATGCTTCGGAGCTCTCAGCTTGAAGTTGAAGTGACCAGCTTCAGGGGGAAAATTTAACATGCTGTGGCATTTAACCAGCATCAATCTCAGCATCCAACACACCTCCCCCAAACTTAGAATTTAACTCAGCTCTTCTTTGAAACTGAATTAAAATTAAACTAGGCAAAATGTAAAGCTAATCTAATGCAGAATAAAGCAAGAAAATGAATATTTACAAACAATACTAATTCCACTCAAACTTGTTACCGCAAGTAGGAGGGAACCAGTTGTACCTCCTCCTAAGCATCTTGCAAGGTGGTGGATATCTTCTCCCTGTTGAAGACTCCACCATGATACAACTTAACTCTCTGTCTATTCACCTTGAACTCTCTTCCAGAGTTTTCATTTTTCAAATTCACAACACTTTTCCTGGTATCATTGACTTGTTGTTGCTCAACAAAACCATTACAGCCTTCTTCCAGCAATATCTTATCATTAGGATTCAGAGAGATAAACTCGTCACCCTTGTACCATATATCAGGTGGCTTTGAATTTTTCATGGGTAATTTATCATCATCCACCAACTCATCAAACTCCAATTTAGTACACACTCCTTCCAGTTTTTCTTCAGCAAGCGCATCCAAAATTTTCTTTAATTGAGCATCCTCTGCTTGCATTTTGAATATTTGATGAAAATGTGGAGATGGGGGAACAAACTGAATAGCAGAGGTCTGATGCTGAAGACATGTTGCAGCATTGGGTGTAGCATCCTACTTTGCCTGAATCTCTAGATCTTTCTCTGCATCCTCAACAAATGGTTTCTAAACTTGAAATCCTGCTGATGGCATCAACTGCAATTCAAATCTTTCTCTGAAAACTCTATGCATATTCCCCCCATTCAGCTCTCTGATAGTTCTCAATTCATCAATAATTTCTGAATCCTCTTCATAAATCTCATCCAGCTTTTCATACACCAGAGAATCAACCATGTCAATTGTTGAACACTCCTCAATATCATCTCTTCTGTGCTTCATTGTTTTAGACATGTTGAAAGTGACTTGCTGGTCATGAACTTGCATAGTAATCTCATCATTCCTCATATCAATCAAAGCTTCTCCAATTTTCAGAAAGGGTCTTCCTAATATGATAGGAATTTCTTCATCTGCATCAAAATCCAAGATAATGAAATCACCAGGAAATATCAACTTATCCACTTTCACTAAAACATTCTCAATCTTTCCTTCTGGGTAGACTGTACACCTGTCTGCCAGTTGTAGGGTAACTGTGGTGGGTCGAGCACCTCCTATTCTCAACTACTTGAAGATTGACAAGGCATTAAGTTAATGCTAGCTCCAAGATCACATAGAGCTCTCCCCACATGGTGCCCACCTATAGAACATGGAATTGTGAAACTTCCTGGGTCCTTGAGTTTAGTTGGTAGCTTCTGATTAAATAAAGCACTGGTCGCCTCAGTCATAGCTACGGTCTCAAATTCCCCCAAGGGTCTTTTCTTTGTCAACACATCATTAAGAAATTTTGCATAGCTTGGCATCTGTTCTAAAGCTTCCACAAATGGAATATTGATGTGCAGCTGTTTGAGCATGTCAAAGAACTTGTTGATCTGAACTTCATCCTTCTTCTTTTTAAGCCTATGAGGATAAGGTGGAGGTGGAGGAGTATATCTTACTGGTTCTTTCTCTTTTAGTTTCACTTCAGGTTTAGCATGCTGCTGACTTGCTGTAGCATGATCTTTAGCATCTTCTTGAGCTTTCTGGCTTGCTTCAGATCCATCATCTGCATCTTTCTGTTGAGGTGTAGATGTGTGCCCATTGTCTTGTAATTCTGGAGATATCTCAGCCAACTTAGTGGCACTCCTCAGAGTTACTGCTTTCAACTCCTCTTTCCCAGGTCTGGGATTAATTGTATCCCCAGATATAGTGCTTTGTGGTCTATTCTTCATTTCAGTAGTCAATTGACCAATCTGAACTTCCAGATTTCTAATAGTTGCTTCCTGGCTTTGACTTCTTGATTCAGATTTTTCCATGAACTCCTTCATCAAATTTTCCAAGGACATAGAAGCTTGAGCTGGGATTTGCATCTGCTCTTGCTTCATTTGGTGTGGCTGTTGAAATCCAGCAGGAGCATTTTGCTTCATTTGTTGTGGATGCATCTGTTGTTGCTTCCCTAATGGCTCCATTTGTGGCTCCATTTCCTTGATTTGACCATGAGAAGCTTGGATGATTTCTCCACCCTCTATTGTAGGTAGCTGAATATGGATTGCTTCTGTTGTGTCCCATGTAACACACAGAAACAAGATTGTGTGGACTATCATCAAATAAATGTGTTTCTCCACAATATATACAAGAAGAGTCCACCAACACTTGATTTACTGTTTGCTGTAATGGTTGTGATGGTTGTGGAGCATGATTTGCTGTCATGGTTGCTTCTATACTCTTCGCAACGGTTCCTATTGCTTCAATCTGAGTTTGCATAGCAGTCAAGACACTTGATTCAGCAGCTCCTATTACATTCTCAGCAGTTTGTGCTCTGGCGTTTGACCATTGACAATTGTTCTCAGAAATCCTCTCCAAAATCTCAAAAGCTTCATTGCATGTCTTCAACAATATGGCTCCATTTGCATAGGCATCCAACACCAACCTTGAATTGGGATTCAGTCCATTATAAAAAGTTTCCAACTGAATGCAATGAGGTATCCCATGGTGTGGACACTTCCTCAGCAATTCTTTGTATGTTTCCCAAGCCTCACTGACTGATTCATCATCTTGCTTGAATGTCATAATGTCACTTCTGCACCTTGTGTTTCTGGTAGGAGGGAAGTACTTTAACAACAATTTCTCTGCCATATCTTTCCAAGATGTGATGGTTTCTGGTTGAAGATTGTTCAACCAAGACTTGGCACTGTCCCTCAGAGAGAAAGGGAACTGTTTTAACCTCAGTGCTTCTTGAGATACACCAGGCAGCTTAAAGTTGTCACTCACATCCTGAAAAGATCTGAGATGAAGATGAGGATCTTCCGATGCCAATCCACTGAATTGTCCAATAATTTGAAGCATTTGAAACATCACTAGCTTCAATTTAAATTGAGCTGCTTCAATAGTAGGTTGCACAATTCCAGACTCAAGCTATTGAACCTGGGATCAACATAAGCTCGAATACTTTTGTTCTTATCATCAACCACAACTAATGCTTTTCCCAAATTCTGTTCTCCTGCACCACCAGCTTGGTTAGCCATTTGAGGTCTCTTTTTTCTCAGTCTTCTTTTATTTCTTCAGAATGTTCTTTCAATTTCTGGATCAGACAACTGAACTTCAGGTGGTTCTCTCTGGTACAAACACAGGACACACCTAAAAATCAGCAACAAACTTAATATTAATAACCTTTTTTCGTTTTTTTTTAGAATACTATAATTAACTATAATTGCAGTTAAAATAGCAACAAGATTCTATGGCATTCCCCGGCAACAGCGACAAAAACTTGATACGGTGCAAAATGTGCAGCAAAGTTCAAGTTATACTGTCAAGTAGTATCTAGGAGTAATCTAGAGTCGAATCCCATAGGGAATGCCTTATGTGTAGAATCATGCACACATTAGCATGCAACAAGGATTTGAACAATTGGTTTTGGAGATAGTTCTACTGCAGAAATAGTAAATTAGCATAAACAAA
The DNA here is from genome assembly GCA_026898455.1 of Plectranthus barbatus. NCBI lineage: Eukaryota > Viridiplantae > Streptophyta > Magnoliopsida > Lamiales > Lamiaceae > Plectranthus > Plectranthus barbatus. The sequence continues at coordinate 186,150 of JAPKLW010001177.1, forward strand.
ACAATAGCAATTGAATTAACAAAAAGTAGACAAACAGGCTGATAAGATTTCAGTTATAAAAATAACTCAGGTTGCTGACTCCCCATGCTATGTAAGATGTTGTAGCATTGATCCTAGCATGCTCTAGTGATGAACCACGTATGTAATCTAAGAACTTTTCCACGCCAAAGATGTTTCTAAGATAATCATCTATCCACATATTCCTATGCCAAACAGAAGAATATCCAGCTCAAAGTAAGACAGGTTCATTAATCACACCAATTCCAACACATTTTCCAATGGCTAGAATTAGTTCAAAATAGGGCTCTCTCCTAAACATACTTTTCCAAGCATGAGCAGAAATGTATCTTATCTAAGTTGGCCAGACAGAGCAAGATAAGATTGATAAACACCCAGATCTGATAGATTAGCAAAGGATCAATAAAACACTACAATAAGCTTAAGCAAAGAAGTCAACAACCCAAGTCTCAAAGGTTTAGCTCATAGCAAAAACTAAACAGTAAAGGACTAAATTTTCTTCACAAATAAACATAATATCAAAGTTTAGACAGCTGAAATGTTGATAGAGGTTGCCACTAGGATGGATTCCTTCAGTCCTAGAGAAATTGTCCTCAGGATTCCTCATTCGGCCAATACCCAGCTCTCTCCACTGCCTCTCAGCTCTCCTCTCTGTAATTTCTCTGTATTTTCGTCTGTCTTTTCCCTTTTTTTTGAAGGTGTGCTCTTTCTGCCCCTTTTATATGCGGCTGCTCCTCCAAAAATGGTTATTAGGTTTTCCAAATTACATGAAACTTGCCATAATTGACCCTCAGTGATGTGGCATCTTAGTCAGCAGCTTTAGTTCCCCCAGCTCAGCTTAGCATTAAGTTGTCCATGTCAGCACTGAACAGGTGGCCCATTTGAGCTGCTACTTTCTCTCTCTCCGACTTTCTCTTTCTACTCTGGTATCCATGCTGACTTCATGCTGCAGCATCTTCACTCGGCATGTTCACTTTCTTTTGGAATTTATACTTAATGTTTTTCCTGCATTATTTTATACTAAACTAGACACAAAAGAGTTAATATGGAACAACTATTCCTCTAAACACCAATCATGCATAAACATGCTTATTTAAACCTAAACAGGACTTAAACAAGACTCAAAGGACTCGAATTTAATAATTTAAAGACATAAATATAACACTCATGAGAGAGTTATCAAAGACCTATTGCAACGAGGAAATGAATAACAAAATTATATCCAAACTAAACCCCAGAAGTGACTGGTTTGTCAAGATGACAAGCTTAAGTGAAAAGGATCTTAGTAACATGTCTACTGCAGAAGTCTTCTCACAATTAAAGGCACATGAATTTATCATTCAGCAGTCGAAGAAGAATGAGGCTGCTTTAGCACATCCTAATGCAACAAGTGTTGGAACTCAAGAGGATGTTGCATACTTTTTCAAGAAAGACGGAAGCAAATGGAAATCTCTTAGGAAGCCCTTCTATAACAAGGAGAGATCAACCTCAGTAGTACCAATCAAGGAGACTCCCTCAACTTCTTACTCAAATAGTGAAGATAAAAAAATAAATGAGTTGGAGGAGCAGATGAAGAAAATACAGAAAATGATTATGGAAGCTAAGGCCAAGAAGGAGGCTAAGGCAGCCTCAACTTAGCACTCCACCGAGAAAAAGATCAGGACGTGTTTTGAATGTCAATCTCCTGATCACCTGAAGCATGATTGCCCAATGGTGCGTCCTGAGGAAAGAGAATGTTTGCGGCAAAGATTTGAAAGGCGAGCGGTTCGGGCAGTGACAAAGGCGTTGCTAACGCGGACAAAAGTCCCAGATATTCCTGACAACGAAGAGGAATATTACCCTAATGATGAGGAAGAGGAAGCCTTGATGGTTTTCATGGCAAGAATCGTTGAAGATGGTGAATTATCCGCTGATGCTGAGCAACCTTCCGAATCGGCTCTAGCAGTCGACAATCAGGAGGTAAAATCTATTGCTAATACTTCAAACTCAGCACACACATTTGAATCGGAGGATCTCTTTTTGGATTCTGAGGAAGATTATCTTATCAAACTTTCATTAGAACTTTCAAAAGTTTATTCTTTGAAAAACGCTATTGTAAAAGATAATTCCTCACTCAAGCAAAAAGTCATAAACCTGACCGATGAAGTCGAGAGACTAAGGTCCGATAGTGAGGATTTGTCAAAACTTAGAGCTGAATTCTCTGAACTTTCTGCAAATTTTAAAAATCTTGAAAAAGAGAATCAGGTTTTGAAAAATAATGCTAATGAAATGTGTATTTGCGAATATACGACAAGCCATGATATTCTAAATAACCTGGTTAGCCGACAGAGATGTCATGGTGACCGATCTGGAATAGGGCACAGTCGTTATAGCAATACAGAAACTCCGAAGCAAATCAAGAACATAAAATTTGTTTCTGCTGGAAAATTATTCACCAATGGTGAAGGCACAGATGAAATGATCGCTGAACGTCAAATGCTCAGCAGATTGCTCAGCAGAATATCAAACAGACTATTGAACCCAAGCAGAGTGTCAGGCACAATGCTAGACCTCAGCAAAAAGTCAAGCAGAATGTGAGATTTCAGCAGAGTACCTTAAGATATGCTGGACCTCAGCAAAGTACTTATTATAATTCTGCTAGGCAGATGCATTCAGCAAATTCCAGGACAAAGGCTGAGCACTATGTTTCAAGTGCTAGGAAGCCATATCCTAACTATGTTAGGGGTAAACAAACTGCATATCATTCAGTGAAACCCCAATACCATCGCTACACACAACATGGTAGAAACACCTATGTAAGACCTGAGTCCAGATATACATATCATCAAAGGACAATGAAGGCAAAGAAGCACAACACACAACCACACGCATGCACATATCAAGAGGTTGAGAAGGTTGTCAAAAAGGATCTCAAGGAAAACCTTGAAGATTTCTAAGATGTGGGTTCCGAAAGGAGCAATGACACAAGCTAATCCTTTAAGACCCGACGCGAAACGAGGACCTAAATCAACCAGATTGCCTTTTTCCGGATCAGGATCCAGGCACAAAGACATCATGCATGTCAAATGAGTGGATCCTAGACAGTGGTTGTTCGGCGCACATGACGGGGGACGAAGAATTATTCACAGACATTCAGAATTCATATGGTCCATCTATCGTGTTCGGAGATAACAGTAAAGGAAGAGTACTTGGCAGAGGATGTATAGAGCACAATGGTCTGAGGATTGTCAACGTTGCTCTTGTATCAAATCTCAAGCATAATCTGCTAAGCATAAGCCAACTGGTTGTTCAATTGCTGACAATGTCACAGGAGAAGTTAAACTTCGAGGTATCCGGAAAGGTGGCCTGTATGTTGTCGATTGCAAAGTGGCCAACAACATTCATGCTTCTTAGCTTTAAACAAGGAGGAAACCACATGGTTATGGCACAAGAGACTAAACCACTTAAATTTCAAAACCATTAACCATATTGCCAAGAATGAGCTTGTTGCAGGTCTGCCTGTTGACATCACTTTTCGTAAGGAAGGCGTATGCAAAGCCTGCCAACAAGGGAAGCAGACTAAAGCATCATTTCGTTCCAACCAAGAAAAAGCTACCTCAAGCAGGATCCTTGAGCTATTGCACATGGATCTGTTTGGACCAGTCACTCCACCCACTGTAAGTAAATAGATATATACTCTTGTGGTGGTTGATGACTATTCTAGGTACACTTGGGTTTGTCTGCTCAAGACCAAGGACGAAGTGAAGCTCATTCTGCCTGAGCTAATCCTCAAGGAGCAAAACAGTAAAGAGGTTACTGTAAAGAGGATCCGTTCGGATAATGGTACCGAATTCTGTAATAGAATCCTCATGGATTTCTGCGCAGAGGCTGGTATTGGTCATGAGAGGTCCACTGCTAGGACTCCTCAGCAGAATGGTCTAGCAGAGAGAAGAAATCGGACGCTGAAAGAGGCAGTGCGGTCTATGCTAGCTGACGCTGAGTTACCTGCTAAGTATTGGGGAGAAGCAGTGATGACGGCCTGTTATACGCGAAATAGAAGTTCTATTACCGGTCGATTCAACAAAACTCCTTATGAAGTATATAACGGTCGTAAACCTAATCTAGATAATCTTTGTGTTTTTGGTGCAACATGTTATATCCATAACAACGGAAAGTCGAAACTTAACACTTTTTCGCCTGAGTCAGATGAGGGTGTACTTCTTGGATATGGTCACCCCACTCACAAAGGGTATAGAGTGTTAAACAAGACTACTGGAATTGTGGAAATAACATGCAATGTTATTATTGATGAATCTATTTTAGTGCGCAGAGCTATAAAAGAGACGAAGGATACCAATCATGAGACTAATGATGTCAATGGTCAATCGATTCTGAATTCTTTCAAAAACTTATGAATTGACCCGACTAAGTCTATGAATGATTGCAATCCAATCCAGACGCGCTCAGCAGGTGATCAAACTGCTGACCAGGCCAGTGATGCTAACGATCATGCTGAGGCCAACCCCCAAAAAGAAATCTTTGATCTGCTTGATTATTCAGATGAGGAGACTTCAAACTCTACTCCCGTTGCTGACGGAGTAGGTGCTGCAGAAGGTCTTGACAGAGGAGCTGCTGAGATACCAATTGCTGAAGCACCTGCTGAAGAAGATGTTCCTGTCCACGAAGTTCCTATAGCAGAAGCTCCAGTTGCTGAAGGAATTCCTGCTGCTGACAAACCAGATGCTGAAGAACCAGCGGATGCTGAGGAGAACGCGAGAACAGATAATGATCGAGCAGGGGAGGGAACTGCTGGACAACCAATCAGACCAGCATGGTTGCGCGCTCATTCTCTTGAAGACGTTCTCGGAGATATTAATGATCCCATTCTAACAAGACAAGGCAACACGATGTTTGCTTACTACTTATCTAGCGAGGAACCAACCAAAGTAGAGAATGCTCTTCGAGATCCAGATTGGTTGTACGCCATGCAAAAAGAGCTTGCTGAATTCACTCGCAATCACATATGGGATCTGGTAGATAGACCAGAACATCAGAATGTTATTGGGACCAAATAGGTGTTCAAGAACAAGAAGAATGAATCAGGCATCGTGGTTAGAAATAAAGCGCATCTCGTAGCAAAAGGATATAGACAATGCGAGGGCATTGACTATGATGAGACGTTTACCCCAGTAGCCTGACTTGAAGCAATAAGGCTATTTCTTGCATATGTTGCACATCATGAATTTTTGGTCATGCAGATGGACGTTAAGAGTGCATTCCTAAATGGCGTGCTCAAAGAAGAGGTCTATGTTGAACAACCACCAGGATTTGAGCATGGAAATCAAGTGTATAAGCTAAGAAAAGCATTGTATGGCTTGAAGCAAACGCCACGAGCATGGTATGGAACTCAGTCTAAGTTTCTGCTCGACAATGGATTCAAGAAGGGGAGGATTAATCTGACTCTCTTTCATATTAAGGACAAAGGAAGCATTCTACTAGTCCAGATATATGTTGACGATATTATCTTTGGATCAAAGAATGAAGATCTCTGGGACAAATTTTCCAAGCTAATGATGAGCAACTTTCAAATGAACATGATGGGGAAGATGTCATACTTCCTTGGACTTCAAGTACAACTATCCAGCGAAGGGATCTTTATCCATCAAAGGAAGTATACGCGTGATCTAATTGCAAAGTATTGTCCAGAGAAGACCAAGAGTCTGCGGATTCCCATCAGCACTACGTGCATAGCAGCTCCTGAGAAAGAAGAAGAGACCGTAAATCCTAGTCTATATCGAGGAATTATCGGTTCTCTGCTATATCTTACGGCCAGCAGACTAGATATTTCATATGCTGTAGGACTATGTACAAGGTATCAAGCCAATCCCAACAAGACTCATCTAGATACGGTAAAGAGGATTGTGAGATATTTGAAGTGCACAGAAGGATTGGGGATTTGGTATCCAAGGGCAGATAGTCTGACGCTGAGTGGTTACTCAGACTCTGACTTTGGAGGGTGCAAAATTGACAAGAAAAGCACCAGTGGTACTTGCCAATTTCTCGGGCACAACCTGATAAGCTGGTTCAGCAAAAAGCAACATTCGGTAGCAACGTCGACCACCGAAGCAGAATATGTTGCAGCTGCTAGTTGTTGTTCACAAATTATGTGGATTCAACAGCAACTTCAGGACTATGACATTCCTCCTGAATGTGTGCCTATCTATTGAGACAACAACAGTGCAATGTGCATCACGAAGAAACCACTCCATCATTCAAGAACTAAGCATATTGATATTCGCCATTACTTTATTCGTGACTATCAAGAGAAGAAGGATATCGACATTAAATATATATGCAGGGAGGATCAAATTGCTGATATTTTCACAAAGCCTCTAGCGGAGACCAGATTCAAAGAATTATGTATAAAATTGGGTCTGATGGTGTTAGACGATGCTATGGATGAATGAGATGCTACTCTCATTCTTGTTGAACTTCTTGGATTTCTTCTAGCATACGTCTATTGAGTGATGGATCCTTCTGCTGAGAAAAATTTGCTATGATGGAAGAACTGCTAGTGAAGAAGCTGCTAAGCAGACATCGATTGGTTATTCAGCACGTGTCAAAATTGTAGATCAGATTTTAGAAGTTAATATATTTAGTATCTCATGTTTGAAAGAGATCTACTGGAAGTTATCATGATGGATTGACTAAGTTATGAACATATGTGCCGTACGGATGAATATATGTATGAAATAAAGCTCAGATGCACAAATACTGAAAAGATAAAGTTCATTTCATCCCTTAAAAACAAATTCTTACAAAAAAAAGGGAAAGGGGATAGCAAAAGCAACAATCAACTTTAATTTTTTTTAGTAGAAGGAGGAACGAGGCTCGTACGGGAAGAAGTCAGATCCCAGAAGGTTGGATCGACCTTCTGCTATCTCAGGAAAGCTCTGCTCCAGTAGCCAGCTGAGCTGCATTCCGTTCAGTAGAGGCACCGAAGAATAGAGCTGCACACAGTCTCGGACGCCTTCAAAAATGAAGCCTGCCCAGTCAGCCTCAACCTCATCATCCATGGCCATCATGGTCTGCCATACCTCCCTTGAGAAGGAGAGGTCGTCAAGACTTTCCCCCAGCAGCATGTTGTGGGCGATGCGGAACATCACCCAGTATGGCAACTGCAGACCGGAAGCTGAAGCATAAGGGGAAAACTCGAACCAGACAGAGTGTCGCCATTTCTGCCACGATGTCCATTCAGGGGCCGCTTCTGTTGTTCGATAGTTCAAAATAGAGACTGGACCTCTAGGAAGGCCAAAATCTCGAGAGAAGGAGTTGGGAGACCAACGAACGAGTTTGCCAAGGAAGGACCCGTAAATGGCACCCTCCTTAGCAATGCAGCCCTTGAGGAACTCCCGAAGGAGATCCCCATGATAGTGGCGAGGGGTGGCACTGACGAACTGCGTCAATCTGCACCTGTTCATCGTCGCCATTTCGATGGCTACCAATCCTGAATCATCTTCCACCGAAAACCCAGAACCCAGTACTTCTACATCTTTTCTTCAACCACCCACCTTTATATTCCCACCCATTACGGGTTCGCCATAGCATGAGCGACATGCACCAGGCTTCACCGGCATTGTAAAGAAGGAGGACATAGATACTTCAATTCCTTATAGACAACAGCTAGTTATTTTGGCGCGGAAGAAAGAGTAGACGGGTCATACAAAGGAATAGAGACGTCTCGCTCAAATCATGAAGGATAGAATTCTGTATCTACCCCTTGCCAAGAAACACATCCCATAATGGATCATGAAAATCCTCAACTCCGAACTATTGGTAAAGTATCTATGTGCTGAACCTGAACACTTTCACCCCCATATGGTATCTGAATTCTATGCCAAGGCCGTAATAGACAAATCTAGGAAATCTTTCAAAACCTCCGTCTACGGTAACATCATTGATGTCAGTGCCGAGATTCTTGAAAAAATGTTCGGCCTTCGAAATTATGGAGAAAGGATTTCTCAATACAAGGTGAATGATATCGCGGAGATGGAGAGAAGATTGAACTTATGGAAGAAACCTGGAGAGTTAAAGGATAAAAAGGGCAAGTGATAACCTTCAAGGTTGCTACTCCTATCAACACCTTGAAGGAAGATTTCAAGATTTTAGCAAAATTGGTGATTCAAATGTTCCAGTGCGATGCTGGATCATATTCCGAATTATCAGCCAAAAAGTATGTCGTGATGATGGCCCTGACAGATAATGTCAATGGAAATTGGGCAGAATTCTTCTTCGAGCGATGGGCAGAGCATTCTCGGAAGAATGATCACATGTCCATTGATGGGTCATTTTCTTCAAATGTCAATTTCGGTTTGAAGATAAACAAGTATTTGGAGATGCTGTTCACCAATAAGAGAGTTGATCAGGGCGTGAAGTTACTGTCTACTGACTTCATTCCCGTCACAAAGAAGGAAGCCAACCCCCTGGATTTCAAGAAACCGAAGAAGCTGACTGGAAAGAAAAATGTGGATACTGACAAGCCCACTTCTGATGAAGAGGTGGATGAACGCTCTTTTCGTGAGCAAGTGTTGCAACAAGCCATTCCCCTGACCATTGATGAAGTGGTTGTACTGACCAAGAAAGCTGAAACAGAGCAGTGTTTCCAACATCTTGAGAAGATCGTGGAACTTGGTGATCTGCCAAGTGATAAAATAAATGAAATCATGTCCAAGGAAGCCCCTCAGCCATCGACTCTCATTCTAGGTAAAGTTGCTCAACCGATTGCTATAGCGCAGAACACAGATGTTGCAACCACCGGGAGGAGGAGGACGCGCAAACGTCTGTTCAGGACTGCTGATTCACAAGAACAGTGAAAGCAACATGCAGGAATCAAAGAAGCAAGGAAGAAAGTTTCTATTGAACAAGCTGCAGAGAAGGAGAAGGAGGACGACACTCCCTTGTCCTCTAAGAGTCTTGACGAACGTCTCAAAGGAGTTCGACAAACAAAAAGAAAGAGAAATGAAGAACTAAAGAGGCTCGAAAAGAAACAATTTCAGAAAACAATGGCGCAGATAAACTTTGATGCTAGAGACATGAACTTCGAACAGGTTAAGCAAACCTATGTTGAGCGACAAGCAAAGCAAGCTACTGAGTAGTCGGCACCAGCGATCTTTGCTTCGCAATCAGCAGAGATGACACAATCGACTGCTGCTGTCTCTAAGGGAAAAGAAAAGGAAGGTATGCTAATTCTTGTTGAAGTTGATCAGTCTGAACCAATTGTACCCGAGGAAGAAGCTCTATCTGATGCTGAGTTCGCTGAGATGCTTCATTCTGGGGCATTCAATGCTTAGGAGCATTCCAAAGGGACAAAGGTACTAATTCGTGAACCAACTGGAGGATCTGTCCACAGTAGCAGCTCAGAAGCAGAAATGCCGTGGAGAGTGGAGGATATCATACCTCCCAGAGATAAGAATGCTGAATCATCAGGTGCTGGACAGCAGACCGAAGAACCCGCTGTCTCTGCTAAGAATTCTTCCGCTGAAAAGGAAACTCAAACATCTGCTGTGAGATATTCTACTGTAGAAGTAACCGCGAGTCATGTTGAAGAGCCGGTTGCTGAAAAGAGTATGATGGTGGAATCTGCTGAAGGAACCTCTGTTGCTCAGGAGACACTCGTCGCGGGTGCTGACTACACTCAAGCAAAAGAGCAGATAGAGGAAGACATATCTTCTGCTGGAGCCCTGGATGATTCCACATGCTCTTCAGACTCTGATTCCGAAAATGAATGAGGTGAAGTATTTGATGCAAAGTTTCTCCGACAGTTTCCCACCGCCAAAAATGAGGTATTGAGGATTCCATTTCATGGATTGCCTACAAAACTCTTTCGCTCCAGGAGAGTAGCTCAATGGTGCGTAGCTTTCTCCCTTGATGACAAATTAAAAGCTAATCTTCATGATTGGGGTGATGAGATCATGGAATTTGTCAATGAAGAAGTTAAGAGGGACATTGCCGAAGTGTTTTATGTTGAAATAGATGAAACAACCGAGGAAGGCAAGTTACTGGGAAAGGAGCTCCTGCGATGGAAAGTTTATGACTATACAATGCATGAGTTATGCTTTGAGGAACGGATGATAATCATCGCCTTGAGAGGTTTGAACTTTTGGCGTTCAGAAGAAGCTTGGGCGAATGATTGGATGGATCAACCTCCATGTACGAAACAATTCTCGGATAAACAGGTGTTGGAGAGATTAAAGGTCATTCGTGCTCACAGACGTTTTTCCACATCCGTGTCGCTGCCCCCCTCAAAGTTTGCTCCAGATGAACGCTCTGAAGCACACATGCAGTTAACAAAGCGTCAGAGGTGTGTTGTTGTTGCTTATGAACAACGAAAAGCCGCATACGAGGAGAATATGCGAGTACGCAGGATGGAGCTAGCTGCCATTGAACAAGCCAAGCAAGAAGAAGCAAAACGACTACGCTTTACTGAAATGATTACATTTCCAAAAGATTTCAATCAAGCTGCTGCCTTAATTCAAGCCCCAGAAACTTCTGACTCTGCTCTGGATTCATCTCAGACTGTGGTGAGTAACAAGATGGCAATTGTGATCGAAGAAGTTACAACGGATCCTGTTGACTCAGGAATGGAGGAAGAAAACATTCAAGGTCGGGAACTCTTGGTCTCTGAATCAGCTGAGATGATAGTAGACGGTGGAGAGGGTGCGTGTACTACCGTAAAAACAATGACTGAACTGGTCATTCCTGATACCCCCATTGCTGCTGAGCCTGAACAAGTCGATCTTCAGTCATATGTGGCATCTTTGATCAACACAGCGTTCCATCAACGTGACATTGAGGAAGCTAAAAGAGATGAAGAAGTTCGAAAGGAGATTGCTGATGTACGAGGAGCAGTCTCTGGAGTTCAAACCTCTATCTCTGAGGTTCAGCAAAAGGCCGTTCAAGTTACTAAGAAGATCACTCGTGTGGAGGAAACCGTCTCTACGGTACAAATGAATGTGGTGACTCTCAAAGTAGTTCTTGATGTGCACAAGTCCTTCTTCGCTTCTGTTTTGGATGCGCTCAAAGAGGGGGAAGAACGGAGGATTGCTGAGGAGGCTAGGATAAAGGCAGAGGAAGCAGAGCTGTTGCGGAAAGAAAAGGAATTCGGGCATACTATGCTGGAACAAAGGATGAAACTAGAAGCAAAATAGAAAGTAGAACAACAAGCGCGTATGGAGCATTTGGAGAAACTCATGGCCCTGACTATGAAAAAGGTTGAAACACTCACCGGACGCTCAGAACTAAGGTCATCCTTATCTGTTGTTCTTATTTTGTCCTGTTTCAAAAAAAAAAATTTTGATTCTGAGTGATTTCACTGTATCTGTACCTTCAAAATCATATATGAAATCATCAGATTCGTGACGAAATCTCATTGTCCACTTCTGATTTTCCGTGTGCGTACAATAGTTGATATACACTTTCAGTGTATTCAACGAATCAGAATGTGGATGATATGCTCAAAATGATTGCTAGATGATTGTTTAATACCTGTTGTTCTTAAAGATGCTAGGAGCTCTAGCACACTTTTCTTGCAGTATTTATGTGTACTTTTATTAAGCGAGAAAATTTCCCAGCACATTTTGAGGGGGGATTTTATTTAAAACTGCTTGTTGGTGCTAAGGATTTAAAGATAGTTAGATTCTGAGATAGTTTGTCTAGCAATTCTCTTGTAACTCAGAATTTTTCAATGCTAAGTCTCATCAATCATTAGTAAGCTTTGATCGCACCAAAAAGGGGGAAATTGTTGGGAAATTATTCCTGAATCTTCCTTAGGACAATATTGTAAAAGGTTTTGTTGGATCAAACCTTAGTAGATGGTCGATCATTGCTGAACTCTAGCATAGGCTAGCAACTCTTGTAATGTCCTGTATAAGTGAATATCGAGTTGTAATAGAATAGGTTGCTAGAAGCACCTCCAGTAAACATAAGAGGATGCTAAAGAGAAAAGGGTTGTGGTAGCAGAATGCTGAGGAGTCAGCATTTGCTAACACACCGCAAATTGCTAAAGGCACTAGCAATCCAAAGTTGAAGGTAGCAGAATACTAAAAGAGAACTAGCAGACCGTCCTGGAGAAGCTCAGCAAAGCGAAGTTTAAACGACTGCTACACCGTACATCTGATCCACCAATGCACGAGGAATCAAACTATCAGAAGTAGGTCGGAAAGTCTGAACGAAGTCAGAAAAAGTTGGTGAAAGTCTACCTAGTTTTAGACGAAAGATCCGTTGTGTCTAACTGATATAAAGATTCAAGTTTGGAATCTCCAACTATAAAAGACAAGTCAAAAGGAAGAAAAGATAACTGCTCATTCATACACTAACTCGCACTTAAGAGATTCCGAAAGACAAAAAGCAAAAACTCTTGTGAGCAGTCTGTTGAAAGCCACTGTCCAGATATATTGAAAGCCTTCAACAACCAAAGTGTCCTATTGAATATCTGACACTTGTTTAGTAAGATTCTTGAATTGATTCAAGAATCTTCAATCATTGGGATATCTTCCTTTATTGGAGGTATCTAGGAGTCAATTCTTGAAAAGGAATTGATTAAGACGGGCATTGAAGCCGCAATTGAAGGACAGTTCGGAAGAAACTTTATACCTTCCAAAAGTGGTAAAAGCGAGTTTGACGAAGGTGTGCCCTTGACTCAGCCGGAGCCACACATGAGAAGTTCAGGGGGTCGGAAGATAGCCGTGAAGTAGCCAGACCAAACGTTGGCTGCCTGCTTTACTGGAAAGGCAACTCTTTGTACACCGTATACTTACTTAGTGAAAATCTTAGTGATTCGGCTAAGGAGTGGACGTAGATAATTTGATCGAACCACTATAAACTCAGTGTGTTTGAGCTGTTTACTGTTTCATTGATTACTGTGCAACTGTGATTTGAAACCTAGCAACGAAGTTGCTAGTGTATAACTGCGAAAAAGAACTTAAGTAAACTCGAACAGAACCCTATTTAAAAATAACCTAGAGTGCAAGTGAACGTTATATTATTCCGCTGCATTTCATGTTTGTACTTTATCGCTACCACGATGACTCTGAATTTAAGGACCAACAACAGTTGCTGAAGCAAAGGAAATGCTTAAAAGGTTAGATGAAGTTGATCTAGCAGAAGATGTCATCAGGCCATGCAAACGCAAGCGAAGTGAAGTATATTGTCTAGTGCTTGGCACGGGTAGACAAGGTATGTCATGTGCATTTATAACGGAAACATGTTTAGCATCGGTTTCTACCCATTCCTGGGTAGTGGATATTGGAGCTACTGATCATGTTTGTTATACTTTGCAGGGGTTCAGGCCGACAAGGCAGCTGAAGCATGACGAGATTACCATCTCAATTGGCAGCGGAGAGCGAGTCTCAGCAGTAGCCATTGGAGATTTTACTTTATGCTTTGAAAACAATGTTTTGATTTTGAGAGATGTTTTATATGTGCCGATTTTTGGTGGAACTTAATTTCAGTTTCCAAGTTATTTAATGATGGATATTCAGTTATTTTTTATAGTGGAGTTTCTATCATTGGTAATAACGGTGTTATCTGTCATGGTAAACTGATTGACTCTCTCTATATCATTGATTGTATGCATAAATCTTCCATGAATGTTGCAAACTCATCAAATAATAATAATCATTTAAAGAGAAAGTTTTCTTCCGATGAGGATCAAACATATCTCTGGCACTTAAGACTAGGTCACATCAATCTAAAGAGGATTAAAAGATTAGCATGCGATGGGCTCTTGGATTCTTTTCAAGTGGTAACGCATCAAATCTGTGAATCCTGTATAGAGGGAAAGATGACGACCAGACCTCTTAAGGCAAGTCAGTCTCGAGCAGAGGATGTGTTGGAATTGATCCACTCTGACTTATGTGGACCGATGTCCACGCAAGCTCGTGGAGGTTATGAGTACTTCGCTACATTCATTGACAATTACTCAAGATTCGGATATGTCTATTTGTTTCGCCAAATGTCTAAATGCTTTGAGAAATTCAAATAGTTTAGGACTGAGGTAGAAAAGAAGCTAGGTAAGACTATCAAGACACTACGATCAGATCTTGGTGGAGAATACCTCAGTAACGAGTTCTTGCAGTACTTGTCAGGCAACGGGATTACATCCCAGTGGACTGCACCAGGAAACCCTCAACAAAATGGTGTAGCGGAAAGAAGAAATAGAACTCTCTTGGAAATGGTCAGGTCGATGATGATTTAAGCAAGCTTGCCGATTTCGTTTTGTGGATATGCCTTGGAGACAGCAGCCTAGTTGCTTAACTTGGTACCTTCTAAATCAGTTCCTAAAACGCCTCTGGAACACAGGTATGGGCGAAAGCCAAATTTGAACAGAATGAGGGTTTGGGGTTGTCCAGCATATGTGCTGACAAAGGAACCTGTTAAGTTAGAAAGTAGGTGTAAGCTGATGCTGTTTGTAGGATATCATAGGCAAACGAAATGTGGTTACTTCTGTTGTCCTGAGAATCAGAAAGTCGTTGCCAGTACCAACACAAGATTCTTTTAGGATGAATATGTAAGAAATCACAGATCCAAGAGTGAAATTGTCCTCCACGAGCTTGAGGACAAGGAAGCAATTCCATCGGGAAAGCTCAGTGTAGTGGTAAATCTACCTGTAATAGGTGAGGCTATACCAACACTGCCACTAATGCAAGGTATGGAACCAACGCGTACTGTGCCAACTACTGACACGGTTCAGATGCCTCGTCGCAGTGGGAGGGTTATCCACCAACCCGAAAAGTACATGTTCGTGGGAGAGTCTTCTAACTTGATCCTAGAAAACGAACTTGATTATACCGATCCCTGGATATATGACGAGGTGGTATCTGATAACGATGCAAACAAATGGCTGATCGCCATGGATTCTGAAATAGAATCCATTACGGCTATGGATGTATACCAGAAAACTGATTTGCCAAATGGCTGTCGAACCATAGGGTGCAAATGGGTATAAAAAATAAATAAAGGAGCGAATGGTGAAATTACAGCTTTCAAAGCAAGGCTGGTGGCGAAGGATTATAGTCAGAAAGAAGGTGTAGACTATGATGAGACCTTCTCACCGGTAGCCATGCTTAAGTCCATTCGTATACTCCTAGCCATAGCAGCACATAAGGACCTAGAAACTTGTCAGATGGATGTCAAAACAGCATTTCTAAACGGGTACCTTGAAGAAGGTAGGGACATCTATATGCAACGGCCAGAATGTTATGTGCAGAAGGGCGAAGAACATTTGGTCTGGAAGCTAAGGAAGTCGCTGTATGGACTTAAACAAGCTTCACGATCATGGAATCTGCATTTTGATGAAGTGATTAAATCCTATGGATTTTCACAATGTTCAAACGAGAGTTGCGTGTACCGTCTATGTGTCAGCGGAAGCGTGGTGTTCCTTGCACTTTATGTAGATGATATTCTCCTATTTGGCGACAATGTGGAAGTATTGTCGGGCAAAAATGGGTGATTATCCAAGCAGTTTCATATGAAGAACCTTGGGAAGGCAGGATACATCCTAGGGGTAAAAGTATTGCGGGAGCGCAATAGGAGGATGCTGACCTTGTCTCAAGGATCATATGTGGATACTGTGATTGCCCGTTTCACCATGCAAACTGCCAAGAAAGGTCTGTTACCCTTCAAACATGGCATATATCTTTCCAAGGATCAGTGTCCGGTGACACAAAGGGAGAAAGATGAAACGAGGAACGTGTCGTATGCATCGGCCGTGGGGAGCCTCTTGTATGCAATGCTATGTACGAGGCCAGATATCTGCTTTGTTGCAGGCATGGTAGCGAGATACCAGTCTAACCCTGGACAGGCGCATTGGACCGCGATAAAGCACATACTCAAATACCTGAAAAGGACTAGAGACTATTGTCTCATCTATCAGTGTGAGGAGTTGTGCCCTGTAGGTTATACTGATTCGGATTTCCAGGCAGACCAAGACAAAAGAAGTCCACCTCTGGCTATGTGTTTACATTGGGAGGTGGTGCCATATCATGGAGGAGTGCAAAGCAGAAGTGCATTGCGGACTCCACCATGGAAGCAGAATATGTGGTAGCTTCTGAAGCTTCGAAAGAAGCAGTATGGTTTCGAAACTTCCTACTGGAGTTGGACGTGATTCCTAAGCTACCCAAGACCATCACGATATATTGTGATAATTTGGGAGCTGTGGCTAATTCAAAGGAACCACGAACTCACAGAGCAACAAAACACATTGAAAGTAAGTACCATATTATACGAGAAATCATAACAAGGGGTGATGTGCTAGTAGAGAAGATTGATACAAGAAATAATCTAGCGGATCCATTCACAAAGGCTCTGCCTCAGAAGGTCTACGAGATGCATGTACGTAACCTTGGGCTGAGGGCAAAGCTATCCACGTAGAATGTTTGATGTAATGGCTAGATTAGTTTAGACGCCTTATACTCTGGAAAGCACCTATATAATTCTTTGAGTATAAGTGGGAGATTGATGGATTTATATACTGAAAGCATTATGATTGGTATATTATCTACAAGGTCGATTGGTTAATATACTGGGAATCTTAAATGTTGTATGTTCATCTCCTGTCTGAATTAACAAACATGTGTCGCAAACACAATTATCCTATTATCTCGTCGATAGGGAGATCATACGGTGTGTAGTAGATCACGAAAGATCGTATGGATCGTTTGACCTGGGGAGATATAAATGGTTATCACAGCTGAGACAGTTCCAGGATAAACTATCGGTGTAGGTTGCAGCATACGCAGTAATAAGCATCTTATCTTGGATGGCTTGGTATGCTGGTGTGGGGCACACATTGATAAGGACCTAAGTCGAGATCGATTCTTTTATCTGACATTAAAAGAATCTAGATCTCTCTGGCTTGATGAAATCCTAAGCCTATATGAAGGGACAGAAGTATATGCAGATTGTGTATTACTTTGAGTTGGAGTGAAAGGCTCTAGTTGAGCATGTATATCAATATCTTGGGTAATCACAGTTTGTGTATGACTGTCTGGTACTGGAACTAGGTAACCACATCCAGTATAGGATGGTGACATTCCCTGAGCAGCTCAAAAGGTTCGTTATGCTAAAGTCCTGCAGGCTGATTAAGTTCAAGCATAAGTGAAAAGGTTTGAGTGGATTGACTCAGGAATATAAGATGCTAATTAATTAAATAGCTTGTCAAAGCATAAATTAATTAACAAATGTCTGTAACCTTAAATGTGGGGATATACCGAGCCCATGCAACCTGTACCTCAAAACGTGGTAGCAAATAGGTAGGACAATATTGATTGTCTGGTGGAATGAATCAATATTAATTAATTAATTATATTCTGGGTTGAGTATGAGAATTAATTATTTGATAGGCCTTATTTGCTATTTGCATTCTGATCCCTGGTCTGGCCCATGAAACTCAAGCCCAATAGAAGTCCAGTATTTTCCTATAAATAGGCCTCAGTTCCTCAGATCTCAACACACCACAAGATCATAAGTTGCACACAGCAAACCAGGTTTTGGGAGCTGTGGTGATTGACTAAATCTGACAAACGAGGAGGAAATTCTGCTTCTCAACCGGGCAAGGAATCTGAAGGGAATCTTCACCAAATATTCAGATTGAGTTGGGATACAGATCAGAAGATCAAATCAGGAGGATTTTCTTTCTTCTCTCTCTCCTTGTTTTTCGAAAATAATTGTTTTATTTTTATAAGATTTAATTCCTCAATCTGTTAGGGATTAAATCTTTGTGTGTGGGAAAAGATCAAGAGGAATCTCCGTGCACTCGTTCTTCAGGGTTTCACAATCCAGGTATTCCGCATAAACCCCCTTATGCATATTCAATAGGAGCATGCTAGGATTAATCATTGGCATAACAATTTATTTTGATATTCCAATTAATTATCCTTGGCAAACGAACTTCGTGATTCAATTTACGAATCCCTTCACAACCTGGCTTCGAAAGTTGTGACTTCTCCATCTGCTCCCTTCTTTCTCTTGTATAACCATTCACACCTTATGGCTCGAAGGACATCAGACAACACAAACTTATGGTATACATCCATCTATTATGGATTCTATTTCCAAATGTAATGCGATACGACATTGCACCGTATTTTTCTATCACTTCCTCAGTGTACATTAGTGGATCTGAGTCATCATGTCCATTTATCGGGTCAAATCAAAAGACTCTAACACAAACATATACCTATCAAGTTAAAAGATGACTCTCCCACTGCTATGAGACTTGGGTGTTGCATTAGGAGTCAGTGCGGTATCTCATGGTTCCATATCTTGCACTAGAAAACGTGCAGGTGGTTTCGTACCTTTCGAAGGTATATCCACACTAGGTCATAGTTTTTCATTAAGAAGTGCATCACTACCTTCAATTTCTGAAAGGATCACATTATTTCTTGACTTATGGTTCCGTAAATACTCGTCCTCCAAGAATCTTGTGTTGGTGCTGACAACGATCCATTAACTCTTAGGACAGTAAAAGACAAACATCACTTTCGACCTACTTTATAATTTATCAAATTCCTTAGCCAACACGTGTGATGGGTTGCTCCAAACTCTAAACTTACTCAAACTAGGTTTGCGCCCAAGGAAGAGTTCGTCAGGTGTCTTAGGAACTATCTTAAAAAGTATCACTTTCAAAGTGTACGTAGTTGTTTTCAATTCGTATCCCTAAAACAAATGGGTAGGCTTGCATAACTGATGGCACTAAAATTGATTACTCAAAAGTAATGCTTCTCAAGTAATAAAATATCAATCCAAGGATCTTCTCGCTTCGCCCAAAGGAGTACTGTTTATTCGTGAGGATTCTTATAGCTAGGCAAATTATAGTCGTTGAGTTTTTGTTCTATTTTCCTATGCTCAAATTTAAACTAACTAAAGCAACAATAAAGCAACAATTAAACTCATCATTCATCAATTTAGATTTTAAAACAATTCTTCAATTTCGTAATCAAAATGGTAGAACAAATCTCACAAATGCTCAAAGGAGAAAGAACGAATGTTGATAAGGATGTCGGTGTGGTCCAATTGAGTTGAATTATGGTGCAAACCTATTTAATTCCTAGATGGATGGACTATTACCCTACACTAGCCAACCCCCTATCACGACGAGTTGACCGTAGGTGAAACTAGAAACCTCAAACCGCTACGTTATCGGCTCCTAATTCACTCCTAAAAGCTCGTAAATCATTATCCTATTCCCTTCCTCCGCACAGGGATTAGATCGAGGAACACAAGAATTCACACTATTCGCGACACTCCTATCTACGTGTTGGCTGCAATATTCATGTCAATTAACACCTAGATTACCTATTACCTACACCTAGGTGCATATGAACAAGCTCTAGTGCGATTCAATCTGAAATAGGAAAGTAAACATGCATAATTAAACCTAATTTTCTCACACCATAATCAAAATCAACATCCAAGGAAGTTTAGAATCCCATACCTATCTTGTTCAACATTACAATATCCATTTGAAAGCAAAACATTACAAGAGATAGGTTTAGATGAATTTCTTCCCCTAATTGAGCACTTTGATCTTGATCTACCCCCCTGGATCTTCAATTCTTCTCCAAGGATGATGGATTAGCTCTTTGATACCTTTGGTGAGGTTTGGAAGGGAATGGTAGAGGGAATCCTCGAGATATTTAAGGATATTTTCGTGTAGATTTGACAAAAGTCAAAGTTCTCCTGAAAAATGTTAGTTTCCCTCTTTTAATAATGAGTTGGCAAAGCCCCGGATCGCCCGAGATGAGATCGGATCGGCCGGGATGGCTTGAAACTGAAAAACTATCGAAAAGCACGTTTTGGATCGCCCGAGATGGATCAGGATCGACCGGCATATTCCTCTGAACTGCACGGATCGACCGGAATCTACAGGATCGACCGAAATTTGCCTCTGAACAACCAAGATCGACTGAAATCTGCAGGATCAACCGAAATTTGCCTCTGAACTGCCAGGATCTGTCTGGCTGGCTCTGGATCGGTCGATCCGGCTCTGGATCTCCTATGAGTTTCTGGATTTTGCGATTTTCCTCCAAAACTAAGCCAAAAATATTGAATTACGCCCAAAACCTAACCTACACCATCCGAAACACACAAAACACGAAAACACAACAAAAAGAAGACAAAAACATATAATATGGGAGTAAAATGTACGCAAACATGCATGCACAAACATCGAAATATAGGTCATTTTACGCACATATCATAATCCCCCAAACTTGAACCTTTGATTGTCCTCAATCAAAACAAAGTAAAGCAATTATTCTACCTCCAAAAATTACCTCATAGCTAATCTTGAGTATTTTAGCATGTCCTAGTCAAACGATATTATCACCTAACATTGTGACATGGTTAATGCTAAGGACTCAAACCACTCATCAAATATGGATGAAAGAAATGAAATCACTCCCACACGTGTTTAGGGACGATGAAAGTCACTCAATCACAAGATATCGAGCTCAATCTCCATAGGCTTGCATTCATTCTCACCAATATACTACAATGAGTTAGCTCCTAGAATAAAAAAGGTCTTTGATTTAGTTAAAACGTGGTTAACTAATAGGTAGGTGGTTTTGGGCCAAAGTAACTAAACTCCTCAATTTCCCAAGAACCCCCCAAAAACGTTATCATCAACCACTAAACTCAAGGCTTATTCCATTCTCAAATCTTTCTTTCTTTTTCTTTCTTATTTTTCTTTTTCTCTTTTTCTTTCTCTTTTTTCATTGGCACTTTCCTTCATTTTTTTATGTGTGTGCCTTCTCTTCTTTTTTTTTTTCATTAGCACCTTCATTTTTTTCATGTGGGTGCCTATTTTCTAGGATTTACATCAATCCTCTTCATTTCTTTCCTTTCATGCCTCATCAATTACAATAACCAATAACAAACAATTCCCACCCAAACTCACATCTCCGTATTCACCCTAATTCTCTTTTCCCTCCCAAACTTGGTCCTAAAAATATCAAAGAAATTTCTCCAAATAAGCTCAATCACGGGGATCAAGGATATGAGAGGCAAATATTAATCAGAATGAACACCTTATATTCCCGATGTGTAAGGTAGGACTAGGAATGGATGGCCTAATATCATTTTTTAGTCACATACTCATGCTAATAGATCAAGAATAGATGCAAGTTCTAGATCTTTTGCTCTCAATCTCGCCTCTCTCAAACAAAATAAATATGACAATATCATGGCTCAACACTCACAACTTTTTGTCAAGTCCCATGCATTAATCAAACACAAAACTCAGCAATTCAAAAGTAAGACTCAAACATGCTTTAACAACAACATTCCACCCTATCACTGGTTGAGGTAAAATTCAAACTTCACCAAGTAAATCATGGTCCAATCTCAAGCCAAGTTTTGGGTTCATCACACACACACAAGCACACAAACAATCCTAAAAACATCTACATGCAATGAATCTAAATGGCAAGAGAACGATAAAATATGTTACCCATTGGTAGCCACGATCAAACTGCCTCTCCAATGCCTTATGTACCTACTAAACAAACACAAACACCACCAAACTTTGAGCATAATTCATACCATTAAGTTCTCATTTCCACCAATCGTACGACCAACCAACAATCAAGAATTATAAGACATTATTCACTAGCGCAACCATTCAAACCAATCCATTCATCATTCCAAAAACCAAACAAAATAGGAAGTATTCATTCATGCCAATTCATCAATGATTCCATCCAAAATCATAATCAAACTATAACAATCATAAACCACATTCACTTCCAAAACCTCTTTCCACCATCATTCCACTATCCAAAATCTATACAAATAAATCATTTTTCCACTAGCTCCACCAAACATTCCATCAAAACCAACATTCAACAAAACACAAATATAGGAAGTATCAACTCATGCAGCATCCATTCAAACCATCACAATCAACCAATAAAAACATCGATTCATATATTCAAAATAAGCATAATCCAAAACATTCATCTAACCAAGGTAGAATATCAATATTAAGTACAACCATATCGAATTCAAATTCAAGGAAGAAATATCCACCAACTAAACTAAACTAAGCAGTATAAAGATAGGAGAAGGGAGAGGAATAAACCAAGGCACCGACTACCGGCACATCCACCAAAACTTAGTCAAGTGAGACTAAGTTTGCAAAACGGTGGACGGTGCATCGTCACTCCTCTCGATATTGTAGGTCCTCCTAACAAACACATACCAAACAAACTAAGAATTTATCCAAAATTAAAACAATTAAAAGCAATTAAACAAAAGAAAGAAAATTGGTTGGGTTGCCTCCCAACAAGCGCTTCCATTTACGTTGGTAACTAGACGACCTTACCATGTCATCCATTGTCAAAAATCTTGTGGATTTTCAAGATACCTTTCTCCCTTGTTTGGCATTTACTCAGGAGCAACTTATCCATGGAGATCTTTCTTGCTCCCCTCTCATCCTTCCAAGGAGATTTGAATGTCTTGACAAACTCTAATGGCAAAGGTGGTGCTTGTGCCTTTTATGTGATTTTAAAGGTATCCTCAAAGCTTCTCTTCATCATAAGATCCACCACACATTCTCCATCGAGCTTATCATCTACGTCGAAGATAAGAACATGCACCTCCATTGGCTTCACAAGCTCTTCCTCACACCCCTCTTTAAAATGCTGCACCAAGGTCGGAACTTTTTGCATTTCCTCACATGAAGGTATATAAATTTCACCATTCTTCTCATTTTCAATAACTTGTAACTCCTCCTTGGTGCCTTCATCCTCTTCGTCTTTTTGGGGTAACTCTTTACCTTCTTTCTTTAATTCTTCTCCTTGGATTTCCTTTACTCTCGTATCTTGAAATCTTACTTCCTTAAGTACCATTACCGCATCCTCACATTCAACTTCCACAATTTCATCAATCTCCTCACAACTTCCGTCGAGACCTATTTCCTTGTCAATTAGATAGTCTTCCACTTGAGATTTCTCACTCACCTTCTTCAAGATATCGGATAGTTGCATTCTTAACTCCAAAAGCCTTCCCTCGAACTTATCTGGTTTCCTATCCAAAGCTTCCCGAGATGATCTCACTTCGCTATATCTTTCATTAACATTGCTACCCCATTCATCGTAGTGAACATTTGTCATGGTTGGATTCCAATTATGGTTGGGGCTCGAATATGGACTATGTGTAAAGTACCCATTCGATGGGTAACGATAATTGTTGTTTCGAAATTCATAATTTCCCCATTGATCTCCGTATCCCTCATCGCTACACTCCACTTCTCCATACTCCCAACTTGACTTCACCGTTTGACCATATTTCCTCTCTTCCATCCATGGGTAGCTACTATCTAACATGTTCTTGAATACCGACCAGAGTGGCCTCCGTGGTCTTTTTCTCTCCATCATCTTTGTTTTCATTTAACCCAATTCCCTTTGTAGCTTATTAAGCATCTCCAAGTTAATTCCTCGATGGTTCTCCATCTTTGACACCTACAAAAGTCCAACAAAATCAAAGTACCACGTTTACCCTACCTATAACAAAAACTAACAACAAAATAATAATTAACAATCAACTTTCAACTAAACATATTAACAAACACCTAGCATACAATATCCACACTTTCAACAATATCCAATGACCTACTAATTAAGATCCCCGACAATGTCGCCAAAAACTTGATGGCACTAAAATTGATCACTCAAAAGTAATGCTTCTCAAGTAATAAAATATCAATCCAAGGATCTTCTCGCTTCGCCCAAAGGAATACCGTATATTTGTGAGGATTCTTTTAGCTTGGAAAATTCTAGTCGTTGAGTTTTTGTTCTATTTTCCTAGGCTCAAATTTAAACTAACTAAAGAAACAATAAAGCAACAATTAAACTCATCATTTATCAATTTAGATTTTAAAACAATTCTTCAATTTCGTAATCAAAACGGTAGAACAAGTCTCACAAATGCTCAAAGGAGAAAGAACGGATGTTGATAAGGATGTCGGTGTGGTCCAAGTGAGTTGAATTATGGTGCAAACCTATTTAATTCCTAGATGGATAAACTATTACCCTACACTAGCCAACCCCCTATCGCGACGAGTTGACCGTAGATGAAACTAGAAACCTCAAACCGCTATGTTATCAGCTCCTAATTCACTCCTAAAAGCTCGTAAATCATTATCCTATGCCCTTCCTCCACACAGGGATTGGATCGAGGAACACAAGAATTCACACTATTTGCGACACTCCTATCCGCATGTTGGCTGCAATATTCGTGTCAATTAACACCTAGATTGACTATTACCTACACCTAGGTGCATATGAACAAGCTCTAGTGCGATTCAATCTCAAAAAGGAAAGTAAACATGCATAATTCAACCTAATTTTCTCACACCTTAATCCAAATCAACATCCAAGGATGTTTAGAATCCCATACCTATCTTGTTCAACAATACAATTTCCATTTGAAAGCAAAACATTACAAGAAATAAGTCTAGATGAATTTCTTCCCCTAATTGAGCACATTGATCTTGATCTACCCGGTATCATGAAAATGATATGTGCGCAATTCAAACCTTTAGAATTAAAAATACCAAACAAGAATATTTTATTAAAATAAAAGGCCTCCACAAAGCGGTCCTAGACTATAAGTATGCCTCTTGTCATAGTAAGCTTCCACGAGTGTGGCTTGCTATTTCTTGGAGGTTCACGGGTTGTAGTTGTTGGGATTTCTAAACAAATAATTTAAATCATGTGAATAGTGGGAGCTCTTGTGCATAAACATCTAAGAGTGTAGCTTGCAACATTGAATTTCTCATTAGTATTCTAGGATTGATTTAAAATATAGATAGCAAAGATTTTGAGAGTTATGCGGCTTCGGCCTAGTGTGTATGCTAAATCGATTACTTGTAGCTAGAGTTAGATTTATGGTTAGTTTCTTAGAAGCATCTGAATATATAATGCATATTATGCTTTCTTGTTCTCGGTAGATGGCTTGGTCTAAGTTTACACTAATTATTAATTTCACGTATCAAAGGATTCCTGACCTAGTAGGAAGTTAAATGATTGGGCCGAACTCATTGAGGCAGGCCTAGTAGTTTGGTTGAGGGTCACATTGTAAACGTCTATGAGTGATTTATCAAGAGGTTACAATAAATTTTGTTGCAAACGTTTTTTATGCATGTTCTTATATTTGATCATTTATTGTTTTTGATATATCTATGTCAACTGTTGATCATATTCCCGCGCTCAACCCCTTAACTAGTCCTAATTTTTCTGGATGGAGTTTTTGCATGAAGTGCATTCTCTTTGTGAGAAGGGAAGCATATGTTCTTTTTACGGATCCACTTTTCCCTAGCTATGATGAAGTTCATGACCTTGAGCTTAAGTTCTATAATAGATGGGAGTATGTCGATAATTTTTCCAATTGGCTTATCATGGATAACCTATCTATAGACTTAAAACACAAGTATGAAAACTTCTATAGCGGTGGATATATTTAGAATGATCTCTTGCCAGTCTATCGGAAAATGGAACAACTATCAGTTAAGATCTTGTGTACGACAATATTTCCATGAAAATGATTGATGGTAGTTTGGTGATGTCGCACGTAATATTCATGGTTGACACCAAGAGAGGATTTACAAGGCGTGGTGGATGTATTGATCCAAGGGTGAGATTGATATCATCCGAATTCTCTTCCTGAATATTTTTATGAATTTTAAAGAATTGGTGCTAATAAGGGAGAGTATGCTCTATATGCGTTACTCGAGGATCACATAGCGGAGCAGTCTGCCATGCTTTCACGGAAATGTGCTATGTTTTTTTCCAGTACCTATTTGACTACCTGTATGGTTAGAGATGATAGTACTGAGAGCAAGCTCACAAACGCAGCTAGTGCAAGCAAGTCAATAAGGAAGAAGATCAAAGTCACTCCGAAGAAGAAAGGCGTGATGGGTGCGAAAAGGTGATTTTTCCAGTTGTCAAAGGACAAGGTACGTAATTAGCATTTGTAACGGAAATATGTTTAGCATCAGTTTCAACCCATTACTGGGTAGTGGATACTGACACTACTGACCATGATTGTTACACTTTACAAGGGTTCAAAACCAGAAGGGTGCTGACAAATGATGATGTCATCATCTCAATGGGGAATGCAATGCGTGTTAACACAAAAACTATTGAAGATTTCACATTATGTTTTGATGATACCGTTTTAACTTTGAGATATGTATTATATGTGCCAGATTTTCGGCTGAACATTATTTCTGTTTCCAAACTTTACATTGATGGATATTCAAATTTTTATAGTGGTGTTTCTATCATTGGTACTAATGATGTTATCTCTCATGGAATGTTGATTAATTCACTCATTGTCATTAAATGTCATCATAAATTTTCGGTGTATGTTGGATGTAAATCATCTTATATCGAGAATCTTAGAAAGAGAAAGTTTTCTTTCTCTCATGATGATCTTACATATCACTGACACTTAAGACATAATAACAACAGCTTCAAGTGGATTCAATGACTCATGGCATACAGTACTTGGACTCTGTCCGACCTGTAGCTCATCGAGTCTGTGAATCCTACATTGAGGGCAAGATGTCATCCAGACCTTCTAAGGCTAGTCAGCTCGAGCAGGAGATGTGTTCGAATTGATCCATTCTGAATTATATGGGTCCATGTCCACGCAGGCTCGTGGAGTTTATGAGTACTTTGTCAATTTTATTAACGACTACTCAAGATATAGATGCGCTTACCTGTTTTGCTACAAGTTGGAATGTTTTGAGAAATTCAAGGAATTCAAGGTAGAAGTAGAATAGAAGGTCAGGAAAACTATCAAGTTATTACAGTCTGTTCATGGTGGTGAATACCTTGGAAACGAGTGCCTACAATACTTGTTAGATCATGGGATTACATCCCAATGGACTGCATCAGGCACGTCTCAGCAAAACGGTGTAGCAGAGAGATGAAATAGGAATGTTTTGGAAATTGTGAAATCCATGATAAGTTATTTATAAGTCCATAAAATTACCTATATTTTGATGTTTGTACATGCATGTTTGCGTTCATTTTACTCTCATATCATATGTTTTTGTCTTCTTTTTGTTGTGTTTTCGTGTTTTGTGTGTTTCGGATGGTGTAGGTTAGGTTTTGGGCATAATTCAATATTTTTGGCTCAGTTTTGGAGGAAAATCTCCAAATCCTGAAAATCCTAGGAGATCCAGAGCCGGATTGACCAATCCAGATTTGGATCTATCGATCTAGAGCCAGACAGACCGATCCAAAGCCAAACAGACCGATCTTGGCAGTACAGAGGGAAATTCAGGTCGATCTAGCAGATTTTGGTCAATCGTGGCTGTTCAGAGGCAGATTCTGGTCGATCCGCGCTGTTCAGAGGAATATTCTGGTCGATCCTAATCCATCTCGGGCGATCCAGAATGTGTTGTTTGACAATTTTTCAGTTTCAAGCCATCCCGGGCGATCCGGGGCTCTGCCAACTTATTATTAAAAGGGGGAAACTCACATTTTTTAGGAGAACTTCGACTTTTGTCAAATCTACACGAAAATATCCTAAATTCTCTCGAGGATTCCCTCTACCATTCCCTTATGTTCTACCAGACTTTAACATATTTGAAATATGCTACCAAAATTGTATACATAATTTACAACATGAAAATGAAAACATAAGCATGCTTCAAAAGCAATAAATAAAAAAGTAGAAAAATATGCTTTCCTATTATTTCCAAAATGCTTAAAGCGGAATTAATTAACTCACACATCATACAAAAAACAATGAAAATAAACAAAAATGACTTTGTGGCTTTATAAACAAAATAAAACCTATTCTATTACATGATAGAATGAAATGCAACTCTTCAATTCTTTTGGGCCTTCAAGTTTGAAATATGATGATTAAAGAAACTAAGCCTTAGGGTTTGAGGTTTGTAAATTGGGCCCAGCAATTGAATTGCAAACCCTAGGGTGTGCCACTCAATCTGCCACCAGGCACCACCATTGCCACTAGACGACTGCTACCATCACCGGCCAACCCACTGCACAAGCACAGTGTGTCGTCCAATGGGGTTCACGCAGACCTGCCTGTAATGCACGTAGTTGCATGCCCGCCACAACCCATTGCCCATACTGTTCACGCGCGCCATTCACAGCTATCGCCTGACACAACCACATAAGATGGGTTGCGTGGTGGATGATGGAACACCCCGGTGAAGGCAATTTGTCCCCACAATCGATGTTGTATACCAAACGTACACACACCTTGTTTATAAGGAATAAAATCATAAAGATCAAGAACTACCTTGATAGATCTATACAGATCTGCAGGTTCCACTGGACATCTTCTAGCCTTTATACCGGTGAACCACGATTGGATTTCGAGTGGAGAACAATCCTTTGATTCATTAGATGCCAAGTAAATCCAGATCTATAGTGCTTTGAGAGAACTAAACCCTAGTCGTCGTTCAACATATGAACTTATGGAATTATTAGGTTTTTCTCTCAACACTAGATCCTATTTATTGGCATCTTCTAGGGTTTCCAATTGAGCCAGACCAAGGATCTCTGGAAGGTACAGGATTGGGCCTCTCATAAGTCTAAACACAAAAATTCAACCAGAATATAATTTGAACTTATAACATTAATTCATTCCACTAGAGAATTAATGTTGCAATTGTCATCCTATCCTGATGTGAATTGGGGCTTCTATTTGACTTAATTAATTCTCTGTGTTTAAGATAACACATATCCATTAATTAATTAAAAGCTCTGATAGTTTTAATAAATTAATATCTTAATTCCTTAAGAAGTACCCGCTCAACATTATTATCGTATTGGAATAAATTCCACTTGCAGGGTTTAATATGATAAAACTTATGAGCTCCTTGAGGGGATGTAATCTACCTCGATGTCCAGGACACGATACCCTAATGTGATTAAATAAATACATACAAGTAATGTTGTTACCCAAGATACATAGCATATTGAATCATCCTTTAGATTCTCACCCTTGGTAAGTCAAAGTAACAAGCAATCATTTGCATATATCAAAATATCACATATGGGATAAAAAATTAATAAAGTCGCCAAGACCTAGGTTCTTCAAAGAGTCTGAACATAACAACACGTGTCACCGCGATCCATTCAATGCGACACCACTCACTTGTATAAACTAATAACCAAGACTAGTTATCTCAAGTTTATA
Source organism: Plectranthus barbatus (assembly GCA_026898455.1). Lineage (NCBI taxonomy): Eukaryota > Viridiplantae > Streptophyta > Magnoliopsida > Lamiales > Lamiaceae > Plectranthus > Plectranthus barbatus. Next base: position 215,391 of record JAPKLW010001177.1, read on the forward strand.
CTACAATAAAAAATGATAGTTTATCTAGAACTATCTCAGATGTGAATACAATTTATATCTTATAAGGAACTCAACAATGCGATCTTCAGTGGGACGACACACCCACCACATTGTCTAAAATATAAGATAAGTGGATATACATACAATCTTGAGATTGCAACAATGTTATAACATTTATTTCAGTTAATTACAAGACATTAAGTACATGACACAACCATGTGAGTTGGGTTGCGCGGTGGAAACCCCAAATAGGGTTTGCGTTGCTAGTAGATGCACCACCGCCAGCTGCTTGCACTAGCAATGCCCGGCCACCACCGTATGCCACCCTGTCCCCACACCACCCCGACCAGTGTGTGTGGCCAGTGGCTAATGCAGCATGCGACACCAGCATCAATCGTCACAACCAGCTACTGCGACTGCACCCATTACCCACACACCACAATTGATGTCCACCTAAGTGCAAACCCGTGCACACACCGCCGCTTGTGTGCACCGCCTGCTCATGCGATTGTGTGTGCTGCCTCTGATCTGGTTCGCACGTATGTTGGCTCCACCATTACGCATTATCGCATGCTCCAGGATCCGTTCTTCACATTCGTGTTCTTCGATCACACAAATAATTATAGATTTGAAATAACATATAAAATAATATATAATATATTACAATGATTTTCCTATCTAATCAAATCACAAATTTTCTCATGATTTACAAAACAATTTAATCCAAGCACATATAAACCACCACAGATTTAATTGCGGGTTGCCACGAGGAACATAAAAACAAAACCCCATCCACAACAATAAAATTAACATTCATGTATAAATCAAATAATTATTTTACCTATAGAGCCGTGAAATAGAACCAAAATTTGATACCAATTGTAGGGATTAATGTTGTGAACCGAATCATAGATCCATTAATCCAGACCATTTATGGATGTTAAAATAATTAACATTTGATAAATAAATCCGATGCATGCTCTTAGGAATTTAATTACAGTGAATTCTAATTTACCTTAACTCCGTAGGGTCGGAATATGGGCCTCATTGAATCCGAATCCTATTCTATCAAGCGTTTAAATTAAATATTTGGAAAGAGAATTAATATTTTACAATTTAATTCAAGATTTAACATAAAGATAAGAGAATAGAAATTCTTGATCCTCTAGATAAGATCTCTTGAGATCTGTGTTTCTTTGCTTTTCCAATTCAGCTACTAATGAGGATTCTTATGGCACTACAAGATGAGTGATGGAATTTTTCTCTTTTTTCTAGTACTTTGTGTCGCCCGTTGTCTCTCTTCCTCTCTATGATTTCTATTGTTGTGATTACAACTTATGAAATCTGAGGAGAGAATGGACTATTTATAATTATGGTTTCATACTCTAGGGGGCTCCCTTAAGCAATTATGATAAGCCAGACCTGGGACTTGATGCAATTAATAAATTGTACCTATATATTAATTAATTCTCATGTACACAACTTTGCATATAATTAATCAATTAATTAAAATTAATTCATTCCACTAGAGAATTAATACTTACCTACCCCTTTATTACCCCATTATGAGGAAAGAGTAGCATCAATTCAGTGAATGCTCATTTTTAAGGTTACCGGACATTGATTAATTAAATAGAGCTTCTCACAAGCCACACCATAATTAATTAACTTCTTATTCTCCTTATTAGTACCACCCAAATAATTTTCATCTATTCTTGAACTTAATCAGCCTGTAGGACCTTAGTACAATGAACCTCTTTGAGTTCCTTAGGGAATGGTCCCTTCCTAATACTTGGATATGATAATCTAACGCCAGTTACCAAAACGTTCTACACAAGCTATTGTTGAAGGGATTTTTACTAGCAAAATTGAATTGCATAATCCAATTGCAAAGGTCGATTATTGCATATCATAAAACTTAATTGCTATGTCTATGATCAAACCTAGCATGCTCCTATTGAATGCATAAGAAAGATTGTGAAATACTTGGATGAATTTAAACTCTGAACAGTTGTGCAGAGATTTAATCTTTAATCCTTCTTGCGTAATAAGATTCAATCCTGTAATCAAGATTAATTTTTTGATTTATAATAAACAAAAAGAAAAAAAGAAGAAGAGAGAGAGAGAGAAAGAAGATCCTCCAAATTTAATCTTCTGATCTGTATCCCTTGATCCAATCCGGAGATCTGGTGAAGATTCCTTCTGGATTCTGTGCCTATGGGGAAGAAGAATTTTCTTCCTCCTTCCCAGCTCCAGTCGACAATTACAGCTCTCGATTCTCTGGTTTGCTGCTTATCAACTTATGATCTTGTCGTGCATTGAGATCTGAGAACTAGGGGATATTTATTGGAAATTCTTATCCCTACTGGGCTTGAGCTTTTCATGGGCCAGATTAGGGACTAGTATGCAATGAACAAAGAAGACCTATCAATTAATTAATTCCTATATCCAACCCGAATATAATAAATTAATATTGATTGATGTCACTAGAGAATCAATACTTTCCTACCTCTTCGCTACCATGTTATGAGGAGTGGATTGCATGAGCTCGGTATATCCCATATTTAAGGTTACAAATATTCATTAATTAATTTATGCTATTAAAAGACTTAAAATTAATTAACATTTTTTTATTCCTAAGTAGTACCACTAGATACCTTTTCACTTATGCTTGAACTTAATCAGCCAAAAGGACTTTCGCATAGTGAACCTTTTTTAGCTTCTTAGGGAATGTCACCATCCTTTACTAGATATGGTTACCTAACCAAAGAACTAGAAGTCATACACAAGCTGCTACCACCCAAGATACACATATACAAGTACATGTAGGTCTCTCCACCATAGTATCTCAAAGTGATTCACAAACTTGTGTATACCTCTTGAACCTTTATTAGGCTTTTGATTTCATCAAGCCATCGAGATCAAGATTATTTTAATGTCAGATAAAAGAATCGATCTTAGTTAAGTCCTATCAATATGTACGAAACGCACCAACACATCTAGTGACCAAGATAAGTCACTAATTACTAATTGTGATGCAGCCTAAACCGACAATTTATTCTAGCACTGTCTCAGTTGTGATAACCTTTATGTCTCACTAGGTCGAGCGATCCATATAATCTTCTGTGATCTACGACACACCGTATGATCTCCCTATCGGCTAGATAATAGAATAGAGTCGCGTGCGATACATGTTTGTTAATTCTAACAGGAGATGATAATACAACAATGATGATTCCTAGTATATTAACCATAAACTATGTACATAATATACCAATCATAATGCTTGCATTATGTAAATCCATCAGTTGTCACCTAAGATGCTCAAATACGACCACGTTAATCAAGCTCTCCACCATGGCAAGTCAAAGTCTCACACAACCTATGCATACTTCTTGTTAGGATTCTTTTTAGAGAATTCCTTCCTTAAATTTGATGTTTTGGTGGGCCAAAGAATATAAGCCATCTTCCTTCTAAACTTGTAATCCTAGTATGGTATCAAATTGAGTTGTAATAGAACTTAGGTTGAAGACCGAACAATAAAGAATGCTCGAGAATTGACTATCAATACACCTAGCCTTGACCTAAAACATTGTTTGAGCACTCAATTTAAGGTCCTACCATACTGACAAGGAGAAGTCAGTATGAGGGCTTTCCCTAACTAACTAAGGAGAAGTCAGTTGAAGGGATTTCCATACTGATAAGGAGAAATCTCTATGAGGGCGTTTACCATACTGACTATGGTTAGTAAGTATGAGGGTTTACCATACTGACCCTAGGAAGTCAGTATGATGGCAAAGTTGTATTGACTTTTTATAGTCAGTATCAGAGCCTCTACCTTTAAAGAATGAGCTTTTCGAAAGATATCGAAGCTCAGTCGGACTCAGGCATTCTTATGCCCAAGTTAGTACGAGGTTACGCAAAAACTGGGATCCCTCGGACTGAGAAGAAGTCTGACATAAAGTTAGTGTAACGTACACTGACGCTGCAGAGCAGAAAGGAGACCTAAGCCATGAACTATGATTGGACAATATAATCCATGAGTCCAACGTCTGGATTTATGTGTCTAAAGAATAGAAACTCAAATTTCCATAGGTCCTCCTCCATATAGAGGCCTGCCCCTCCAACTTTAATAGGTTACCTGAACAGAATTCAAAATCTTATAAGTCTTGAGAAGACGAGGGCAAAAGTTCAGGCCATCTCTCTGCCAAAACTCTCTAAGTTTCCGTGTTCTCTAACAAGAGAATTGAGTCTTCGAATCAAGTTCCCCACCGTGCTATCTTCTCCTAGCACGAGGCTGAAGCTTTAAGCCGAGGCTTTTCTTGGTTACTTTATCTCTCTAAGATATATTCATAGCAGTCAGTTTCCTAGTCTGGGACTCTGATTCTCACGAGTGTATGCCAGCCACTTGTGTTCTGGGAAGAACCTATAAACATCCAACCATTCTGGGAAAAATTAGTAAACATCCACCTACCAGGAAGAAGGCTGCAGGGTGCCTCCCCACTTCAAACTAAAGACTAAGTCTATAAGGAGTTCCTAGGCGAGTGCTACAGCTTATCAGAGGATGGAGGAGCCACGGACTGTGTATAGATCGTAAGGAAGCTTTACTTAGTAAATTATCCAAACCTTGGGTCTGAAGAGTGGGATGTAGGATATTGAAATCCGAACCACTATAAATCTCTGTGTCTTGCTTTACTGCTTTCCTTATACTTGCTCTGTTTTTTTGTTTCACAAACTGACTACTTGAGCCTTCAATACTTGTCCAAGTATTGAAGAATATAAACTGTGAAACTGACTGAAGACGGAACATAGACTTAAGCTTAAACTGACTGCACACAAAACTGACCCTGCCCTATTTAAATGAACCAGTGCTTTGCTATTTATACTTCCACTGCATACAAAAAACCTTCCACTGCATATATTGCACTCTGATTTTAGGACCAACAAGTGGTATCACTCGCCAAGGTTATTACAGACTACGGTTGTGTTGAGTCACTTAGGACCATCTGTTTTCTGCGCTTGGTTCCATTTTTTTGCACTTGGTTTCTGTTTTGTGCGTTTTAAGCTTAGGTACACAGAGATGGCTCAGATCACGAAACTTCCAAAGTACTCATCAGAAGATTTTGAGATATGGAAGAAACGTTCTTGATCATGCTGAAGAATGTCCATCCAGAAATAGTTGAGGTTCTATCTATCAGACCAATAAAGATCACTAAGGTGAATGCTCAGCTCGGAGGAGCAGAAGGTCAGGAGATAATGGAGAAGCCATATGCAGAATGGACAAACGATGACAAAGTTTGTTTTCAGCTGGATGCGCTGCCAATGGAAATCATCTTGCAATCCTTACCAGCGCCACAGTTTGTTGAAGCCTTAGAGCACAACAATTCCAAGAAGATGTAGGAATTTCTTGGCTCACTTAGTCAAGAAACATCTCAGATGAAGCGAAATAAGCTTCAAAATTGTGTGTATAAGTATGAATCTTTCCAAATGCTTCCTAGTGTAAATGTCAAATATATGGAAGCAAGATTCAATGCTATTATCTGCGAGCTGAAGAACTTGTGGAGAACATATGAAGTTGTTGATATGAATGCGAAAATTCTCTCCAAGATGGCCAAGGAAGATTGCTTCATCAAAGCTACCAGCCTGAAGGAGAAAGATCTCTCCCTGATGACGACCAAGGACGTGTTTGCCCAGCTCCAAGCCCACGAATGGGATATCCAAATGGCGAATAGGAATGAAGCAGTGCAAAGTGTCAGCACACATCCAAAAGGAGATGCTGCCTTTTTGCAAAAATGGAGTTCAAGAGAATGCCTCGAAAGCCTTACCAAGCTGATAGATCTTCCGGACAAATGTCTACATCATAGTCAGCACCAACACCTTCCTACCAGAGAAAGGAGGAAGAGAGCTCAATTGAAGAGATTGAGGAGCAAATGAAGAAGCTAACTTGACTTCTTGAGATAGCCAAATCCATGAAGGACGGTTCACAATCTAGTGAATTGAAGTTCAGCGACAGACCTCCCAGAGGTTGTTTTGAGTGCAACACTCCAGACCACCTCAAGTATGAGTGCCCACTAGTTTCCTAGGAGAAAAGGGAGCGCTTGAAGAGGGTGTTCGAAAAGAAAGCCTCCAGAGCAGTTGCTAAGGTCATGCTTACCAGAACTGAGGTGCCAGAAATCTCAGATAATGATGATGGCTACTTCACATCAGACGAAGAGGCTATAAAAGAAGTCTTCCTGGTGCTGATGGCAAAATTTGGAGAAGAGGAAGAAACTGAAACAGAGTCTAATACTCCGGTACACATTTCCAACTCAGTTTATATTCCTATAGCATGCATAGAAGACAACTCTGAATCCTATTGCTCAGATTTAAAGGATGTTACTCTTGAAACTTTAAATAGAGAATTAGTTAAGATTTATGAGTTAAAAATGTCTTGGCATGTGAAAATGCTTCACTGAAACTGAAAGTTTCAAAAATGATTGAAGAGATCCAAGGACCCAAGTCAGTAAGTGAAGATTTAGCTAAACTTAGAGAAGAGCATTCTATGTTACTTGAATCGTTTAAATCTATGTTTGAAGAATGCTCATCTCATAAACTAAAAAATTGCTAGTGATCAAAAATTTATATGTTCGCTCTACTCTAGTACTAGCAAAGTTTCAAAAGCTCTAAGTTTACGAAAACATTCCTCTGATAAGTCAAGTTTAGGCTTTACAAAGAATAACTTGAGCAATCAAACTTCTTCTTCTGAAACTAGGAATGTCTTGAACCATCACTTTAAGAAGAATTCCAGTTTAGAAGTCAAGTTGTTAGGTGAAGGAGTAGTCAGAATAGACAAAAACTCCTCTGAGGCTGATTAGGAAAGAAGGGGACAGTCAGTTTCAAAACTGACTTCATCACCTAAGCATAGAAAAGATTTGACTTTTAGGTAAACCAAACCTGAGATGAAGCCCATCATGCCTAGGAAGTGTGGTAAACGACATGCTCATAACTTTAGAAAATCCACTTCGACAGCTGAAACTGAGCTTTATAGAAAGTTAGTTACATTTCCAGACTCTAGGAATCCGAGGTTCTCAACTCATGAGAACAGAACTTATCCGTATAGAAAGAACATCTAAACGAGGTCTCAGTCCAATCTTTATTCTAACTTCAGGACTAGAGAGACTACCTACTCCGGACTAAGTTTCCGAGAACCTAACCGATACTCAATTTCAAGGAAGTCAGTTCCTAGATACTCAGTTTTAAGAAACTCAATTTTAGATCAGGTTTCATACACTCACCTTCTCTTACCAAGCATGCATAGATAAGCTTGAATCATTTGAAAAGGAAGAGATTCGTAGAGGAAAGCGCAAAACCTAGATATAAGGTGAAACAAGTATGGATTCCTAAAGAATGGATCCATAACACTAACCCTGCAGTACCCGCCAAAACACGAGTACCATTTGTCTAACCTGATATGTTATGCAGTTACGAACTCACCAAATTTCAATCAAAAAGGAACAAAAGAGCATGGATCTTGGACAGTTGATGTTCAACTCACATGACCGGTGACAGTAATATTCTCTCAAAACTGAGAATGAGAAGAGGACCACTTGTCAATTTTGGAGATGATTCAAAAGGCAAAGTAGTCAGCTTATCCAGTCTGGATATGAGGTGACTTTAGCCGAAGGAGAATGTTTGATCAATGACAAAGACTCTAAAGAGACTGTGCTGAAAGGTGTAAAGAAAGGAAGTCTCTATTATGTGGATTGGGAGAGCAGAAAGCCAGACACATGTCTTGTCATAACAAGCTCATCCCAAGAAGGAGTCAACTGACTATGGCATCAAAGTCTCAACCATCTAAACTTCCAGTCAATCAGACATCTTGCCAAGCACAAACTTGTGGAAGACCTACCACAAGTCAATTTCAAGAAGGAAGAAGATGTCTGCAGAGCATGCAAAATTTGAAAGCAAATAAGAGCATCATTTAAAAACCAGCCCATCACAGCAAGAACAAGCAGAATCCTTGAACTTCTTCATATGAATCTGCTTGGACCAGTCAATCTGCCTACCATTGGAGGAAAAATGTACAATCTGGTTGTAGTAGATGACTACTCCAGATACACTTGGGTAAGGCTGCTGCCAACAAAGGATGAAGTGAAGATCCAACTTCTAGAGCTCATCCTTCTAGTGAAAAAAAAACAAATGGGTCACTGTCAAAAGAATCAGATCTGACAACGGAACTGAGTTTTGCAACGGTCCACTAATGGATCTATGTGCTGATACTGACATTGCTCATGAGAAGTCAGCTCCAAGGACGCCTCAACAAAATGGTCTTGCTGAACGCAGAAACATAACACTCAAGGAGGCAGTCAAAACAATGCTCGCTGATGCTGACTTGAAAGAAGGTTACTGGGGAGAAGCCTTGATGACGGCATGCTACACTCAGAATAGAAGCTCCATCAACAGTCGCCATCACAAAACCCCATACAAAGTTTTCAATGGTCGTAAGCCTTCTATAGCTCATCTTCGTGCTTTTGGTTTACCATGTTCATCCATAACAATGGGAAGTCAAAACTGAATACTTTCAGCCCCAAGGCCGATGAAGGAGTGTTCCTTTGATATGGACATCCTTCATACAAGGGATACAGAGTACTCAACAAGACAACCAGACTTGTGGAAGTAACATGCTCTGTTGTTTTTTATAAGTCTATTATAGTGCGCAGAACCTTGAAAGAACTGGAACTTGGTGATCCTCATCTCAACAATAGGAATTAGAAACTGTGTACTGATAAGGAAGATCAAAGCCAAGTTTCTCAAACCAAATATGTAGATGATCACGCAAGAGCTCCGCATGATGATGTTAGCCCATCAATCGACCTTACAAAAGCCTTTGGGTCATTGACGATGCTCCCAGGCATCGATCAAGGGGGAACTTCAGAAAATCAAAGCAGAGCACAGTTTGAGGGTCAAGCTGGAACAGAGTTGCCAACTCAAACTGACCTCACTGAAGGATAAAATGCTCCTTCTGAAGATGCCCAACTGTGTACGATCAAAGAAAATCATGGAGTCCAAGATATGGGAGTCATTACTTGAGAAGGAAGTTCCAGTCAAACTGACTTGTTTGGAATTCCAGTGTCTGGAGCAGACGATTCTGAGTACCCTGAAGATTTCATCCAAACTGTTGAAGTCAGCCAACTCCAAAAGCCGAAATGGTTAAGAAACCATCCTGAAGAAATTGTGCTCGACAATGTTACCAACTCAGTTTGCACGAGATAAGGAAGTGCGCTACTGACCTGCTTCATATCTCAAGAGTTAGAGCCGATGAAAATTGGGATGCTTTGAAGTCAACTGACTAGATCAATGAAATGAAAGAAGTTCTTGTTGAATTCAAGAGAAATGAGGTCTGGAACTGAGTAGACCGACCTACTCATCAATAAGTTATCGGCGTAACATGGTTCTTCATGAATAAGAGAGACAAAACTGAGAACATAGTGAGGAATAAAGCAAGACTGGTAGCAAAAGGATGTGCTCAATGTGAAGGAATTGATTTCAAAGAAACCTTCTCTCTAGGGGCCAGGCTTGAAGCAGTCCGCTTATTCCTTGCTTATGTTGCGCAAAACAATTTCACAGTCTTTCATATGGATGTGATGAGTGCCTTTCTGAATGGGGAGCTGAAAGAAGAAGTATATGTGGAGCAGCACCCTGTCCTTGAAGAAGGAATCGAAGTTTACAAACTGAAGAAGGCTCTTTATGGGTTGAAGTAAGCACCCAGAGTTTGGTATGAGACTCTGTCTCAATTTCTACTCGAGAATGGTTTCCAAAAAGGCAAAATCAACATTATTCATAATCAAGGATGGAAGAGACATCCTTTTGGTACATATATTTGTCGATGATATCTCATATTCGGATGCAAAAACATGGATATGTGCGAGAAGTTTGCCAAACTGATGCAAAGCAATTTTCAGATGAGCATGATGGGCATACTGACCTACTTCTTGGGTCTCCAAGTTATTCAGTCCGAAGGAGGAATCTTCAGCAATCAGAAGAAATATACCAAGGACTTGATCAGTAAGTTTTGTGCTGAAAAGATCAAGCCCTTGAGGATTCCAATGAGCCAAAGTGCTCAGATCAATCTTGATGAAGAAGGCGAGGCAGTCAACCCAACGACATACAGAGGAATTATTGGGCCACTCCTGTACCTAACTGCCAGAAGAACAGATATCTCCTACTCAGTTGGGGTCTGTGCGAGGTTTCAAGCCAATCCAAAGAAGTCGCACATAGAGGCTGCCAGAAGAATAGTCAAATACCTGAAAGGAACTGAGTCCTTAGGTAGTTGGTACCCAAAATCTAACGATCTTACTCTCAATGCTTATTCAGATTCAGATTTTAGAGGATGCAGAATCGACAGGAAGAGCACAAGTTTGTCAGCTGGTTCAGCAAAAAGCAACACTCAGTAGTCACGTCTACAACAGAAGCGGAGTATGTTGCTGCAACAAGTTGTTATGCTCAAGTGCTTTGGATCAAGCAACAATTGCGTGACTATGATGTAGAAACTGGCTGTGTGCCAATTATTATGATAACAGCAGTGCCATGTGTATCAGAAAGAACCCAGTTCATACCTCCCGAACAAAGCACATTGACATGAGGCATCACTTTATCAAAGATCATGTCAAAAAGAAATATGTTTTAGTAGAGTATATCCGAACTGACGATCAACTAGTAGACATCTTCACCAAACTCCTCCCAGAGACCAGATTCAAGGAGCTTTGCTTAAAACTTGGTCTAATGGAAGTTGATGAAGTCCTTATTGGAGAAGAGTAATGGTAAAACTGAGTCCAAGTTCTAAGTTTTCAAACTCGATGCTTCACTCAGTCTACTAAGGGGACACATCACAGCATCCGAAGAGCAGTCGACCTCCTCTTCTTCAACAAAGGCCATCATAGCCTTCTAGACTGGTGGAGAGAAGTCATTGTCAACAAAGGGTTGCCAACAATCATATGTTTAATGATGTCAAAAGTCAGGCAATATCGAGGCATCAGCCGATTCGATGAGCCCGTCGGGTGGAAAACATCAGCATCCCTCCATCTTTGCTAAGTAGACCATTCGGGTGCCATTTCATGCTTGAAGCAGTCCATGACTGGAATACCACGGCGAGGGAGTCCAAAGTAGATGAAAGAGAACTCAAGAGACCAGCAAATCTGACGATCGTTGATGTTGCAGAAGATTTCATTTTCCTCCAAAACGTAGCTATTGTGGGCAAACACCTTCAGCGTATCCTCTAGGAATTTGAAAGGCCTTCAGGTCACAAACTTTTCAAGACAATTTTCTTTCAAACCCTCCATCACCACGCTGAACACTTGAGGATTAGTCCAATATTGGACCTCCAACCCAAACTTATGAAGGATCTTGTTTCTCTCGATGGAGATATCACTCGCAGATGTCATATTAATTGATGAGTGAATTTGAGTTATTTCTCAAAGATCTTGGAGATGATGGTTTGTGTGCTTATCACTACCTTGAAGAAGGAGTATTTATATGCAAAATTGTGCGACGTTCGAGATGATGACTATCCACTTTAATGTAAGAAACAACGTTCTAATGAGGACACAATGCTCCACGATTCAGATTTAGAATCTGAAAAGTAAACATTGAATGCTTGACAACTGTCGTGTACCAGTAAAAATTGGACATGTGTTCAACAGTTTAAAAGGTAACAGGCGCATGTCATCGTGCTATCAGATGATAGAAGTACGAAAATTCAATTTGCGCAGAAGATCTTAAAGATAAGGGAGAACTATATATTGATAGAGAAAGAGGGTACGTAGTACATTAAAAGGAAAAGGGAAAACATCTTCCTAACAAAAAAGGGAAAATACATCAGTTTCAGTTTTTTTTTTAGACAAAAGTTGGAGGCTGTTGGCAGTCAGAGGCGGTTGGAAGAGATCAGCACCATCTCGGGGGAGAGTAGTTGGATGCAACTAGATTCGGGATGCTGTAATCCCTGAAAAATGGGATCCGCTTCTCAATAAGCCAGTTGAGCTACATGCCGTATGGGATAGGGACTTCGAGCACATTTGGCATGGCATGTTTCAGATGGTCGAAGACAAATGATGCCCAGTCCACCTCAGCCTAATGTACAAACGCCATAATCGCTCTCCAGACAGGTGGTGAAAAGTTAGTATCCATGATTGGATTGCTACCACCATCTGGTTGATGATGTTAAAAGACAACATGTACTAAAGCTTGAAGAACCCTCTTGGCACAGTTAGATTGAAACTGATGTTCGTCGCTCTCCATTCTGGCCAAACTTACCACTCTGGCACCGTCTCCTCCATTCGATACTCCATGAGCGATTTTCCTCTGTAAGGCAGCTCGAATTCTTTTACAAGGCAGTCAGCTGAAAAATGGAACTCCACTCCATTGAGGTAAAAGAAGATCTCCGGGTCGGAAACCGTGGCGTTGTAGGTAACCACCTTGAGCAAGTCCTTGTGGAAGGAGCAAGGCTTGATGGTCACAAACCATTCCAACCCACTCACCCACACATTTTCCATCACCTCATTATAAACAGCTGGAGTGTTCGAATACTCCGCATAAAAGCTCTGCTTATCTAGGATCTTATTTCCCTGAATAGTGATCCTCGCCATATCCTCCGGGATAGTCCAAGGAGAACTCATTTTTTTTGGAGAATTTAGAGAATTGAAGAAGCAAAGGTTTACATGAGATGATATCCAAAACCACGTTGAAAGGGCTTTTATAGACAGATTTTTGAATGAATCGAAAGGATGACAGGTCAACTAAATGCAGGAAAAGACTCTTTGTGATTCAGAGTCGGAAATATTAAGTCGACATTCATTGCTCAACCACTACATCAGGTCATCCATAGTGACATACTGCCAATGGGTCAAAAGGCTATGAGCTTAGAGTCAATAAATGGTCGAGCCGAAGATGTACGATTTTCCAGACTTCGAAGTGAATCCTAAGGATGGATTCGCAGAACTGAACAACCTAAAAACTGTTCTAGCAGGTTGAGAAGGCGATCAGTTTTTCGTTGAAGACAGAAGTAAACTGACTTAGCAGTTTTGAGGAGGCAAACAGTTTCTCATAAAGGACAGCTGTGAACGGTCCCAACAGTTTTGCCAAGGCAATTACATAAGGAAAACTGTCATTGGTCGTAGGCGCGCAATTTGAATTTACAAGAGCAATTGGCTAAAAACCGCATTTAATGCAAGCGTGAGTCATGACAAGTCATGCGGAGCCACGTCGTCTCATCCACGTGCATCTCAGATGCCACGATAGAATGGGAACATACGCCATCTCCGTCAGCCTTCCATGAAGTCGTTGATCGAATAAAGTGGGATCCTAGTTGTGGATCCTAATAGATCAAAACCCCACTAAACCCTATTGATCATCATCTTTCACATTTTCTCTCTACGATTTCTTTTCTTCTCTCTCAAAAATCCAAGTGCTTTCAACTCTTAACAACCTCAATCACCCACATTTTCTTCTTGCAATTATCTCATGGGTAAAAAGTAGATAGCTCACAAAACCGAGGGTCACCGCACTTCCGATGACACTGAGCCGGTTACTTTCATAGAAGTGATGTTGCATGCAGATCTAATCTGAATTATGAGGGACGATGTTCTATCTTACGGAATCGAGAAAAAGTATTTTTGGGTGACGCAAGTTGTTAAAGAAAAGATTTTGAATTGGAGAGAGATTGGGTCAATCTCTACAGACGAAGAAATTGTTAGTGAGCTAGTCAAGAAACTCACCAATGAGAATCTGATGCGATTTCTGACAGCATCCCCCAGGAGATTTAAACCCCATTACGTTGCTGAGTTCTACTAGCTCTCAATAATTGATAAGGATCAATGATTCTTTAGGACGAAGGTCATGCAGAAAGCGATAAGGGTTGATCCTGATCTGATCGCTGAACACCTTCATCTACCCAAAACTAGTGTTCGTATTGCCAATTATTTGGAGGAAGACAAAGAAGCGAGGAAGAAGCACTAGAACGTGTGGAAGAAGGGTGATTTCAAAGGAATTTTCAAGAATGCTACAAAGGTTTCCGAATTAAAACCTTTCTACAAAACTCTTAGCGAAGTTGCTCTTCGGATGATTTAATGCGGCGTTGGATCCTTCTCCAAACTGAGCCAACCCAAAGACACCTTAATGATGGCTCTCGACGATTGTCCAGGAGGAAACTGGGTTGAGTACATTTTTGAGCGACTATTGGAGAATGCGAAGAAGAACAAAGGCATTGGGGTAGATGGAAAATTTTCTTCAAACGTCAGTTTCGGCTTAAAGGTCAATTACTTTATAGAGAGGTTTCTTGGTCATAACAGAGAAGGAGAAGACCTTGTGCCATCAGATTTTATTTCGCCTAAGGATCCAGTCTACGTCTCAATCCAAGGAGATGATGGAGACGATGGAGAAAATGATGGTGATGATAAAGGAGATGACAGTTATGACAAGAAGACGGTAGATATTATGTCAGAACACAACCTCGTTATCATCCCACCAGCTCAAACTGCCGCAGGTGCCAAGAAGCTGAGAAAAAATGGCACCTCAGGTTCATTATGAAGCCCAAGGGAAGTACTTCCTCAGTTCCAGGAAAGAAGAAAGGGCTTATAGACTTGACTGGCGAAAAGCATCAGACAAAGAAAAAGAGAGACAAGAAGTAGATGCAGATTAAAACCATTCTCTAAGGAGAATTGCTTCGTGTTGAGAAAGGATAGAAAAAAGCCGCTGAAGAACAACCTACCAATAAAAGGAGGGGACCTGGTTTCGAACTGTCCATGTTGACTGTAAAGAAGAAGCTCAAGTTTGATGAACCTCCTAAAGGTGTTGGTCAATCTTCCCGACCACAAAGGCCAATTATAAACCCAGACACCATGAAAAATGAAGCATTTGAATGCCTGCAGCTTGATGCTCTCGATATTCATTCAACTAATGAGCAAGCGGATTTTTAGGAAATGTTTTGCTGCAGCTCATCTGATTCGGAGAAGACCACTTCACAAAGGCCAAAATATCCTGAGGATGGCCACACAACAGCAGAATCAAGTGATGAAGAGATCTCCACTCAGACAGTCGAAAAAAGAGACGCACTCTTCTTGAATTTAGGGGGAACTGCTCATGGGGATATCTCAGCAGAAACTGCTGCTGAAGATTGAGAAGAATCTACTCTAGAGCACATCCGAGGAAGGAAAGCTGAATACAAAGCCGCATTGGATGAATCACGTCTTGTGCAACTTAAAGCAGTTGTCCAAGCTAAAGAATACAGAATGATTCTATCTCAACTTAAGGAAACAGTAGAGCGAGAACTTGAAAGGCTGCATAAAGAAGAAGAAGAAGAAGAAGAAAAGTTAAGGAACGCTGAAGAAGCAGCTCTAGCTGGAGCAATACAACTCTCACATACGCTAACCCTTCTTGAAACTACCCAGAGAGCTCGGGAAATCTTGTGTGAGCGTGTCTTGCTCAAATTCCTTCTGCAATACAAATATCTACTTTGTTGCCGGTCTGTTGAGACGTACTCTGGGAGAAAACTGGAGAGAGTACGCCAGGAGGGAGAAGAAATGAGACGGCTAAATCGAGAAGCTGAGCAACGTAGAATTGAAGCAGGTGCAGCAGCCACTGAAAGGCAAGGCAAGATGCTGAAGCCGCTGAAAAGGCAAGGCAGGAGGCTGAAGCCGCTGAAACGGCCAGTCTAGTAGCCGAAGCAACTACACCAGCAGAAAATGAAAGAATCAGAAAGGAGTCTAAAGAAGCTGAATTGAAAAGGCAAGAGGAAGAAGCATCAATAGCTACTGAAGAGAAAAGATTGGAAGAACAGGCAATTGCCGAAAGAGCAAGAAAAGACAAAGAGGCAGCAGATGCGAGGCTAAGAGATGAAGAGGAAGCAGCAGCAACTGGACTTGTACACTGCTACGTCTCAGAGTCAAACGGGCGGAGACTCCAGAGCAATCGTTGCCTTTGAAGACACCTGGTCTCCAAATCCCACATCTGTAGCAGCTCCTACTCTAACCCTTGATGTTGTTCGTGCCTTGCGTGAAGACTTGAAGCAAGAAATCAATCAACAAATCCAGACATCCATGATGTCCATTTTTGATTTTGTCAAAAAGGGGGAAGAGAGGAGACATGAACAATGGAGAATGCAGTTGCAGATGGTAGAAAGACGAGATGAGCAGATGATATTGCAGTTGGAGAGCATCAGGCAGACCAGAGATGAGGAGATAAAAGTGTTCAAGGAAATGTCCATGAATATAGGCATGCAATCTGGAGACTCGACCTATGCTTCCATTTTAAAGCCAAAAGATGCAGACTCCTCAGCTCAAGACAAGAAGAAGATCAAGACAAGCCCAAAGAGTAATGAGGTTACTGATTTCTTTTGTATCTTTTGTTACAGTTTTAAACTTTTCATGTACTTGTAACGAACACATATTATGAAAGGTTGAAAACTGTTGGTTTGAAGACAACTGCTCATTGTCTCGTACCTTTGATGTTGTTACTTAGCTGAACTCACACATTCCAGTGTGATCAGCAAAATATGTCACTCTAATTTGTTCTATGTTTAATCGAGTAATATCTCTTCTATTCAGGGGGAAGATCAGTTAGAGTAGGTCGAGTGTTGAGGAAGCACAATTCTGAGTAGTGTTAGAATCTTATGTTTTGTAAACTCAGAACAATTGCATTCTCATGTCGACTTAGTTGGTATGGTTTTGACAACATCAAAAAGGGGGAAATTGTTAGGAATTGATATGTAAATTCCACCTTTAATTTGATATTTTGATGTGTCAAAACTGAATACCTAGGTCTAGAGTTATTACTTTTGTATCCCTGTATAGGACTATTGAGTTGTAATAGCTAGATAGGAAGCATTCAACCAAAAACTGTAAAGACAGTTCGAGGAGCCTTATGGAAGAAAAACTGTGAAGACAGTTCAAGAAGAACCATAGAAAACTGCGAGAGCTAATTAGAGTAACGAGCAAAGATAACTACGCATGCAGTTTGGAACGGCCAAGGATAGAACAACACTGAACATAGTTTTCGCAAACAAGGATGTGAGAAACTATCGAGGGTAACTCACTGTTTTAAGACAAGTGGATTTACACTGTAGAGACCACGTGAAAAATAAAGAGCTAAACAGTCGTAAAGAGGTTCAGAATCTCAATGATAAGGAACGAAAAATTAGATAGTTATGACTGAAGTCTAACATTGTTTGAGTCTGACTCAACAAGTACAAAACTGCCTCAGAAAATGCATGGTTGTGCACAGAAAAAGCACAGGAGCAGGTCTGCGACAACAAAAAGTATGGCCGCTGATTGGACAACATCTACTTTGTCTCTACGGGCTACTTTTTAAAGTCTCATCTATAAATAACAATAGGATAAAAGAGACAAGGAGAGATCTTCGACACATTCAAAGTTGTCGTTACTCTGCAAAATTTAAAGCTCAAACACATTTAAAGCACTTAACCGAACAACATTTAGTTCGTGGTTCATTTACTGAACATGAGGCTTTATTGCTCAAGGAATCCTGTGAGATTTACTGTGTGATCTAGATTACACGAGGACTAAGTATCAGTCACTTAGTCTACATCGTTGGTGTTCTTACTTTTCAAGTAAGAACACAACAACTTGGTTCTCGGATGAGGAAAAAGTTCTTACAGGCGTTCGCCCAACCTTTGTCTTTTCTAGGAAGAACTTAACCATCCACCCACCGAAGAAGGAAAAGGGAGGTGTGTCCTCATTCCGTTTCTGACGACTGCCAGTTCAGAGAAAACGTAGAGAGGCTTCGAAGAACTGAAGAATGAGTTAAGAACATCTACCTGGGCGAGTGATCCAGTTTGATGCGAACATTGGCTTTCGTGGTGATTGACTATAGATTGTGAGGAGTGTATACTTCATTCTCTTAGTGAATTACCAGATTTATTTCCGAAGAGTGGACGTAGGACTCAAGGATCCGAACCACTATAATATTGTGTGTCATTTTTAGTTTTCGTTTATTTCTTGCATTACTCAGTTTCTAACTGTGCTTTAAAACCTTAAGCACTTCTCTAAAGTGTTGAAGTGTATATCTGAAAATTGTTTACTTAAACTGCCTGCTAAATTCAGTTTTGTAAGACCTAAATTGGAAAATTGACCCCCTATTTTTAGAGTGCAACCCTTAGTAATATTTCCTCTGCACATTAAGATAACTCTGATTGGGGACCAACACTCTCACTTTTGCATTGTCACCAAATACCACAGGTGGTCCTCTCGCCATTTCCAGTTTTGAGAGTAAGTCTCTCTCTTCCGTCATGTGTGCGGAACACCCACTATCAAGAATCCAGGCTCTCTTCTTCTTCAAGAGCTGACTTTAGTATCCCTGTACCTGCACCATAGAGAAAGTTAGACTCTAGGTACCCGAGCTTCTGCAGGTCCTTCTCTGTTAGTCTTTTGGATCCACCCTTTACGAATCAAAACTTGCTTCATCTTTATTGTTGGTTACTTCTTATCTACCTTACTCTTCCTTTTATAATAATGTATACTGTTGGGATACAATGCAGAAGGAATATTGGGTGCGTGCAAGCTCTTTTTGGAAACTGAGTTCCTTGAAATTGAGTTCCTGTAAAAGTTTCGGAATCCTAGTCCCGGATGTGAAGTCTTTCTAGCCCTTGCAAAATAAATTTGGTTGGGCTCAGACCTCAAGTAGGTGTTCCCCCTACTTGGATAAATCCTTTTCTCATAAGATTTATGATTAAAGGACCTCGAATTTCTGAAATTCGGACATGAAATTGACTTTTTTGCGAAATTAGTTTCAGTTGCTGAAATTAGTTTCCTCGCAATAGGGACACATTGCTTCACCAATTTCTTTGGCATGTTTGGCTTCATCTCAGGTTTATTTAGTTTATAAAATGAATTCTTTTTTCAGTTTGGGAACTGAGTTCAGTTTGAGAACTGATTTTTTCCCGTTAACCAGATCTGTCAAACTGGATGAACTACTCCTTTGCCTAACAACTTAACTTCGAAACTGAAGTTTCCTTTAAAATTATGGTCTTTTGATTTTCAAGTTTCTGAAGTGGATGCATGATTGCTCGAAATATTTTCTTAAAATCCTAACCCTGATTTATCATAGGGGTCTCTTTGAGCTTTTAAAGCATCTTCAGTTTTGCTAGGGCTCAAATAAAGTGAGCAAATCAATTTTGATCACTAGAAACTTTTAGTTTTAGAGAATTACATTCCTCATAAATATTTTGAAAGTTTTTTAGCAAAACGAAATGTTCTTCTCTTAATTTTATCAGTTCCTCACTGAGCGACCTCGATTGTTCAATCTTATTGGTCAAATTTTAAACTTGGAGATTCAGTGAGTAGTTTTCACCGACTGAAGAAATTTTCAATTCATAAAACTTTGGAAACTCTTTTGAAAGAATTTCAAAAGTAACATCATCTGAATCCGAGCAAATAGATTCAATGTCATCGGGTATGCATGCAGAAGAACAAGAAACTGGGTTAGAGTCAGTTACAAGTTTCGAAGTTTCAGTTTTTGGTTCTTCAGTTTCAGCTTCTGAGACATCTTCTCCAAAAGCAGCCATGAACACCAAGAGGGCTATTATTGTCGAGAATGTCTGGAACTTCAATTCTGGACAGCATGGCCTTTGCACTTGCTTTGGAAACTTCAGTTCTCAAAAATATTCTTCAACCACTCTCTCTCCTCTTTAGAAACTTGAGGGCATATGTACTTGAGGTGATTTGGGGAATTGCACTCAAAGCAAGCCTTCGATGTTCTTTCTATAAAATTCTGGTCACCTCCTTGAGAGCTTTCATCTTTAGCTTTTGCCTTCTAGATCAACATTGTCAATTTCCGCATTTGCTTCTCAAGTTCTGCAACTGAGGATTCCTCCTCTTTCTTGTGAGAATATGAAGGTGTAGGAGAATTCTTTTGAGTTGATGTTTGACCACTTGATTTTTCAGCTTGATACGGATTTTTGGGTATTCTTTGGAAATCTCTCTTAACAAAGAAGGCAACATGTTCTTTAGCTAGTGCACTCGCACATCGAACTGCCTAATTCATATTTACCATCTGGATGTCCCGCTCACGTGCTTGTAGTTGGGTAAAGACATCCTTTGTTGACATTTTTTATAGGTCCTTCTCCTTCAAACTTGTGGTTTTAACAAACTAATCTTCCTTTGGCATCTTGGAGAGAATTTTGGCATTAAGATCCGCAACTGAGTATTCTCTCCGAAGGTTTTTCAGCTAAAAAACAATGGGATTTAACCGGGCTTCCATGGACTTGATACTCTCTCCAGGAAGCATTTGAAACAATTCGTACTTATCCACGCAGATTTGCATCTTATTTTGCTTCATCTGGTCCGTTTCTTGGATAAGGGTACCAAGAAAGTCCCATACTAGCTTAGCATTTTTGTACTCGAGTGCTTCTTCAACCAGGGACTCTGATGGGGCTTGAAAGATCAGCTCTAGTAACATCAGGTCTAGGTGTGCACGGGCCTTGTCTTCTACTTTCCACTCGGTATATAGCTTCTCAATAATCTCTGGACCATCTACTCCTCCGAACTGAGTATCTTGGTGATCTTCAGTGATCTGTTGGCTATTACTTTGGCCATCTCTGGGTGGATGTTATTCAGTATAATAAGAGATATTTTCTTCCATACGTTGTACTTCTCAGCTGAGTACTTGGGAAGCTTGACAGCGTTCATCATTTTGAGTACCTGAGCTAAATCACAGAAATAGAAAGAAAAAAGTGCAACAAAAATGGATCAAGTCCTAAGCGACTTAATAATGACCAACCTCTAAGGACTAACCGACGCTGATACCACTTGTTGGTCCCAAAATCAGAATTGTTTTGTATGAAGGGGAAGTTTAAATATGATTGTACATTTGAATACTGAATGTCGGTTTTCAGTTTCTGAAAACTCAGTTTAGCTCAGACTTAGTTTAAGTTTAAGTTTCAAGTGTACACTTTACTACTTAGAAAGTATTGAAGGTTTCAAATAAGGTTGAGAACTTAGATTGTAGAAACTTAAATAGAGAAATAAATCAACTCAAGATATTTTATAGTAGTTTAGAGCCTTAAGTCTTACATCCACTCTGCAGAACTTGTTCTAAAAATTCACTAAGGATCAAATTACAAAGCTTCTCACGAGCTATACTAGCCCGCCGGAATTCTCCATCCTTCAATTTTCTAGGTCACTTGCCCAGAAACTTGATATGCTCCTTCTTCAGAACTAAAATGATGACGCACCCCGCAACCTTCAATCTAGAGGGTTAGATGTTTGCAGTTCTTCCTAGAATTTCAAGTTGTTTGGCAAAGCTCGTTGGAATAAGTATCCCATAGTAGAATACTGACTGTTGTGTTTATTACTTGAAAAGTAATAAACACCAAGAGATTAGCTTAAACTTGGAAAGCTTAAGCCTCGTGTACTTAGACAGATACACTCATAGATTAGATTGAGCAAAGATGCTATACCTCGTGTTCAGACACAAAATTTCAATGAGCTTTTAGAGCTTTTAACATTTTCAGTTTTGCAAAGTTTTGGCTAGTTCTTTTGCGAGATTCAAATGATCTTCTCTGAAGTGCTTGTCTGCTATATAAAGGCAGATGCCTCCACAATTTGAATTTATATCCATTAGAGACAGAAATTCATCGGTTGGAGACAAAGATTGGGTCGTCCAGTCACAACCATTCTTCTGTCTAGTATGCTCTGCTATGAGATCTACTTGTGACTTTTGGCAGTGTACTTTCACCTGCTCTTTTCAGACTCAGTTTCAGTCCGAGGAACTTAAACTTAAGTTTCCTAGTACTGAATGATTGTCAATACTTTAAGGAATCTTGAACATGTCTTCCAGTTCCACTTGAGTTCCTTTTGACTTTGCTTTTCACGTGCTCTCTTTAAAACTTTGAAACTGAAAAACTAAAATTCCCAAATCCCCAAACTGAAAAATCTCGATATTTCAAGTTTCCATTCCGAAACTTGACTTCAACATTTCGAGTTTCTCAATATCTTCACCTTAAGTTATGAAACTTGATTCTTGACATCTTGAGCTTTGACTTCTAACACTTTCTTTCTTTCAGAAACTCAGTTTCTGATTGCTCGATCTTCAGCTTCCAGTTTCTAGTTTCTATTACAACTCGATTACATGTAGAAACATACAATAAACTTGAAGTCAGTTTTGACACACCAAAACATCAAAATAAAGGATAAATTGAAACTCAGTTTCTAACAGTTTATATATGGATTAGTGATCTAATTTATTGACCTTCAATATGTATCTAATACATTAAAGAAAAAGTTAATCATGATTTGAATATAATCTCTAAACTCAAACACAAATGTTCGTGATAAACAAATGAATATCATAACGATTCAACCAAAATGATAATAATAATAATAATAATAATAATAATAATAATAATAATAATAATAATTCAATAATGACTCACTACGATTAAGATGATATAAAAATAATCAACTAGATAACAATTCTTAAATTATAAATAGTTACATTAATACAAAGAGGTTGTTGTGTAAGAGACAGACTCTCAAAAATTATGAGATGTTACATATACAATCTATAATATAAAAGAAATTATGCATATGATGACTAAATACACCATTTACTAATGTATTTGATCGTTAAAAAAACATTATTGGTACAATTGAATTGCACCATTTACAATAAAAGAATATGTTATTTATGAATTGAAAAAACAAACACAATTAAAGATGATTGTTGGTCTCCGATCAGAGTGTTTTGTATGCAGCGGAAGTATTAAATTAATCTTGCACTTATCTTGCTAAGGTTTCAACTTAGCAAGTGTTTATCAAATGTGTTTTAGCTCTAATATTTGTTAATCCAATATTGCAGTTTATACTTCAACACTTGATGTATTGAGTTTCAAATATGTATGAGCAGAATAAAACAATATAAAGCAGTAAAGGACTCAAGGATTTTATTGTGGTTCCTCCGTCTGGTCAGCGCGCACCTTCAAGCACCTCGATCTCCAATCTTTAACTGGTGTCCTTCCGTAGAGTGAGGACAAACCTCCCTTCTCCTTGGACGTCGACTGCTAGGAGTTTTAGGGTTCTTCCCAAAACCTATCCTTGTGTTAACATTGCCCGTAAGAATGACGTTTGCACGGCAATCGTGATTGCTAGATTTTTTCCTGACTAGAAAGAATCTCAAAAATAACCTTGGAAGCTTAACTTCGCAGGTCTCGAGCTTTAGAAATAAAAGCTTATGAGAAGCTTCAGTCAAGAACTTAGCTCGGATGTGTTCGCGTATTATAGAAACGTATTTGGTCTCTTTTTGTTATCTATAAGTGTAGAATTTCGCGAACCTTCGAATCAATTAAGGATGACACCAATTTAATGGTGAGGATTCAAATGGCTGTTTCAATCCTATCCGTTAGACTCAATGGCATTGCTAGCCTATGTGCGTACTTCCTTTTCTGCAGTGGACAGAGACTCTTCATGTCTCCTCGACTCTGATTGGCATAACATCTATCTGTAGCCATCTTTATCAGAACGGGTCCTTCGTAGGTCTGAACCCTCCTTTGTGTATCATGATCATTCTATCTTCTGATTCGTCGGGTTTCCTTGTGATTTGTGATCTGCCTAAACTTCGACTTTGTATATTTTCCTGATTGCTGATTGTTGTTTGGTGGCTTCTAGCACACGGGTGGCTTCTCAGTAGTTTGAGCTAAGACCTTTGGATTCTGTTGGAATTATTCTTTCAGCATTCTTGTAACGTTCCTCCGCATTGATGGCCCTTTCATCTTTTCACAATCTTCAGCAATTCATAAAGTCTGCTGACTCCTTCAGCATCCTTGATTTTTCTTCTTTCTAATTCTATTACAACTCGAGTATGAATTCCTATATAGGACTTTTAAAATTGACTCGATACTTAGCTGCTAGAGCTTTGATGCACCAAAATATATCATCCTAAGACTATAAATCAATTACAATCGAAGGGGCTTTTATAATATCTAACAATATTCCTAACAATTTCCCCCTTTTTGGTGCGATCAAAGCGTCTATCTAAAGCTTTAAACTTTACTGATCATGGGAAAGCTGATTACTGAGATTGCAAGGATTTTCCTATCAGGTCTATTCTCAGCATCTCAACTCCTGTAACTTAGTATTGTTCCTAAACATTCCCCCTCAAAATATCAAGGGTATTGCTCGATTATTCAACAATTTTCATCTTGTAAATGGCTTCAATATCTTTCATCAGATTAGCACATAGCACATTCACCCGTAATTTTATCAAGCAATCATAGGAACATTTCACACACATCACATCCACGCAGTTTGCTGATTACACTGAATGTGTAACTTCAGCTAATTCAATTAGATCAGTGTTGGACAATGAGATGTTGTCTTCAACCTGGGTTAGTATCCATTCAAGATATCACGCCTAGTAGTACGTGGAACACATACCCAAATCGAAAATTAGAAGTTTTAAGTTTTTCTACCAAGAGACCCATAGAGTTAAGAGAGATATTACTATTTAGTTGTTGAAGAGTCTGAATCAGCAGCATGTCTTGCACTTGAAGAACCGACAGTGGGTTTCTTCACATTCTTGAGTGCTTCCATCGTCATCTTCATGAAGTTGTCCAGGACAGCTTCTCTATCTTGTCTTCTGATTCTCTCCTTCTCTTCAATTCTTCTCTGCTCTTCTCTCTCCTCCTCCTCGCGTTGTCTCCTTAACTCTTCTTCCTGTTCGAGCCTCAAAGCGACGAAATCTGTCTTCTTGCTCCTTTAATATTTCTGCTTCTTCTGCTAACCTCTTCTCTTCCCCCTCTTTGATCACAACAAAAATCCCAGTGGAGAAGTTCATGAAGTTTTCTTATTGAACATCAAGTATTTCGTTTTTCGCTCCAGACATTTAATTGGTAATTTCACAGCACATGATCGGTACTATGTGCTCTTTTATACTCCATCCTACCATTGCATGGATGAACCGCTAGATATCCCTTTGATAAGTACTGGAGCTCAAGGGCTCAATTGTTATAATTTGGGGTTTCTCCGATAGCACTATTTGATTCATGATAGAAGGCATAGAGATAGTGGTAACCAATCCTTCAGTAGAAGTGGATAGTTGATCAACATGAGTAGCTTCAGTGTGTGCATTCTCCCTTCTCTCTTATTCTTCTTCAATAACAGGTGAGGGCGGCCTAACACTCTACATTCTCGAAGATTTGTTGGCAAGTTGAGTAAGGACTCTCTCCTTAAATTCCAACATTCTCCTCTTATCATCTGCTCTCTTGCGTGCGGCTTGTTCTTCGGCTAATTTCTTCTTCAAATCCTCAGCTGCAACCATCTGTCGTCTAGTGGCAGGAGATTTAAATTGCTGAGTGAATGGTGGAGAATCTTCAACAGCATATTCGGAACGTGGCAGCGAACGATCTCCAGTGGCTGCTCTGTGAGCCTGGATCTTTTGAAGTCTTGCAGCAACTTGCTTCTCCATATACTGGTGCTTCGATGTCTGATCTGTCCTAATATTTGCCCATTCTTCTTCACTCCTCCAATAGTTGAGACCCATCCTGGCAATCATAATTGAGTGGTCCTCATAATGCATTTCATGAGTGGCGTAATCAAAGAATCGCCATCTCTTGAAATCTGTTTTCAACCAATCTTGATCGGACGACTCGCCTTGTAGTTCAACAGGATATGAGTTCTCAACTTCTGCGGTAGCTTGAGCTTCTATAAAGGTACAAATATCTTTTGCCCAGGAGAGGAGATCATCGTTCTCCTCATCCTTCACCGTAACAGGAGGACACCACTTTGCAATCCTCTTTGCCTTGTAGTTCCTGTCGGATAGTCATTCCATGGGCACAAGTAGTGTTTCTTCTCGGAATACTGATTCTCCATCTGTGACTGTTCCTGCATCTTCCTCATCATTAGAGCAAGGAATAACACTGAAGGATATACTTTAAACTTCTGCAGAGCTGGGAATCGGAATGCGTCGTTGCTAGATGGATTTAATGGTTCTCTCAGCACACTTGTAGTATCGGCAGCAGTATTCCATCCTGGAACTGTTGATGGATCCATCCCCAATCTGCATAGATACTATTCATTCCTTGTTCGCACACTATCAGTGAGCTCTGCTTGTAATCGTGCTCGAGTTTCAACATCCATGGAGGTAGTTGCTACAGCTTGTGCTGGTGTCTCTTCTTCAACGGTTGCATCATCATATGTTCTGTCGGTGGCAATGATGATCTTCTGGACGTTGTCTGGTATAGCTACCTCTGGTTGCTGTGAACCCTTGTCCTCTTTGCTTTCCTTAAGGTTAGCATTCTCTATCTCTGCAACCTTATCTCCTAAATCCTCAATCGGAATTTTATTTGACTCTTGCGCTAGATCGGCCTCTGCCATAATTGTGACAACATGGCTTCCTTCTTGCGCATCTAGTTGTTCTTTTTCTTGACTCGTTTCAACAAAAACACTGTTTCCTTCTTGCACAACAGTCTGTATCAATCTTCTTTCAAACACTTCTTCATCACTTATGCTTCCCCCTAGATTGGTGGCGGGCTGAATTGTTATCACATTAGAACTCCTTTCTCCGGGCATTGGAGTCTACAATCTTCTGGATTCTTTCACAGCTTCTTTCATCTATCTTTTCTCAAGATCAGCAGCTTATTCGACATCCTCAGCAAACGTGACCTTGTTTTTCCCTTTGTCGGCTTGTGCCTTCTTAATATCTCTTTGAGTGATGAGACCGGTTTCTTCTCTAGTTTCAATCTTGGCGTTGTGCTATTTGTAGCTTTTCATGACTTCTTCATAGCGAGAGTCTCTTTCATCAAGAGTTATTTCCAATCTGAACTTGTCATAATCTCTCTGTTCACGAGACTTCTGGAGCGCTCTTTGTCATCACCTCTTTTTCCGTGATTCCTCCTCATCAAAAAATTCAAGCCTTCTTTTTGTAGTTGAATCTGTGGTTTTGGTCGCCGTTTCCTTTATGACATTTGGGATTGGTAGAGAAGTATCTACCTTGGGCACTGAGATTGTAATGGTTGTTCCTTTCGATTTGCCTTGCTTTCCCTTCTTTTTAATTTGTTTGTCATCACTTGTTGGTTTCCTCCTCTTCTTCTGATGGCTTCTCTGTGAACGCCTTCTCTTCACAATGAATGGCTCAAGGGGTTAACCAGTTTGTTGTGATGCATTGTCAACCAAATTTTCAAGTTCAGTAAACAGGGCATCATGTTCTGCTTTTCGCCTCTCTTCTTCAACTTCCTCGGCGGTAAGCGGAACTGCAGTAGGCATGACATCATTTCCTTGGTGGGGATCTCTGCATTAGAGCATGGATCATCAGGATTGACATTGATCTTTCCTTTCGGAATCAAAGGATCTTTGAAACTCTTTGGTGGTTGCAGTTTCCTGGTTGGCAGTATGTAATCAGAGTAAATCAAATCCTCACCGCGGTAGTGTCTTCCTTCTGGTATGATTCCCTCCACAAAGTGGCTTATCTTCAATCCATAGCCCACATCTTTAGTGAATGTGTGATCCTTCTTCACACTCTTGTTTTTGTAGACTTGCGCTAGCCATTTGGTGCAGATGAACTTTGCCCAATTTCGACGAATTTGATCTTCAAACACCATCATGACAACAAAATTCTTAGCACTTAGTTCAGAAAGCGAACCAACTTCGCCTACTAACATCCTTATGACAACATGTGCTAAGCTCTTCATTGGCTCTTCCAGTGACCGTAGCGGTACTGCAAAATTCTATGAATCTTTGAAGGTTTATGTCTTCTATCGCAGCCATCTTCATTACATTTCAGCTTCATCATTGATTTTGTAGTTGGCTACGTCTTCACCATCGTTCTGAAGTCCGTACTTCTTCTCCAACACTTCTGGGCTTACCACAATCTTGATACCCAAAACGCTAGTTGTGAATAACTTTTCTTCTTTATCAACTACTGCGCGAGCAAAGATTTCTGTGACTATGTGCGGATGAAACTTCTTGGGTTCCGCAAATAGGTATTCAACAGGTTCTCAAGGTCCAATTTACCAATGAGAACTTCACACCAGTGCTTCATAAATAACGGCTCATAGAGTATCTTATCCTTCTTGACTTGAGCGGCTCTCCTCTATTCGTAGGTGAGTTTACCGGCCTCCTTACCATGACTTATAGCAATTAGGCGATAGTAAGAAATGGATTCGTTAATATCCTCTATCTTGTAGATGCCTGTGAACGTTAGTTGGAATTGTTCCAGCTCTTCGGGCATGTTGGGCCGTCCGGATGACTCTGCAGGGGAACTTGTGCGGTTGGAAGATTCTGCAATTGATGTTTCTTCTGAAAATCTTAGAAACTGTAGCGCAGAAGAAATTTTGAAATAAAAGATATGGAAGTATTAGGGATTTTAGAAAATTCCCAAACCAAACTTCCTATTTACGATCACAAGTAATCGGTTTTACTCTGATCGGTTGGATCTCTCCTTCTGATATGGATGAATCGACGGTTAGGCAGTTGGTTATGGTTCGTCTTAAGTCCCACGAAATTGGAAACTTGAGCGTGGTTGATGTGTCTCCTTGGTATTCATCGCCGCCCTGAGCTAGAGTCTCCTTCTCAATTATTGCGGACTCTGTAGCTTTGCCGTGAAAAGATAATCCCATCTTTCGAGATATTTGAAATGATTATCTCCTCTATGTTTGCTGGTGAGTCATGCAAATGTGCATTTGTTGTAGTGAGCATATCCAGCAAAGTGAAAGGCCTACGCTGATAGCTTGGACCCAACATTCTATTATCAGTAATACCCCTTTATAAGAATGTAGCAGATCACCTAGTTTGCTGAGAGCTTGGACTCGACATTTAACTTCTTTAGTCTATTGTGATTTGTTTATTCCTTAGACCTTGTTTGCTGTGAGCTAGGACTCAGCATTCACTTTAGAAGGTCCTACATTCAGTAGATGCTTATAGTCTACTGAGAGCTTGGACTCAACAATTGTTCAAGATGTATCCTTAGCAGTTTACAGTTGTCTACTGAGAGCTTGTGCTCAGCATTCTTTGGGGTTCTACCGAGAGCTTGGACTCAGTAGACAATATCGACTCTTTTAATATTTTTGATCTTTTAAGAACATAGAGTCTCTTTACTGAGAGCTTGGACTCAGTAAACGTTTTGTGGTTCTTGTTTGCTATTGCCGAATAGTAATCAACATGAATCTGCTGAGAGCTTGGACTCAGCATTCACCGGATGTCTGCTGACAGCTTGGATTCAGCAGTCTTTCTAGACTCTTTAGATTCAAGGAATCCTTTAAGTTCAAGAGTATTTTTACTGAGAGCTCTAACTCAGTAGTTGTCGGGAATCTGCTGAGAGCTTGGACTCAGCAGTTAGCAGAGAGTAATTTGCTTGAATTAATTCTCCAGTTCAGCTTTCAAGCACTCTGCTTCTGTAGGGGTTGGGGAGACCATAAGAAATTCCTATCATCTGATTTTCCTTTAGGTTTTCAGTCTTTTCATGGAGGATTCTAAGTACACAATGAGTTTATTGATCTAGCATTTTGACTTAGGCGATTATATTATTTGAGACAACAGAATATTGTCATCAATTGAGCATTTTATTAATATCATTTATTTACAAGAGTTACACTTCGAAAAGTATAATACTACAAGTTTACAATGATCAATTTGTCTTCAGACTGCTCCAATTAACGCCTTTGCTAGATCTTCTCCTTCTTGGTCTTTTCCCCGAGCTCATTGCTGCAAGCCACCTTGCTTACGCAGCAATGTCCTGTTCCAAGGCTGAGAGATATCCAGCTTCAAGTTCATCCTCTGCACTCTTAAACTTGCGCTCCCTCGTTGACATCTCTTCGGCTTTCTACCTTCTTATTCTCCGATGGATAGCACATGGAAAAAAATCCAAATCTAGCAGATCTCGCCATCTACTCATATTGGTGTTGTTGTCCATTTCTCTTATCAGCACCTGGCACTTCACAGATGTTTCCGATGAGTAGGATGGGTACCATCTATGATGCCAACATACTTTGCTGCCCTGGATGCCTAGTAGATGCATTCGTGTTGCATCAACTCCATCCACCGACGTATTCTCCATCATTCTTCTTCGTCTTCATTTTTCAACTTTAGAGCATGGAAGAAGAGATTGGGAATTAGTTATTTGAGAACCCCTACCCAAAGGTATTCTCAAATCTTGTGACTTAAAAATATCCATCTTCATACCTACCTGACAAGTTTATATCTCTCCAATGAGAAAACTTTCATGACTTGATAGAATGGACCTCTTATCGTCCATGATCAACCGAGAATTTGATATCTGTGAAGATTATGACTCTTTCTCTCAATTTGGAGACTTCCAAGTCACGTTGCTCAATCCCATTTTGGAGGTATTTTGGTGAGATGGTAAAGGACGACATTACTGATCTCTTCGAGCAGGGTTTAGAAAAAATGGGAGTGGAAGGCAGGTGATAGATCTAGGGTTTTGAGATTTTGGAATATGGTTTTCTAAGGAAGACAACCTCTCTTAAATAGATGTTATTCCTTTCAAAGACTTTTTCTTCTAATCACTTCATTTGCTTAGGGAACCAACGGTTTTGCAATGACTTTCCACGTGGCAACTATTTTCTGAACTAAATCATCTCGAGCCTTGAACGAGATCTTTGGTAATGATAGCGAATATATATCCTTGCTTCGTCATTGATGATGATTCCAATTGATACATCAGTTGAGTATACTGATATTTATTCCCATAGCTGGTCAACTTCCCAAAATTGATTCAGCATATATTGATTCACCAGTCTATTTTCTTCTGCTGAGAGCTGGGACTCAACAATCTCTTTACTTACTCTGCTGGAATCAAAATTTTCTCACATTTGATCATCTGGATTGCTGAGAGTTGGGACTCAGCAATTTGTTAAAATTTCAGTGTTTTCTTTTTGAAGAGCGTGAGCTGGGACACACTCTTATTCCGCATAGTCTTCAAGAAATCCAAATGACTATAGAATTCTGATTCTTGAGAATAACCAAGAATAGAAGGAGAGCTGGGACTCAATCTTCCACAACCTCATCTTATTCCAATAGACCGATCTTGAGACAAAACTCCTTAAACCTGATCTCTGCTAAAGGTTTGGTGAATATGTCTGCTAGCTGATCCTCTGTTCTGATATAATCCACTGAGATATCCTTTTTCTCAACATGATCTCGAATGAAGTGATGTCGGATATCGATGTGCTTTGTCCTGGAATGATGTACTGGATTCTTTGTGATGCACATCGCACTATTGTTGTCACAATAAATAGGAACACAACCAGTGCTAACTTCATAATCTTGAAGTTGTTTCTTAATCCACAGCACTTGTGTACAACAACTTGTAACAACTACGTATTCTGCTTCCATTGTGGACATTGCTACGGAGTGTTTCTTCTTGCTGAACCAGCTTATCAGCTTATGACCTAAGAATTGACATGTTTCGCTCATGCTCTTTCGGTCGATTCTACAGCCTCCAAAGTTTTAATCTGAGTATCCGACGAGTGTGAGATCATATGGTCTAGGATATCGAATTCCTAATGCTTTTGTTCCTTTCAGATATCTGACAATTCTTCGTGTGTATTCCATGTGAGATTTCTTTGGATTCGCTTGATATCTAGCACATAGGCCTATAGCATACGATATGCCTGGTCTGCTTGCTATTAAGTATAGCAGGGAGCCAATTATTCCTCTATATGCTTTGGGGTCTACGGATTCGCCTTCTTCATCCATTGAGATTTGATAGGCATTGCTCATTGGAATCCGCAGTGTCTTCATCTTCTCTGGACAGAAAAAATTGTTGATGAGATCCTTGGTATACTTCTTCTGATGAATAAATATCCCATCACTGGATTGTTGAACTTACAGACCTAGAAAATATGATATTTTTCCCATCATACTCATCTAAAATTTAGTCTGCATAAGTCGCGCAAACTTCTCACATTGATTTAGATTTCTTGATCCAGATCTGATGTCATCCACATAGATTTGGACTAGTAGAATGTCTTCAGCATCTTTGATCAAGAATAGTGTCCTGTCGATCTTTCCTTTCCTGAATCCATTCTTCAGCAGAAACTATGATAGCGTCTCATACCAAGCTCTTGGGGCTTGCTTCAAACCAAAGAGAGCTTTTCATAGTTTGTACACATTGTTTCCGTGCTTGAATCCTGGAGGTTGCTCAATGTAGAATTTCTCCATTAATTCACCATTCAGGAATGCGCTCTTGACGTCCATCTGAAATACAGTAAAACCATGATTGGCAGCATATGCTAGGAATAACCTGATTGCTTCCAGTCGAGCTACTGGAACAAAGGTTTCATCGAAGTCTATTCCTTCGCACTGTGCATATCCTTTGGCCACTAGTCTGGCATTGTTGCAAACGACGATTCCATTTTCGTCTCACTTATTCTTGAATACCCATTTGGTTCCTATCACTGATTGATGTGTCGGCCGATTGAAGAGATCCCATATGTGGTTCCTTGTGAACTCTGCTTGTTCTTCTTGCATTGCGCAGTCAGCTAATTTAAGTGCATCTGCTACTTTGGTAGGCTCCTCTTGTGATATGAAGCAGACTAGCATGGCACTGTGTCTGGTTTGGATTAGATCTGCAATATCTCCTAGAATTTCATCTTGATGGATTTATATACTGAAAGCATTATGATTGGTATATTATGTACAAGGT